>CM067218.1:2488276-2975841 GCA_034190945.1 Octodonta nipae
TTCGTGTCATATACACACTGCAATGAAATCCCAACAGCCAGAAGGAAAATTCTTTCAAATTCACGGTATAGTCGGCGTAAACGTACCAAAACAATAAGAAACCTTCTGGGTAGTCTCAATATGAATTTTATGTATGTTATACATATTATATTTCATAAAATTAACTTTATACAAAAGGTTTTTATATAATACTAGCGGACCCGACAGACGTTGTTCTGTCCAAATTGACTTGGAGCTATGAGCGGGTTCAGAAAATGTTTTTTTGATACTTGAATTCGATAAACTCTATACTAATGTGCGAAAAATCACCAAAAATAAAAGGAATTCCTAGAACCCGATCTTTGTGCCACCCACCGGGACCAATTGTGAATCTAAGCCATCCAGGGACCCACCCACACACACAAAAAATTTCACTAAAATCGTTCCAATCGTTTAGGAGGAGTTAGACCCCGAATGTAGTGCCACCTATCGGATTCAATTATGAATATATGAATGATATACAGATATAAAGATAACTCATCTTTAGCTTATTAAAAGTACAATATATTATAACAAAATTAACCGACAAAAATAATGAATACTAAATGAGTAAAGTCCTACAATATACAGGGTCAAAGTGAAAACAATATTTTACATGGCTACCTATGTTAAAAGTGAAAATAAGAGAGAAAAGCATCCATAACTCCGTTATTTTTATGAACTAGTGAGCTTTCAGTACCTTAACTACAGTTCATTGAGATGTGCCAGCTTCTGCCGCAATCTCAGAGTTGATGTAGATCAATTTTAATTTACTATTGCCAAAACATTTATTTGTGCTGCTTCGTTAATTTGATTACGTTCCTCTAGTGGTTTAGTAAAAGATCAATATCTGCGTAAACTATCGTAAAGCCTCTTAAATGTACATAGAGCAGGTTGATGATGATTAAAATATCAATGAAAGTATTCCTCAGCTGCACGAACTGAATTTTAATGGCATATGATATAACATTCCACCATATTCAGTTGTTCTTCGTTAGAATATTCCATTTTATCAATAAAACTTGTTAATATCGACTGTCAGTTCAGCACTACTAATGGAATTACTCTCAAATGAGGAAACGTCAAAGTGAAAACAATCTTTTTCATGGCTACCTACGTTAAAAGTAAAAATAAGAGAGAAAATAACTCCGTTATTTTTATGAATTAACTATATCGAGTATTATATCGTTGAAAAGCTCTAAAAATGTCCGATATTTTGAGGTCATAGCCATAGTTCAAAAAAAGATAAGTTTGTGTCATATCTCGAAAACGAGAGCTGTTAGGCAAACGAGGACATGACAATCATATTGGGGATATAATTCCCTTCAATTTAGATATTTACACTTTTTTTTAAATCAAAAACAAAGGAGCTAGAGAGATTTGACTAAATCGACAGAATTTCGTTTTTTCAAAATATCTAGTAGGCCATGACTTTTTATAAAAATCCGAAAGTGTCATTATATTGGGCCAGTAAAACTGCAGATCTTTCCCAATTTAACCATTGCTCTATCTACGCTAGTTTCCGAGAGAATATTATTATTACCATGTATATTTGTGGTAGAAACTTAAGTAACAATTCCCATCCATATAAAAAGTTGATACTACAGCATCGACTTTTATGTCAAGTTCCGGAGTTATATATCTTTGGTATGGCTTAGTCGACTGTGAAGTATTATGGTTACTAAATATAGTGAGTTCTTTTTTGATTGTCGTGACGGTGAGCAGGACAACAACTGTTCCTGTTGGCTAAGTTTATGGTTGGCAATATTCAGGTCCCGGACTTCTAGTTCTTGCAGTTTGGAGGAATTAATTGTAGGTTACTTCACTGACAGTCATTGCAGCAGCTGTAGGTGATGTTTACTGGATGATTTTTGAATGTGATGCTGTTTTTGATGGTTCTTCTGGCATGGAGCCTTGTGTTGCCGATGGAAACGTTGCTGGAGGTTTATAAGGAGCTGCATATATTTACGAAGTTTTGCGGTTTGCTGGAAGAGTGGCTATCTGAGACGCTGACATTCACAGATGGCATCTTTGCCTAATGGATGCGTCTAATAACTGACTGCCATCTCTTGCGATATATTTTGTTTTTATTGAAATTATGTGATGAAATACTGTTCGGTCATACAAAATTAGCATAGGCTGAAGACGATAAAGTTCGAAAATCTCAGCTCTAAATAAGAGAATTTAGACTAAGAAAATGTTTTTAGAGTTAATCTGAAAAATCGATACACTGAGCAGTATTTGAAATAGTTGATGTTTCCATTAAGCTTTGACAGAGGCATAGTTCCTAAAAACAAAATATATCCTGTGTGGAAAATTTTTACATCCCCAATTTTCTTTTGGTGAACAGTTTAATTCATACCATTTCGAAAAATTTATAGCTTTCTTAGCAAAAAACTAGGTTCGCTGTGTTATGACTTATAGTAAGTATATATTTGCAGATAAAAGATGATGGAACTATTGATTCTGAAGGATTGCTAGCGGTAATGCCTGACGATATTCGAGAAAAAATTGGAGCCGGAGTAAGAAAATGTGGCACTATTGGTAAGGTTTCACTAAAACGGTAATCACGGTTTCTATTGTTATTTTTTTTTAATTTCCAGTTGGCTCGGATATATGTGATACTGTGTATTTGACAAACCAGTGCTACTATAAGGAATTTCCTAATGTGAGTAGTATTTTTCAATCAACTATAAATGAAATAACTTGCTGGAATTATAACTTTCTTAAAAATAATTAAAAACTGATTTTAACTAGAATTTATGCATTTTTGAAACAACCGAGAAAAAATCATGAAATTACTTGAGAAAATAATTGCTTCAATTTTAAGGAAATGGGTTTATTTAAAGTAGAAAATAAAGCCATAGTAGAGGGTTCAAATTGCAAATAAATTCTGTAGTTTTAATTATTAATTAGATATTTCATATTTGCTGTAAACATACAAATTAATCAATCGATAAAACAAACAACAACCGTAAAAATAACTGTATATATTGCTTCGTTTGTGTTAGTTAGATTGTAAATTAATTTGTAAATACAATTGAATTATTGAATTGAATTGATTTTGAAGATAATTTCTAATATTTCTGTTTCAGGACTTTTTCGTCATATAGTATTGGATAAAGAACGAATATATATATATTGTATTTTTCTAATCCTCAATAAACTTTTAAAATCACAAGTCATGTTTACTGATTTCTAAAATTTGGAATTGATTGAAAAAAAAACAAAATGACTACAAGGACAAAAGTATTTACTTAATTTAAGTAGTTATCTAATAACCACCTCTGTACTAAACAATCAAAAGGAATGTTCATACATTCTACTTATCTACATATTTTGAAATGGGTGCTAATCAAACATGTAGGGCAACATTGTTTAAATAACTGGCAAACACCTGAATGATCTTGAGAACTCTCAAATCGATTGTGGCAACTTTAGAGTGATATGAAATATGATTTGATGTAGATTTGTTACTATTTTGGCCTGTGCGTAAGGCAACTTCATTGTATGCCTCAAATTAACATGAGAACACATAACTTTTTACCCATCCAAAAATCGCCTAACCAACACTTTTTACTTTAAAATCCTATAACTGTAAAAATGTAATGCTAGAAAAATATCAAATAGTGATAAAATTTTTATAAGATCCTTCACATCAATTTGTATTGAAATTTCTCAAATAGGTCACAAAATCACCCTGTTCTGAACGAAACCTAATTGTCCCAATCTCGTTCTTTCTCGGTAATACGATCTATTCCGATTTGTAGACGGCCAAACACCGATATGGAATTTCGACAAAATCGTAGTGTCGTTTGTGAGAATTACATGTAAATAAAATGTAATACAAATAATAAACAAAAATTATATGTATTATATTACTAGATAAAAAAGTAAAATTATATTTGCAGCATATCACATCCCTTTAAAAGAACAGTAAACCATTTTTAACTGACTGCTAATTTTTAGATGAGATGTTAAATCTGATTTAAAAGATTACCTTATATCAAATAAAATTTGGTCACTTAAATAGTTGCTGTCGTCATCGTTTTGTAAAAAAGTAACGTCATAAATGAATAGAAAAGAAGGTTCCTAGAACATACATCTTTATAAGTAAGTGGATCATTTTAGTAATATTTATGCCTTGCTACACGATTGTACACAATTGAATTTTTACTGTCGACTGCTGTCAAATTTCGAACATTACGCTACTTGTTCGTAGGGGGCGGGCCACTCTCACTTGCATTATATTAATAATTTATCATTAATTACTTTACTTATTTAAAAAAACATAAATAAAGATTCTTTATATATTCTGCACCGAAGGTCGTCTGTAGCTACTAAACAAAACAAAAATAAAGGAAATCGGTTGAGGGACAGAGGAGAAAATGGTACCGAACCGTTTTGTCTTTGTCTATTTATAATATAGATTTGCTCTTTACTATAGCATCTATGTTTTACAAAAACAATATTAAATTTAAACATCTCCTTGTGGGTGTTGTAATTTCTTTGTCTTTGGTATATTAACTATTTTACAAAACTTCAGTCCTTTATAAGATATCAATCTGAAACCAATTTCCACTAAAGGCCGAAATTTTCCTTTGTATTTTTAAACATGCTTATTTCTTTAAAGAGTTAGATCCCCTAGTCTGAAACCTAAAACTCCAAACAAGAAAACGTTTTATATTGAAGCATGCAATTTAACCCTTCTTGTCCCGCGGGTGGCATATTATTTGCCATCAGCTCAACGATCTTATTACAAAACAAAGCTATTAGGGCAATTCCCCTCTCACCACCTGGAGACTCGTTCTATAGGAGCATATTGGATTCATTTTTAATTGGAAAAATTATTGGTAAGCATAAATTTATATTCTTAGATATAAAACATACAAATTTTATTTAAATATTTACTATCTCATAAGTTGTATTTATTATAAATATAGATTTTTGATGACACATGGTAAATATTTTAAACCTATTTAAGATTGTGCCAAAAAAGTATTACAATAGAGCTGATTACTGAGTAATTTATTAACCTCTAATTTACCTAATATAGTAATTCATGCAAGGTACAATTTAATATCAATGGGTTTACATCGGTTCATGAATTCTTACTGATGTGTATAACATCCAAGTATTTCACTTTAGAACTTGTCATTCAAGAAGCGTATTTGACGAGAACTCTGGTTCGAAGGCTGTCATACGTTGAATGATATAGTTCTAAATATGTGGATATATATCTGTATTATATATTAAATTGAGTTTAGAGACTTAAAGTCAAGGGAGACCTTTAATTACTTTATTATTAGATGAATCGTGTAGCGGCAAAATTGCCGATGAACTGCAAATAGAATACCATTTGAGTAAGAAAAATTAGCTGAATTATATGGGCATAGTAGTGACATATCGATCATATAAATTCTTAAAAGAATTCATGGTTGTAGCATTCACTATTTCGGAGGGCAGCGAATTCCATAAACGTACGATTCGATTGGATATGAAGAATTGTCGACACAACTTATAAGATCTTTCAGGGCACAATTTTAAATTATGACCTCTAAGACTGTAACTTCTCTAGGCGTTCCTCGTATGGACAATTGCGAAGGGCAGGGCACAGTTTTGTGATTCTACGTTGAATCGAAAAGTGGTGGAACCTTTGGTGTGTCACAAATATAAATTCACAGTTTTGCACCCTAACACCAAACCTTTATTTTCAACACTCAACGCACGTTTCAACAACTCTAAGTTGTCATCTTCAGGAGTAACCCAAACTTACTCCTGAAGATGACAACTTAGAGTTGTTGAAACGTGCGTTGAGTGTTGAAAATAAAGGTTTGGTGTTAGGGTGCAAAACTGTGTTTTTACATTCTACGTTGAGTCTGTTCAAGTAGATGAATATCTTTAGCAAAATATATATTCTATACGGGAACTGCAAATTCAAGTGTTGGACGTATGTAGGTTTTGTATATTTTACATAGCAAACTAGGAGACATATTTTTAAAAACCAAAGAAATTATGTATGCCATAGAGTTGGCTTTTTTTGTTACTTTGGAAATTTGAGCAGACGATTTCAAATCGTTAGAAACAATTAATCCAAGGTCTCTTTGGTTAATAACAGGGACTATTCGAGTGTTATTAATAAAATAAGGATTATTTGGGTTGTTGTAACCAATTTGTAATACCGAACACTTGTCGGAGTTCAAGTAAAGACACAAATCACTGCACCACTATGCTAACTTAGCAATATCACTACTTAGCTGGTTATCAGTGGCTAACGGATTCCCGAAAAATTTGGTGTCGTCCGCATACAGCACTGCATCTGAACCAAACAGCAAAGCCAGGTCAGCGACAAACACATTAAACAGCAGAGGCCCGAGAACTGAATCTTGAGGAACACCACTTATTACTTCGTATGATTCGGACAGTTTACTGTGCACCCGAACGCGAGCCGATCGACACGTTAAAAAGTCTTTAATTCAGTCTAACAATTTTCCCTGAACACCATATTGTTTAAGTTTATACAATAACCGGCTATAAGGGACTTGATCAAAAGCTCTTCTAAACTCTAGATAAATCACATCAACTGGCTCAGAATTGTCAACAGCTTTGGTCCACGCATTAACACATTATAGCATGTTAGTTATTATTGAACGTTTTGGTAAAAAAAACCGTGTTGTCTCTCACTTACAATCCTATTAGTAACGAAATAATCAGTTAAATCCCAACCAATTAGTTTCTCCAAACATTTGCGTGGAAGGCAAGTTAAACTAACTTGACGATAGTTACTGGTGACTAACTTGTCACCCTTTTTAAAGACTGGGACAACTATTGAGTGTTTCCAATCAGCCGGAACACAAGACTCTTCGAAAGAATGCTTCAGCAAATTAGTTAAAGAGGTAAGCAATGATTCTTCACATCTTAAAAAAAACACAGGATTACTTGTACTATCTTCAATATTATGAATGTTCATATTTAAGTATTTTTTGGATGAAGGAGAAATTTATATATGCTAGGTAATACAGAAATCAGAACACCCAGTATTAATTAATTGATTACAACACATTTTTATATATTGACGAAGGTAAACGATCAAACTGTGAAGGGAAACAGTTAGAATTTGTCAAGAAATGATACTCTATACGCTTAGGTCCTCTAGCCACGCTTTTTAATGACGTGATCGATTTTTTCCTTCTGAGGATTTTGATCCCATACTACCTACACTGGTGACAGTACCGCTACTATTTGTGGAGGATGTCATACAATTTGCAATCATTTACTTATGAAGTTCAGTGGGTGTTAGATCGGAACATCATGGAGGCCAAGACAAAAAAAGTGTCCCAACGTTATTTTGGCTATTAAGTTGCATCTGATTAAGACCAATTGTGATATAGTATCATAACCGATAGAGTCTGACACCACAACTCTTAATTGTATTGCCCCAAGTAGAATTAACATTGAAAAATCTCTAATGAACTTATTTGATGAACTAGACTGGTAACGTTCTTGAATTATGTGATTTATCATATTTTGAAGATGATAAATTCCTCAAATATGCCAGGAAGTGGAAGATAATCTTCAGAATTTAGTGTATGTTGATCAGTTGGAAATGCGAGAATCCTTAGAAAACATAGACTTCATCCATTGGAACCGGTAGATGTTTTTCTTCCCTTGGCCTGGCAAAACGTTCAACCTTTGGCCCTTCAGACGTTGTGCTACCATTGGCCTTATTCAACAGACATTAATCTGTTAAAAAATTAGCCAACCTTTCATCCGGCATATAACTTATTGACACCCCCACCTACGGCAAGCAATCAAGTTAATAAAACATATTTTCGATGAAACAAAGATATTTTATGAATGTGAGTTCAATCGGTAAAGACGTTCATAAGTTACATGATTAGCGACAGGCGCTCAGAGCACCACCTATGGGATTTTATCGTAGCGAATAACTATGAACCGGTTCAACAAACTGTATGTAAAACAGTTTCCAAACATTTGCGAAGTTTCATGCAATGCTAGCAATTTTTGACCTGGCCCTCTTTGTTTCCAATTTTTTTTTTTTTTTTGAAGGGCTGCATCTGCATATCAAATAACTGTCAACCGGAGCCCTTCACGCATTGGAAATAAAGTAATATTAAAATTCATCATAGATTCTAAAAATGCTGTAAAAAACAGGGTGTTCCATTTAAAAAAAACCTGAACCAGAAATCGTACAGAATTCAAAAGAATTTAACTGAAATCAGCTCCTCGAAAAACCGTATACCAATTTTCAGATTAATACTCCAAGAAGTTTACCATTTATACTCGGTGACAAAGAAATCCCAACACCCAGAAGGAAATGTTTAAATTTAATATGGTTTTGGTAATGCATAGATGTTATAGTAAGAAGTAAATAATTAAAATTTGTTAAAGTTTGGTAAATGTGTTTGGTCCGTTAGGTTTTCTGTTACATGAACAGAAATTGCAATAAAACAATTAATTACGAGGGTACAGTCCGTAAAAAGGGCTTTCAAATGATATAAGACAACACCTATTTTCCCTATCTTAAACCTCAAGGTCATTGAATTGGCCTGTTTTTGTTGAATGGTTTTGAAAATAACCAAGATATTCAAGGTGGCTCGTTTGAGATGGAATACCCTGTATATTATACAAAGCAATATATCTGGTATAATCTATTTACAAAATAAAGTCTCCATCTCATAATTTTAATGCAGTAAGCATTTTAAAATTATAAAAAGTATAAAATCACTTAGTATATACAGGTTAAACTGTGCCAAAAAAAATCTACTATTATATTTTGATTGGAAACCAAAAATCTATATATAAATAGGAAAAGACAAAACGATTAGGTACAATTTTCTCCTCTGTCTCTCAACCGATTTTCTTCATTTTTGTTTTGTTTAGTAGCTACTGACGACCTTCAGTGCAGAATGCTAATATTAATTTATAATATTGGTTCATTCATTAAATAAAATATAATAAAAATTCATTATTTACGTCCATAATGTCAACGCCAAACAAGTGAACGTGCCGCCGCCGCCAGACTCAAAACATTGAGTAATTATATATATAGAGGGACCGATGCTGTTATATACATAGAGCATGTAGTTCTGGAAGTGGCATGAAAGCGTTGTTATTGTTTAGTGGTAAAGTAATCGTTGTATATTATAATTATACAGGGCGATTCCAGAAATCATTTTTTTCGTGGGTGGCACATAAACAGTTGCATATATAGGGTGTTTAAAATATAGAGTAGAGTGCACTTATAACTAATAAAATAATTATATAGGGAAGCCGATTAGCGGTTGAATTTACAGGAGTCTTGGAATAGAAGGCGCAGTAGAATTACAGTTATACAGGGTGGTGCAAATATTATACAGAGATGCATATATAGGGGGGCGGAAATAGAAATGCAACATTTCGTAACCCACAAGCAGTTGTATATATAGGAAAGATAAAATATAGGGTGAGAGGAATTATAGATATACAGGATGATGATAAAAAATGTTAGAAAAGGAAATGATTTATAGCGTAGCCAACGAAGAGTTCCATATATATGATGATTGAAATATAGGTGGGAGTAGAATTATAGTTACAGGAGATAGCTAAAAATTTCATAAACAAAAAGAGTAAATACTGTGACTCATAGGCAGTGGCAAATACACAATGGTTTATCGGGTGGTTCAAAAATGTTAACAAATATTATGCGTGGTCCATGAGCAGTTGCATATATAGGGTGGTGGAAATATATAATGAGATGGAATTATTATAATAAGGATTTAATAAATGTTAGAGAATTGAGTGCAATTATAGCTATAGAGGGAGGTTAGAAAAAATAAATATGTAAGGTTGAATTGTCATATTAAAATAAGAATAACGAATTTGAACACAAATAAAATCCTATGAATTATATCTGAACAAAACTTGAATTTCGTTACTTATTTGTAGAAGCAAGATGTAAGACCGACATCTAGGATTTTCGGGGAAACTATCACACAGAGGTTCCGAATCTGGATCCGTTCCGTGTAATTGCTGTTCTCTGTCCTAGGATAGAATATCACGATAAAATTTTCAGGTTACTTAACCTACCAGAGATATTGACACAATTGCTTGAAATTCGACCACTGGGTGACAGCTAGTATTATTTATGACGACAAAAAAGTTAACTTCAATTTTTAAGCCCTTAATTTTAATATTAAGAGGCCTATCTTCGCGAATTTCGATTTTTTAGTTCATACGTATCATAAACTCAAGTTTTCTAAATAATGTTATCTGAAAATACAATATATTCAGAAGGAAACTACAAAAATTAATCTCATTTATGATTTAGTTTTGTAACTTTGGAATTTTGTACCTGATAAACCAATCTGTTTCTAAAAAATCGAAATTCTCGATGAAAGATATCGTAAGATTAAGGACTTTTTTTGTCATCGATTATTTTGTCCCAGTCTAATATAAAGATCGATTAAGTAGAATTTAAATTTCTCTATAGTTAAATTCGTCAAATATATGATCTCTGAAAAAATTATATTTCAAATAATCTTACGTAAAATACCCACCCCCTACCCCGAAGTAAGATTTCGTAAGATTAGCAGACACTCACCCACCCTAAAATGTCTTACGTAATTTATGAATGTTCCCTATACCCTGTATTTATTGCTGTTAAATAATGTGAAACTATTGCGTACTAAAGCCAAAGCCACACAGTAAATAAATACAGGGGCGGATCCAGACACGTACTTCGGGGGGGGGGCGATTTCTATCTCAAGGGGGGCGATTTCATGCTTCAGGGGCGATCCTGTACTAAAGTTACCTAAATATAATTTTGTACCCGGATTTCATGGGCTACTATATTGAAAATAGCATTTGTGAGGTTTAAACCTATAGAAGTTACCTTTCTCAAGGCGCTTGCATTAAGATTACCTCGTTTTAATATTAAATTTACTAACTTTCGCCCCCATCTTGGATCCGCCCATGAATAAATAAATAATATTCAAAATTATTTATTTGTAATGTAAGCAATACCTATAAAGAAAAGCCCTTTGCCTAATAACATAAATTCAAACAAACACACTGGGTATTTCTTTAATTTTTATTCATTTTGTCAATTAGCGGTAATCACGACGATTTCTTAACATAAAATTAGTCACGCCCTGAACATATCTAGTAAGAACGGGTACCAAACTGCTAGTTATAATAAATAATTCAATTACCGATTTTTTTTAAGAAAGATGAATCAGAGAAGGGATTTAATGTAGAGAAGACCAACACGCGAGGCTTGTTTTTCGTATAAATATATTTGAAACAATTTTCGCAATAACATTGTTTTGACAAGTTCCCGAAATGGGTTCCTGCAAATTTTCAGCGTTGTTGGTTATTTGTGTTTGCCTGTTTAACAGGGAAAGCGTGAGTTTAAAGTTTTAATTAATTTAGTTTGCTTTATAAAAGTTGATGGCTAGCGTGTAACTTTGATCGGCAAAATTTAAGATTTTGTTTATTAAATTAATTGAAACGGTTATTTATTGTGGACTATTTTGTTCGGATACCCAGTTTACATAACTTTTTTCGTGTATTTGGTAAAGTGTGTTTGAAATATCAGATTAAAACGATTAGTTTTATTTAATTTACTTTTTTATCCATAGTTTCTTGACCATTGACAACGGGATCTGACCTAGACTCCGAAACGTTTGGAATATACAACAGTTTTCTTTAAACTGTGATGTTATTTCCCAAGAAGTACTTAGACATATACTCACTAAGAATATTGTTTTGGTAAAACATAGATAGTTAGTAAAGTTTACATGACAAAATATTCCCCAAAGTTTGCCAAATTTTAATCTATGTGTATTGAAAACAATATGAAATTTAAACCTCTTCTTTAGGGTGATGCGATTTTTTTGTCAGTCAGTATAATTTAATCTAAATCAAAATGTTTAAAAACTTTATAGCTGTATTTTACAATATCTTTACGCCAAGATATTGTATCTCTTCTTACTGTACAGTAGTATCCTGAAAGCATAATTGGGCTGCCAACAGAAGAATATTCCGCAAAGAAATAAAACTGTAAATTTAAATCATGTGGTTTTAGAAACACTGTAAATCCCAGGCTTTTAAATAATTCACATTGTTCGGATACTAACATGTAGTTTTTTGAGCGGTACTAACTCTAGAGAATATGTTGTATAAGTGAATTACTTAATCAAGATTTATCAGTTTATGAGAATTTATCATCTCATCCCGGTATTATATACATTTTATGTCATTTCTACTTTCTGAAATAACAATTACGATCTCTGATACCATATACTCATGTAAAACAACTAAATCTGCTTTGTACTCCATGTAGACCTAACGAAAGTGTTTTGGTTGATGGTACAAGCCGTTACTCTATAATATGTCCAATTATATTGGTTGTAAAAAGAACTACTGGTTTTAGGTTCTCTCTTTGTGCTTGTGAGTAAGCTAAAATGTCATCCACATACCTATACCATAATAAAACAGGTTTTTGCTTAGTTCAGAGGATATTATAATATAAATATCAGCCAGTAATGGGCTAAAGAGTGAACCCACTGCTAAACCGGATTTTTTCTCATAAAATTCATCATTGAATGTACAGACATAAATCAAACATTTGTCATGTCCATTTGTACTATGGAGTTGATTTTGGAGTAAATTTATTTTTCCAATTTCTGTTTCTATATTTTTGTATAAAATAATAAGATATTTTTAAGCAAGCCTTTCGGGAATTTTAAGTATAACTATCTATTGTTATAAATATCAATACAGTAGTGATATTAAGCGAAGTAATCCATTTTCTACAATTAGAAAGTGTTATGAATTCCAAATCCCCGATTACATTCATGATATGCTGTTAGTCACCGACAAGAATAAATTGCAGTAGGTATCTTTAATTATTCTAAAAGAAACAAATTCACACTCAGTTCAGTTACCTAGTGACTCTTGGGAGTAGGCAGATTGAGACCCCGAGTTCGATCTAGACTCTGAAACTCCTTTTGATTTTTCTCTCTTGATAATAGCTCCAAAGCAGGAGTCGAAACGTCGAGCATTTAATAAATACAGAAGCGGTTCTGACCCAGAACCTAGCCTAGTTCATTATAATGACCGCGGAAGTCTCTCTCATATATATATATATATATATATATATATATATATATATATATATATACTCTGAACTTTTTGAGTATATAAGCTCCACTTAAAACAAATTGGATATGTTATAGAATGGATTAACTGACGAAGAAATAGAACTAATGAAGAATCTTCACGCAGAGTGTATTTCCCAAACAGGAGCAACTGAAGGCAATAGTCTAACAATAACTGTATTATCAACACACTATTATCATTATAATTTCAGATCAAATCGCTAACGCAAGAACAGGTGTATTTGCTGAAGACCATAACTTTAAATGTTACATTAAATGCATTTTTGAGGAAGTTGGTGTGGTAAGTAACTTTACATGTTTATATTTTATAATATTTATTTGTCACCCTCAAGAGCAAAGAAAGTGCATTGTCAGTCTGGCTCTTGGAAGTATACACCTGTTTCTAGATGTCAATATTTTGACAGAATATCGAATAACCCCCAAATTTTAGATAACCTGTGTGGTGAATAAAGTCTTAGTAAAATTGACAACAAGGCTGTAGACAGGATTTTATTTTCGGGGTGGGTTTTTTGGGGGGGGGGGATAATTTTTTTTGATTGGTGATGGGCTGATTAGGACTGCGAAATGTATATTTTTGTTCATGTATTTCCAGAATAAAAAATTTTTATAAATATCAAATTCATTCTTATGAAAAACATGATTAATTGGTTAAAATTGAATCTTGAAAAAAAAATCCAAAATTTCGGGGAGAGTTTGAACCCCTTCTCCCCGCTGGCTACGGGATTGATTAACAGAGGTATCCAAATATGTAATAATATACAGGGTGTTCCGTTTCAATATCAATCACCCTGTATATGTTTCGGAACTCCAGTGAAACTGTTTTTAATGTGTATCTCTCCCTTGGTAGCAGATTTTTAAAATATGTGTCCCGTCCACGCACTATTGGCCCACCCTGTATATTTTTCAAAGGCCGTCGATTCATTTTGAGACTGAACAATCGAACATCTTTCACCATCTGCCTCTGTTCAGGTTAGTAAGGGTAATGGAAATATCACATCAAGTTAATTCATTAAATTCTTTATATACCCACTAAATCGTATCTATACAGGGTGAGTTTTTTGATGATCAATATGGGGATCTCGGAAACTAGCGGAGATAGAGCAACGGTTAACTTGGGAAAGATTTGCAGTTTTATTGGCCCGATTTAATGACACTATCGGATTTTTGTAAAAAGCCATGGCCTACTAGATATTTTGAAAAAACGAAATTCTGTCGATTTAGTCAAATCCCTCTAGCTCCTTTGTTTTTGATTTTATAAAAAAGTGTAATTATCAAAATTGAAGGGAATTGTATCCCGAATATGACTGTCATGTCTTCGTTTGCGTGACAGCTCTCGTTTTCTTTTTTTGAATAGAAACCATAGTTGGCTATGACCTCAAAAAATCGGACATTTTTAGAGCTTTTCAACGATATAATACTCGATATAGTTATTCATAAAAATAACGTAGTTATGGATGCTTTTCTGTCTTATTTTCACTTTTAACGTAGGTAGCCATGAAAAAGATTGTTTTCACTTTGACGTTTCCTCATTTGAGAGTAATCCCATTAGTAGTGCTGAACTGACAGTCGATATTAACAAGTTTTCGTGATAAAATGGAATATTCTAAAGAAGAAAAACTGAATATGATAGAATGTTATATCATATGGCATAAAAATTCAGTCTGTGCAGCTGAGGAATACTTTCATAGATATTTTAATCGTCGTCAACCTGCTCTATGTACATTTAAGAGGCTTTACGATAGTTTACGCAGATATGGATCTTTTACTAAACCACTAGAGAAACGTAATAAAATTAACGAAGCAGCACAAATAAATGTTTTGGCAATAGTAAATCAAAATCCATCTACATCAACTCGTGGCAAAAGCTGGCACATCTCAACGAACTGTAGTCAAGGTAATGAAAGCGCACTACTTCCACCCTTACAAACTTTCAGTTTCTCAAACTTTGCATGCTGGTGACGAACATGTACGTATTTTGTTTTGTACATGATTTAGAGACATGTACAATCCACAGTTTCCATTAAAGGTATTATAGTCAGATGAAACTAGATGTACTGCGGTATGTTCAATAGACACATTGAGCATATCTGGGTTAAAGAAAACCCTTTCCATGTAGAACAAAGACGACCCCAGATGAAATTTGGTTTTAATGTTTGGTGTGATATCATAGGGTCTACTATTCTGGGGCCTTTTATCTATGAAGAGCGCTACTTGCATTTCTTGCAATACACTTTTCAAGACATGTTGCATAATTAGAATTTGAGAAGTCGTTTAGAAATTGAGTGGTTCCAACATGAAGAAGCACCTGCTCATAACTCGTTATTAGTAAGACAACACTTAGATAATATCTATCCAAACTCTTGAATAGGAAGAAATGGCCCACGCGAATGGCCACCTCGGTCTCCCGATTTGGCAGTTATAGACTTCTATTTATGGGGTGCGCTAATAAACAAATTTACAAAAGAAAGTATGAGACAGTTGGTGACCTAAGGGAGGCGGTATTACAAGTAATTGAAGAAATTGATAGGCGGTCTGTGAGGAAAGCGGTAATGTTAATCTTAAAAAGATGCAATTTTTGCCTAAATAACAATGGTGATCTTTTCGAACATACATTGTAACCATTATTATGTACTTTAATTTCTTAAGTTTTTAGTAAGTACCTACTTATTTAGTTTTTTCGTTATATCTGATATACCTAATAAAAAAATAATTTAAAGTTTTATGGAATAGTTATTACTAAATCAATCTATTTCATGGCTAACTACGTTAAAAGTGAAAAAAAGATAGAAAAACATCCATAACTCCGTTATTTTTATGAATAACTATATCGAGTATTAAATCGTTGAAAAGCTCTAAAAATGTCCGATTTTTTGAGGTCATAGCCATTCAAAAAAAGATAAGTTTGTGTCATTTCTCGAAAACGAGAGCTGTCACGCAACCGAGGACATGACAATCATATTCGGGATACAATTCCCTTCAATTTTGATATTTACACTTTTTTTATAAAATCAAAAACAAAGGAGCTAGAAAGATTTGACTAAATCGACAGAATTTCGTTTTTTCAAATATCTAGTAAGCCACGACTTTTTACAAAAATCCGAAAGTGTCATTAAATTGGGCCAGTAAAACTGCAAATCTTTCCCAATTTAACCATTGCTCTATCTCCGCTAGTTTCCGAGATCTCCATACTGATCATCAAAAAAAAAACTCATCCTGTATAATAATGCATTGCTGATGTTAAAAAAGAAAAAAATGTAAATATACTCTATTAAATTTGTTCATTTACGGCCTTTCCTCCTTTTTCAGATAAACGACGATGGTACTTTGGACACAGAAGGAATGTTAGCCATGCTTCCAGATGAAGTCAAAGCCCATTCAGATATTTTAAAAACGTGTAATACACAACGTAATATTTGTATTTTCACTTATATTCCTAAAACTAAAAATTTGTTTATCATGTTTCAGCTGGAACTGATTTGTGTGATGCTATTTGGAATACTCACAAATGCTATTATGCAAAGGGTCCAGAGGTACGTATGAATTTTAGTTTGTTAGTATCACAACTGGGTTTAAGCCAACGTAACAACTTGTCTTCATCTATTTCATCTATTTCTTGCTTGATGTCCATAGTTTTGAGACCCTTTGCTATATTTTCTCGTCACTGACTACGAGGTCGTCCGAGTTGGAGCTTCTTTTCAAACGATTCTTGCTTTATATCATCAGAGAGTCCTCTGAACTGCCCACTAGAGTCTGCACTTTATTTCTTTTACATATTGATGTCCCCGAACACGTCTTCTAGCTCTATATTGTTTATTTTATGTTTTTTCCTTACGTTTTTCTTTCCCAGACTCGCAGTCGTCTTTCATAGTTGTCTCGCTACCGTATATTACTTTGGTCTTATAATTGTTTCTTACAGACCGACCTTCGTTCGTCCTGTGAGTTGTTTCGATTTTATAGGGTCTTGTAAGGTGTATTGGCATCTGTTTCGTGGTGTTTATTTCTTGAGATCATTTATTGTCTTTACTTATTGTTGTTCCCAGGTTCCATGAGTGACTAAGATATTTTATTTTCTCATTTCAAACGTTTCATCTACTATAAGAAATAAATTAAATTTAAACCAGGTCAAGATTTGATGCGCATAATTTTTTTTGTTTTTTGTTTTAGGTATATTTCTTACCATAACTGAAAAGATACAGCATTTGAGTTTTATACACAACATTGTAAAAACTAAACGACAAAATTCTTGTAATAAATGAATAAAATATAGACGCTTAACTACTACATGTGTATATCTTTCCCAGCTAACAAAAATCTGTCACAAGTTGACGGTCTATTAACGCCGGCAGTTGAAAGCCGCACCACAATCTGACAGACAGCATAGATCTGAATACATCGTTTAAATACTACACCCACTGTTGGGACCGTGACTGGCCATTTGAACCGACCAATGAGAGCCCTGCGTGGGCTGTAGTTTCATGACGTGACAGAAAACTGTAAAAGAAGGGGTAAAATTACCTACTTTTATCGAGTTAAACCTCCATACAAAAACATTTGGTCCAAAATATTTTTTAGGAACAAACTATTTTTTTATCAGCCTGATATACAGTGATGGGCAAATGTGTGGAACCAAGTAAATATCTCTGGAATTATTAGAGATATCAACATGAAATTTGGAAGGTGGATACTGCAGTAGATTGCCTATTTGTTTCCAATTTTTTTTACAATTTTGAACTTCCTGTTTTACCGGAAGTAATGTCGATTTTAAAATTGCAATGAAGCACCCTGTATAGTATTTTAGTTTCTGATGAAACATTTTATTGCGAATACAAAAATATCGGGTTTGATATTGTTTACTTCAATATCTACCGAGATATTAACAGAAAAGTAACTAAGGAAAGGAAAAATTCGATGGTAGTTAAACTCGGATCAGATTTCATTTACGCCCGATATAAACAAACCACTCGGTAAGGATTTGTATTTCTATTTGCCAATCGGTGGCATTATACCGTCACAGCCAACGGCACTGCTTGTTCCATAGTCGAATACACGTGAGTTTCTTTAAATCAGGCGCATATTAAATCTGAATCAAGTTTAGTAGTCCATGAAATTCATTGCAGAAGTAACAATAGTTGTCAAAATAAGTTATTAGTTTTTTTTATTTGAACGTAAAAAGATTGTATTGTTTTAATTTAATCGTAAAATGGCCGAATTAAGTGAAAGAGAAAGAATAGAATTATTAATGATGATTGGGTAAGGGGAGAGGAAAAGGACGCATCAAGAAGTTTGTGCCCTTTTTAACATTGTTCATCCGAATACACAAATAGCCCGTTCAGTAATGACGAAAACTTTGCGAAGGTACGACACAAGTGGACAGTTAGCAATTTACCAAAAAGTGGACGGTTAAAAAGTGTTAGTAATGAAGGTGTAGCTCAAAATGTTGCTATATCTTTGGAAGAAAATCCTCACTTATCCACTACCGACCTCGCCAATATGCATGGAATTGGCCGTTGTTCAGTAGGAAGGATATTAAGGCGAGAAAAATATCATCCATACAAAATTCGCCTCGTTCAAGAACTCTCCGAAGACGATTCCGACAGACGTTTGCAATTTTGTGAAACGATGATGGATATTTGTAACCGTGATACTAATTTTATAAGAAATGTGGTGTTTTCATACGAGACTACATTTTGTTTAGATGGTACGGTTAATCGACATAACTGCCGCTACTGGTCGCAAAGTAATCCTAATTGGGTACAAGAGGCTCATACACAACATCCCCAAAAATTGAACGTTTGGGCCGGCATTTATAACAACAGAATCGTGGGACCCTTCTTCCTACAAGAAACTTTAAATGGAGATAGTTATTTACAGCTCTTGGAGACACAAGTTATTCCGGCATAGAAGGAAAATGGACAATTACCAAATAATATTTGGTTTCAGCAGGATGCCGCACCACCCCATTAAGCTTGCATTGTTCGAGATCATTTAGATAGGACATATCATCACAGATGGATTGGAAGAAGGGGTACTTACGAATGGCCTGCACGAAGTCCCGACCTTAATCCTCTATACTATTTTCTGTTGGGTTATTTAAAGTCTAAGGTTTATGTTGATAGACCAAATAATTTGCAAGAATTAGACATCCAGAGAATTACACCAGAAGTAATAGCTAATGTTACTAGAGAATTTAAAAACCGACTTCTTTATTGTCAAGAAGTAAACGGTGCTCAGGTTAAACATCTAATACATTAAGTTTAGTTAAGTTAAGTTTTCTTAATTACTTTTCTGTTAATATCTCGGTAGGTATTGAAGTAAACAATATCAAACCCGATATTTTTGTATTCGCAATAAAATGTTTCATCAGAAACTAAAATACTATACAGGGTGTTTCATTGCAAATTTTAAAATCGACATTACTTCCGGTAAAACAGGAAGTTCAAAATTGTAAAAAAATTGGAAACAAATAGGCAATCTACTGCAGTTCCACCTTCCAAATTTCATTTTGATATCTCTAAAAATTCCAGAGATATTTGCTTGGTTCCACACATTTGCCCATCACTGTATAATGGGTAAAAACCAACAATTTTTATACATACACTTTAAAACTTTAATCGGTGTTTACAGTTAGACAGCCGGACCCATATGGGTCCGATGGACACGGGTCCTGAATGTACATCTTTAGAACTGGAAGCATATCCGGATCTAACTCCTAATTATGAACGGATCTACCCATTTCTATTCTGGGGGTGGCAATTTCTTTATTACTAGTTGTTTTATTTTGATGATTTTTGTAGCTTGTGATTTGACAATGAACGGCGAATTATAAACCTAAAAACTAGTCACCAAAAATAAAAAATAAATAAAAATTGTGGAATTTGAATCTATTTTGTCTACCGAAAAAAACTTATAATCTACGTCTCCAGACGTACTAATGCCTAAAACTACCCAACAATTTAATTGAAATTTAAAAACAGTATAATTTTCCAAACATCCACAAATGTAAATAAAAAGGATTAGCAAACCTATCCCGTCGACGTCCTCCCAAAACGAACATTCCATTTCACTGCATTAGGCAGAGTCTATTCCGGAGACAGCTCGTGTAATTTCCCGGAAAGAGTCAGCGAAATTAAAAGTGGCTCTTTGCTAATACAAGCAATTTTAAAAGTAAGCGTAGGAAATTTTTCATTTTGGGCCATCTGTTGAATGGACGCGTCAGCTGTCTCTTAGCAACAATGAAACCTTCTAATTAGAAATTCGTTCGTAGTGATACCTTGTATAAAATTCGAACATAATTTAATTGATGTCATGATATTTAATAACTGATGATTTCTTGATCTGAGTTTAATTCTACGGATAAAAATATTCTTACTCACAAAGAAATCGCCACACCCAGATGGAGATGTTTAAACTTAAAATAAGGTATTAATTCGCAATTTTTTCGGACAACATGGATTTTTACGGGTTACCTAAAATTCATAAACCCAACATTCCATTAAGACCAATTGTCAGCTTAGCTTATTTCACCACTTAGTGGCAAGTCTAACTTTCATCTTAAAAACAGAGCACATTTCTTAGAAAAATTATCACATATACAAATCAAAAATACACTAGCAAGTTTTGAAATTGTGAATCTATACAATAATGTTTCTGTCACCAAAACACTTCCCATAGTAAAAGAACGATTAGAACAAGTTTCTTTACTAAATCAACGTACTCAATTGTTCATTAATACAATAATGGAACTACTAACATTTTCTACAAAGACAACATATTTTCAACTTAATGATGACTTCTACCAACAAGATTTTTGCATGGCAATGAGTTCCTGTCTGTCTCCTGCTTTAAGCGACATTTCTATGGAAAAATTTGAAGAACAAACAATTTTCTCAAAACAGATTAAACCTTTGGTTTGGTGGTGTTATGTTGAGGACATATTCGTTATTTGGGAACATAATCTTGAGGATTTACATGCATTACTTAACGACATAAATAACACAAAACAAACTATTCAGTTTACAATAGAGCTTGAACAGAATAACAAATTACCATTCTTAGACATTTTACTAACCAAAACACAATCGACATTTGAAACAGAAGTTTACAGAAAACCGACTCATACTAACAGGTATCTCAACTATAATCATCAAAATTCAGTAAAAAGAGGTATCATCAAATTTCTATATGACAGAGCAAAAAACAACTGTTCTAACATCAATAAATTCAATAAAGAAAAAACTTTTATAAAAAATGTACTTTCTGCCAATCATTACCCAAATAAATTTATTAATAACGATTGAAACAAAATCGAATACCAAACAATCCCTAACAACCAACATCAAACTTCACCAAGCAACACTGACTCCCAAAATAATCACATTAATAATATAACTATACCATACATACAGGGTCTATCAGAAAGACTAAAAAGAGTGGGAACCACATATAATATCAAAACATCATTTAAAACAAGAAATACACTAAAATCAATTATATCAAAAACCAAACCAAATAACACATCTCAAAATACAAAAAATGCGTTTATAAAATCCCTTGTGAATGTAAATTCTATATTGGAGAAACCTCTAGACCTCTAAATGTTCGAATAAACGAACACAAAAATTACAGAAAAAAACACAATTTGAAAAATCCAAAATTTTTGAACATGCTTGGGACCTTGGTTATAAAATACGTTTCAGTTATATTACACAAAGAAGAACACAACACCAAAAGAAAACTAATTTTGATAATTGAAAACGATTGTATCGCTACTACCTCCATAGAAATCAGTCGTTTCTGGCTGTCGATGATTAAGGAAGAAATTGCTAATGGTCATGTCCTTGTGAACAACCAAATATCGAGATAGTTCATAAGGTTTTTCCTAGGTTTTCCATTATGATTTTAATGGGATCACTGAATCAACAAAATTCTTTGGTCGCATTTTGGCGAATGCACTATTTTATAACAAAATCGTACCTAGGAGCGCCACATAAAATTCTGAAGATCTCCCTTTCAAATTCTTCCAATCTGAAAGGAACTTTATGATTATATGATCTTTAGAAGTTTCTGTGCTACCCTGTATATTACAAATACAATTCTCTTAGTTACATCAGAAATCAAATAATACATATTGTCAAATATTTTAATTTACATCTTAGAATTGTGCCTTTTTTATCCATGTTTATTAACCATTGACAACGGGGTCTGACCTAGACCCCGAAACGTTTGGACTATACAGCAATTTCCTTAACTGTGGTGTTATTTCCCAAGAAGTACTTAGACATTAAGATGATTTTACCATAGCCTAAGTTTACTGGCAACACAAAGAGAAAACAGGGAATGTACCACCACAGTTTTCTAACATTAATTTATGTTAATCTAATTTTTGATTTCAAGCAAAACTCTTAAATAATTATTTTTATTTTACTTTACTTTAATTATTTTAAAGAAGTAACTATTTTTGTTCTTAGTCATTGTTTTGTTGACAATGTTTCTATTTAAAACGTTATATGTCAATTGAAAGCTTAAGGTTGGATATGTAGGCACGTTAAAATCAACTTAATGTTTGTTGATTGGGCCTAATAGGTACCTATATTTAAGTAATTTCATGGTGATCGTTGTTAAAACGTTATTAGACCATTGTGATTGTCTAATAGTACAAATGAACGAGTAATGATATGGAAATTATTATGTTTTACATATTTTACATTTTTATTGCTCCACTGTGCCCCAGTCGATTCACTGTCACCCATGTTGTCATCCAAAGTGACCCATTCATATTATGATTTAATTTCAGAGACTAATTGTTTAGACCTAAATTTTGAAACTATAGAACTTAAGAAAAAACTTGATTCACTGTTACCTACGCTCCTCTACTATAGCCATTTTAACATTACCAAACATCGATTTTGGATCTCATCAAACAGTTTGTTTTTTGGCAAATGTAAAAATATTCACCACACTTTACGGAATTTTAAAATCGACTCCTTAATATAGCATCTATATTTTGTTTTCTGGTTGATACTTGTGACATATTTTTCAATATCTAAGTTTTTCTTGGGAAATAACACCACAGTTTAAAGAAAATTGCTGTATATTCCGAAACGTTTGGAATCCCAAGAAGCACTTAGACATCTATATTTTACCCAAACAATATTAAATTTAAACATCTCCTCTGGGTCTTTGTCAGTGAGTTTATATAAAGTTTCAGATAGGGTGATGGAGCCTTCAAACGAAAGCTGGGCAGCAATTAACACACCATTCAAAGATTTAAAATTTTGTCCTCTCCAGCAAACTGAATTATTTCGTTTGCATGACGAGCAACTAACTCGAACCCCGGTCTTGAAATAACAGGTTTTTGTACGTAATTAAAATCCCGGTGTAATTCGTGAGCATTCAACGTTTAATTATCAACCAGATACTGACTGATGATTCCCTATTAATTTCTGTACTATTTAATTATAGTACGGAACACGTTGTTATAAAACTGACTCCGAAAACGAGGAAATGTCAGTCGTATCATATAATCGAGGAGGATTTCCGTAATGATGCGGTTGCAAATAAGTTTCATTGTTATTCTGAAAGTAATTTGTTTCTGTGGTGTTAAGGTAAGAAGGAATAGATTTCAGAAACATGCTTTGTTATTTAAATTACTATGTGCTTAACTTTTGGAAGGATTAAAAAAGTTTTCGAACAACATTTTGAGTGTTTCTGTGTGTTTTGCAGGCACTGAGCGAAGAAATGCAAGAAATGGCAGACATGTTGCACAAAACTTGTGTGGACGAAACTGGAACAGTTGAGCGTGAGTATTCTAACAAGACAAAGTAAACTTTTTACTTAAGAGATTAAAATTATTTCAAAATAATAGCTGTAGTTGTTCATTAACCGACTTCAAAAAAGTGATTATTTTTATGTTTTTTTGGGAAATAACACCACAATAGAAATAAAACGACGTATATTGCAGGAATACCAAACGTTTCAAAGTCTATTCTGACTTCGTTGTCAATGGCTTTATATTTATTGATGTGTTATTCCCCAAAAAACATAAAAATAATCAAGAATATACCACAAACAATGTTTAGAAGACAATTCAAAAAAGTGGTTCTCAATTGGACTGTATAGTAACCCAAAACTGAGTTTTGGTTTACTCCATGATGATGACAGTTTCGCTGTTGAAACTTACGTCGAGTGCAAAAATAAAAGTTTGGTGTTAGGGTACAAAACTTTGTGTTTATCTGTATATAAATATGCAAAAACAAATCGATTAGGTACCATTTTCTCCTCAGTCCTCCAACCGATGTTCTTCATTTTTGTTTTGTTTAGTAGCTACCGACGACCTTCAGTGCAGAATGCTAATATTAATTTATAAAAGTGGTTCATTCATTAAATAAAATATAATAAAAATTCATTATTTACGTTCATACTTTCAACGCCAAACAACTAACAGTGCCGCCGCCGTCAGACGATCAAAATTATATATGAAGGGAGCGATCATTAGATATATTCTTAGAGCATGTGCTTCTGGAAGTGACATGCAAGCGTTGTTATTGTTTAGTGGGAAAATAGTCAATGTAGTAGATCAGTATTGATTTTTCGGAGGCGTTGCAGTAAATATCATTTTAAATATTCTGTTCTTAATGTGAATTTAATTATTTAATTAATATATTCCTATCATAACCTTCCCGAAGGTGTTGCGTAAAAAATTGTCAGACAGCGGACAATAGAGAATGTATTAAATATTTAAGTTCTCCTAGGGTTGTTGGTCCTCTCTTTTCTTTAATATTCCTGAACTTGATTGAAACCGCAAATGACGAAAACTTTTAGGTTGCAAAGAACAATCTTCTAATTATTATATCGAATATTTTGCCAGCAGCGATTCCAGCCAAAAATTTGAGGGGTCATTCATTTGTCCAAAATATTTCGAATACCGATATTTGATTACATTTTTATTTTCTTTTTATTTCAATAGATTTGTCAATATTTGTGGACAATTTTGGTCAATACAACTTCTTCTCGGGTTTCTCCACAACTCCGTTTCTTATAAAAATATACTTTTTACAATTTTATGAAATAGGGTCGAATTTCGACCACTGGACGACCACTAGTACATCTAAAATTGTTATAGTTTATTGAAACACTTGAGAATATAGGAATTTTCAAAAGTCATTATAATTCCTTTTATTTCCAACTCTCTTTCTATTTCAGTTTTCTTGTACACAATAATCCGAATTTTACGTAATCTTTTCGAGAATTCAACATATACTTAATGTTATTATAGACAAGACCCCTTCTTCAAAATATTTTGTCTTCATTCATCAATTTGTTTCCGTTTGACAATGTGTGTTGTCGAAACTAGTCACGTTTTTTATGTTGATTTAATTAATAAATTATCAAAGTGGTGATATAAAATAAAGTAATTCGTTTTCCTACAATCATGATGATAGTATATCACAAAGTAACGGCTTCCACCATCAACTACCCGGTCCACTATTTTTACATTTTCAATTTGATACAAATTTTCTTGTTTGTCAAAGATTTTTGACAGTAACGCTTGATAATCACTAAGGGTAGCGTATTTTTGCTGTTATAACAATAAAATTCTCCATCCCAAGTCCATTTCAACTGAAGGTGCCCCGATGTCCGCGTTGTTTACCGTTTGAATTCCGTAAACTCTTTTTCTTCTTATTTTTCAATAAAATTATATATAGTAAACAAAACAATTAAAAAAATATAAGTATTAATCACATAGAAAACTAGACAAATAAAATAATTTTACAGACTAACTGCTTCAAATAAATTAAATTTCTGTTAGACCGGGCGCTGGTGACAGAAAAAACTGGACAATTTTTTCAAGGCTGCCTTGGATAGGAGACATATTTACAGCCGCAAGTCGTAAATAAAGTCGTAAATAAGTATACTTTAGAATCATCAAAACCTACAAACTCATATAAGTAAATAATGTTGAACTGGGTCTGCCTACTCTTCAATATATATGAATTCGTATGCCAATAGTTTAATATGGAATATTTATTGTCAAAGTTGATAATTATTTAAGAGACAAACTTGAAAAAATTGTTCCGAGTTACTGCAACAAAAATGCTAATTGACAAATACGTTAGTAATGTTTATATCACTGCAAATAGACTGCCTTGTGAGGTTTCGTCAATTTTAGGCTAAGGATCGACTACAATTTCATTGGCAGACTTGAAAAAATTGGTTTTAGTTACACGACTGTTATTTCACACTTGTATTCGAGTAAATCGTCCGTCAATGAGATTTTATAAATCACACAATCCTTCCTTGTACTTCAACAAATGGCAGACTATAAAACGTTGTTCCAAGAAGCCATTTTTAAATGCAAAATAAACTCATTGTTTAAATATGAGTTTGTAGGTTTCGATGATTCTAAAGTATACTTATCTACGACTTGCTGCTGTAAATATGTCTCCTATCAAAGGCAGCCTTGAAAACATTGTCCATTTTTTTATGTCACCAGTGCCCGATCTATGTCCTATATACACAATACCAACGATTCTGAACATAGAAAATTCATGACTGCAAAGATTACATAATACCAGCATTATCTGTTGCCTATTAGTAGGACTTGCAGTAGATAATTTCTCCTCAATATTGATTGAGTCATGGTATGATGCACATACCGTCATATGTTGCTTTACTAAGTAAATAATTAAAAGGCATTGTAAAATCCTCGTATGCTATTGATGATGTTATCCCCCGTCACTAATGATTCAATTTTGTGCCTTGATTTTGGTCAAAGTATTATTTTCTTTTAAAAGATGTCCTGAATTTGCGGGTTTGCTAATATTTAATAAATACATTTTTAAACAAACAAATGCCGAGTTCTGAAAAAGTATCTTGACTAAAAAGCATTAAATATTTTTTACTGCAAAACTTAAATACTTTTTCTTTCAGTTGATTTACTGACATTTATTTTGATTATCCCAATAGTTTTTCAATTTATTATATCCCAAGTTTCGAACAGAAACATTTCCATATTTTTATAATACTGGCTCCTCCAGCAAATCTGTTGAGCCGTTTTTAAGTAATCTTTGAACAAACATAAAAAACATACATACAGACGGATGAGAACCTCCTTCTTGTTGAAGTCGGTTAAAAACAACAATATGTATCTAACTAACATCTATAATTAGAAACTACTATCAAATGTTCAAATGTTCACAGGAAAACCAGGATATGTGACTGTAAAACCGCAGAGTGTTTTAAATAAGTAATTAGTTTTTAGTGCTTAATACCGTATGACACAGCAGGCATTCTTGTGGCTCAACAGTTAGCTCTTCAAACATTTTAATATTTCAGAGGATATCAAAAACGCTAGGGATGGAAACTTCGCAGACAATGAGAACTTTAAATGTTATATAAAATGCATTATGGCCCAAATGGCTTGTGTAAGTGTCCTTCATTTATTTACAAACTCTCATTTGTACACGTTTATCTTGAATATATCCGTATAGTAGAAACCTTTCCAGATAGACGAAGATGGGATTATAGACGTAGATGCCACTGTTGCAGTTTTACCGGAGGAATATAAGGAAAGGGGTGAGCCCGTTATCAGAAAATGCGGGACTCAAAGTGAGTTTTATAATTTTTTAGAGAAATATATTGGAGAACGGAAAATATGACTGAAGTATCTATTCCTATTTTCTATACACTCCCCAAGTGTATGAATACTAGTTTAATTATTTTTCGCCCTTTATGATTTCTTCAACCCATTTATATTTCCTGTACATATAAAATCCAATCATACAGAGCTAAATTATCCAAATAGAACCATCTATCACACCTTTTTATTACCCTGACACCCGCTGACAGCTCGCACGCGACCAAGGTCTATCTTATTTACTTTACAATAATTTACACCCTTAATTATCCCATTACATCCAATTATCACATTTTTTGTTACCCTGACACCTTATTACACGCTTAACATCTTATTACATGCTTAACATTTCATTAATTATAGCCAGCGAACTCACGGCATACATCAAAGAATGCCGCCTCTTCCCAGGATCTTCAAAATTTTCCCACGCCCAAGAGTCCCAACCCCTACTCCCATCATTGAGTAGAAATTATCAAATTTTATCATCAGCATCTTCAGTTTGCATTTTAATTGCTAATCTCATCCATGTTTATAAATCGTATCCTCCTATTTAAATTATGAATGTAAAAGCATTTGTTTCAAAGTTTTCAACATATATGTCTACTTTTAATCACTATCAAAAATTTTAACTAAGTGTGTTATTTTTCAGAGGGTGCATCACCATGTGAGAACGCTTGGTTGACTCATAAGTGCTACCACAAGGAATCACCAAATGATTACTTTTTAGTATAATTTAAATATAAGTAATTATACGCTGCTGGTGTAACTAGATTAAACTAAGTTTTATGATTGTCACACTTTTTTGTTAATATTTAACAACTGAAAACAATAAACGATGCAATATTTTTCATAAGTTTCCATTTAAAAAGTTTCAAATACTCTGTAAAAATAAATATATGTACAATCACTTCATAAAGTAACTTTGTAATTTTGTGAGCTCAAAGCGGTCAATTATTGTTTCTATTTCAATGTTTTCGTGCATGACAGTTAAATATAACAAGTATGTTAAGAAAGAGTTAACGTTTTGGATTCCATTAAATGACAATCCCGATTTTATATTTCATAATTAAAATGGCTATGTGCTATATGTTATATATGTAAAATTATCTCATAAAGAAATTATAATGAAAACTTAAAAATATAAAAATTTAATAAATGCTTGAATTGAGTACCTTTAACTCTGTGACAATAAGTAACCATGTTTTGGTTTAGTCCATGAAAATGACAGCTTAGATTTTCAAACGGTGTTGGGTGTAAGTAATTTACATTAAAAAAATATAACCCAAACATGCTTACTGCATATTTATGCTTAATTAACAATTTGTTTAACGTTTTTTGGTCCACTCTGTATAACTATAGTTTTACTCCATTCTTATTTGTACCCTCTATACGCAACTGCTTATGTGCCACCCAGTACATTTTTTAACCACCCTGTATAGTTATAATTCGATTCCAGCATGTATTTGAACCGTCCTATATATGCAACTGCTTATATACCACCAATATCACATGCACGCACACACACCTACGAGGGCTGCCTTTTGTATTTCGGGATTGGACAACCCTAGTGTTGCAATCTGACAACTGACAGCTGTATCGTAAAGTTTGACATTTTTGAGGTTATACGTACTCAGAACGTTTTGACATACGAGCGCTATGTGTTGTTTACAGTAACTTAAAGGATTTATCTCGGCCAAAAAATGGAATTAAATCGTGAACAGTTTCGTGCGATTATTTTTTACAACTTTCGACGTGGATTAAGTCAGCAAGAGTGCATGGATGAACTTAATTTAATTTTTGGCGATGAAACTCCATCAAGGACCACTGTTTATCGATAGCATGGTGAATTCAATCGAGGTCGTAGTTTACTCCAAGACGAATTTCGTGTAGGTCGTCCAAAAACAGTTGTTGTTCCGGAAACCATTGATGCTGTGCGCGAACTGATATTGCAAGAGCGTCTGTGACCTATCGTGAGATTGAGTCAACCTTACACATTAGTGGGACCAGCATACATTCAATATTGCATAAACATTTGAATGTCAAAAAAATTTGTTCGCGTTGGATTCCAAACAATTTGTCAATCGTTCAAAAAAAGGCTCGTGTCGATTGGTCGAAAGAAAAGCTCAAAAAATACGATCGCCGTGCTTCAAAACACGTTTATGATATAGTGACAGGTGATGAATCGTGGATTTACGCGTATGAGCCCGAAAGTAAACAGCAGTCGATTGTATGGGTGTTTCAAGATGACCCGAATCCAACAAAAGTTGTTCGCGCACGAAGCACTTCCAAGCAAATGATCGCGTGTTTTTTCGTAAAAAACTGGACATGTCGCAACCGTACCACTAGAACAACGCAGAACAGTCAATTGTGAGTGGTACACAACCATTTGTTTGCCAGTTGTCTTCCAAGAAATGAGGAAAACCAACCGCCGAAGACGGATCACTCTTCACCACTACAATGCGAGCTCTCACACATCGGCTCAAACAACTGCATTTTTGACCACTCAAAACATCGATTTGATGAGTCATCCGCCGTATAGTCCTGACTTGTCACCAAATGACTTCTTTTTATTCCTGTACGTAAAAAACAAACTGAGAGGTCAACGTTTTTCGACACATGAAGAAGCGGTTGCTGAGTTCAGAATGCATGTTTTGGAGATACCTCAATCAGAGTGGAAAAAGTGTTTCGACAATTGGTTCAAACGCATGCAAAAGTATATAGATCTTCATGGGGAATATTTTGGAAAACAATAAAGCGATTTTCGATGATTAATATTTTATGTTCTCTAATCCCGAAATATAAAAGGCAACCCTCGTACAACCGTATACCATATAAAAAAGATCACCGGCATAAGAATTTTCCGTTTTAATACACTAACGGAATATTTTTTGCCATTTCACTCGACTGAAAGTCCCCTCCTTTTTGGAAGTCGGTTAAAAATAAATGTTTCATGATTATACGTCTGAGTAAACATTAAGACCAAGAAATCTACCAAACAAAAAAATGTAGACTAAACTTTATTATGGTATTCTAATGGAATCTGGAAAATGTTTTAAGTTTACGGAATGCAATGGTGCAAAGTTTCCTGATACGTATTGAAGATAAAAAAAGTCTCCAAGGAACGTAGACTTAAATGTAAATATACAATAAACACTGGCGGATCCAAGCCTGAGGTTACTAATACAATAAAATTTAAAATATTAACGTTCGTAATATCAAAATAGTTATCTTCCATAAAAAATAAACAAATTTCACATTTTCAAAATATAGAGATGCTTCAAAATAGTTTTTTTCCAAAACCTGAAAAACGTTTTTCCAAAGGCTATATCAGTGGTAAAACAAGCCATGGCTTGTTTCAAAAGAACGAATCATCGAATAATTGCTAACCTGGTAATAATGAATAGGCTTGAAAACGATATTTTCAGATTGAAGAAGTACAGGATTCCTTCACCTCAAAACAATTAGGTGACATAACATTTCTCTTTCTAAATCCAACAAGCGAAGATTGAAACACCTGCTGTTTGAACAGACCCACAGACAAAATTCTTACCCTATATTCTATACACTATATATTAATGCTCTGTCTTTATATATTTACTTGGACTAAAATAGATAAAAAGCCGCATAAGATAAGAACCAATGTTGTACAGGTAAGTAGCAATTTCAGAAGGCAGATAAAGATAATCCTCCACCACTTATTCTGCGATTATTTAACACGAAAGTTATATGGGAGAATCCAGGTCACCCAATTCAATCGCGTCCTATTAAAGCAACTTATCTGACTAATTCCAATACCATCCAATTTAACCCCGAATGTTGTGAAATTCGTTATCACAAACTATGTGATGTTGTAGAGATTTCAGTGCAACACGGACACACCAACATCTAAACTCGGGATTAGGGTTTAACAGTATAAATATTGCGATCACGTAGTTTCTATACGTCACATGAGTTTTAAAACAATTAAACGACACGTAATTTCGAAAAAATGCCCGGATTACTTGTTGCCTATATCGAAATTCTTCCCCACAGATATTCTGAGAAACCGAGATGACTAGAAAGAATATGATCAGCCAGTATTCCTGTATACGAGGGCTGCCTTTTATATTTCGGGATTAGAGAACAAAAACAAATATTAATCATCGAAAATCACTTTATTGTTTTTCAAAATATTCCCCATGAAGATCTATACACTTTTGCATGCGTTTCAACCAATTGTCGAAGCACTTTTTCCACTCTGATTGAGGTATCTCCAAAATATGCATTCTAAACGCAGCAACCGCTTCTTCAGGTGTCGAAAAACGTTGACCTCTCAGTTTGTTTTTTACGTACGAGAATAAAAAGAAGTCATTTGGTGACTATACGACGGATGACTCATCAAATAGATGTTTTGAGTGGTCAAAAATTCAGTTGAGCCGATGTGTGAGAGCTCGCATTGTCGTGGTGAAGAGTGATCCGTCTTCGGCGGTTGGTTTTCCTCATTTCTTGGAAGAAAACTGGCAAACAAATGGTTGTGTACCACTCAGAATTAACTGTTCTGCGCTGATTTAGTGGTACGGTTGCGACATGTCCTTTTTTTTCGAAAAAACAGGCGATCATTTGCTTGGAAGTGCTTCGTGCGCGAACAACTTTTGTTGAATTCGGCTCATCTTGAAACACCCATACAGTCGACTGCTGGTTACTTTCGGGCTCATACGCGTAAATCCACGATTCATCACCTGTCACTATGTCATAAACGTGTTTTGAAGCATGGCGGTCGTATTTTTTGAGCTTTTCTTTCGACCAATCGACAGAGCCTTTTTTTGAACGATTGACAAATTGTGTGGGATCCAACGCGAACAAATTTTTTTGACATTCAAATGTTTATGCAATATTGAATGTATGCTGGTCCCACTAATGTGTAAGGTTGACTCAATCTTACTATAGGTCACATGACGATCTTGCAATATCAGTTCGCGCACAGCATCAATGGTTTCCGCAACAACAACTGTTTTTGGACGACCTTCACGAAATTCGTCTTGGAGTGAACTACGACCTCGATTGAATTCACCATACCATCGATAAACAGTGGTCCTTGATGGAGATTCATCGCCAAAAATTAAATTAAATTCATCCATGCACTCTTGCTGACTTAATCCACGTCGAAAGTTGTAATAAATAATCGCACGATTTAATTCCATTTTTTGGCCGAGATGAATCCTTTAAGTTACTGTAAACAACACATAGCGCTCGTATGTCAAAACGTTCTGAGCACGTATAACCTCAAAAATCTCAAACTTTACTATAGAGCTGTCAGTTGTCAGATTGCAACACTAGGGTTGTCCAATTGTGCTTATTTGATCCGAATTTATTGTAAATTCTGGATTTGTATCAATGTCTTTTAATTTAATTGCTTGTTTTCAAGAATTCTGAATATTTTAAAAGGTCCATTAGATTTGTTGCTTAATTTATTTTTTAATTGGGATTCTTTAATGAATACAAAATCATTTAATTCAAAATGTTTTTCTCGCGGTTTAGATTTTTCATCATGCCTTTCCTTTGATTTAAGTTTATTTAAAATCATTCTTTCTCTGGCAATATGGTAAAAATATGATATTTTATTGTTTAAATCTCTTACGTATTTTGAAATTAATTTTTCTAGATTATAGAGTTTTTTCGAGGGTCTAGAGTTTATGTGTCTGAAAAGTATGGTAAAAAACTGTGGGTACAAAAGTCACAGGTGTTACAATAACCAAGTGAAACCAATATTTCTAGAATAACCAGAAAATTTTCTTTGTTATATGACATATACTTAATTTAAATCACTATTAGAAATTGACAATTATAATGTAACAATAGACTGATTAATTCCAAACTGTTCTTTAATTATTGGTAAATAATTGTATTGCATATAGATTGTCAAAAAAATGTTCCAATTTTCGGTAAACAAACTTTTCAAAGGTGAATGTCTTACCCACATGCATACACACTGACTCAGCATTATTCCTCACAATAATACAATTTAACCTTATATTTACAAAACTATTAATAACGAAACTCGAATCTCGTCTAAAAAAAAAGTAGGTGTAGCAAATACCAAGAGCAAACTTGAAATATCTGTTGACCGAAGACTTTTTCTTGAATTTTCTTGGGCAACAGTGGGCCGTTTTAAACAATTTGCAATAACGTTTCAAACAATAATTCATTACAGCGCAGTAACAAATTTCACTATCGGGAAGTTTTTTGTGAACTTATTTGACCTCAGCGGAAGTATATTGAATGGTGAAATCAATCATTCAGATACACCGATTATAGATTTGTGCAATAGTACGTTTACATTTTTCAGGTGGACCAATTTTTTTGTTGACCCACTTTTCAGCAAACATACCAGCAGCGTAATATTTGGGTTGGGATGTTGTTTCAATAAATTTAGTTTTTTTAAAAAAAAGCTTCTAATAAAATTAAATTACGATAGATGTTGATTCTTTAGATAAATTCGATCCTATATATTTCTTTAAGAAATAAAGTTGAGAAGAAACTAAAGAAATAGGTGTCATGACCCTTTCCCCCAAACGTTCAGTCATATTGCAAATCATTTGAAATAAAAAAATATGAGAATTTAATCAAATATACGAATCCCAAATAATTTTAAAAAATGCGTGCCCCCCAAAGTTTTGACTGGGACGGCCCCTGGTAAAATGTTCAACGTAATAATTGGAGGATTGTTCCTTGTAACTTAAATGGGGTCATATAATGTAAAATGCATTATTTCTGAGATAAAATAGATGGACAGAAAATAGTAACTGATTGATACATTACCTACCTAAAAATATTGAACATAATCGACTTTCAAATATATTTATATATGTAGTTATAATTCTCCACATAAAAAATTTCAAATTCCTATAAAAATATTAACATTATATTACATAATAAATGAATGTTAAATATTTGGTATACATATCATTTCACAAAAAAATGTGAGTTAATTCTGAAAAATCTCAATAATCTTCAAGTCAGTAAAACACGAAATAGAATCTATATTCTGACAGTTCCCAGTTAACGATTTCAACTCGTAAGCAGAAAATGCAAGCAACCAACTCAAAAGTATAACTTCAAAACATTAGTACATATTAATAAACATTAAACCACATAGCTTAAGATTCACGCACATGGTAAGCAATAACTATTTCTGTTTTGTATGGAAAATATAAAGAAATACAATGCATTTGCTGCTAATTAATATTAAATCATACCCGTTTTTGTTAAAAACTGTTCTCAATGAATGAAACTGAAATCCTGAAGTTTGCTCAAAGATAATATGAAATGTCAAAATTCATATGAAGTCCCTACAACAAAGATAGCCATGAATGTCAGGGTTGCCAGATCTAGCTATTTATCTTGAATCTTACGATTTGCCCATAAATAATCTTGGTCAAATTATAGAAAATTTATCCGGTAAACATAAATTAATTTAAATTAAAAGTATAATATTAAAATTAATAAATAATTATTTAACATAATTCTATTTTAGTTGACAAACCATATTTACAAAGCAACGAAAGTTGCATATTCGCTTAGAGTTCCGTAAATGGTGATTATTATATTATATAAATTTTCATGGATTCTATTTAAATAGCCTGATGATGTAGACTAACTTTTGGCATGGGTCAAAATTTGTTAGTTTTGCGTTTAATTTAGTTTGTCTTTCACATTCGGATGATTTTTTCTCCAAGTATTCTGGCACAGTGTTACTGTTATTTGTTTATCATTGCCAGTATGGCAGTAAATAATGTTTTTTTTATTATATCTATATATAAATAGGCAAAGACAAAATGATTAGGTACCATTTTCTCCACTGTTTCTGAACCGATTTTCTTCATTTTTGTTTTGTTTAGTAGCTAGTGACGACCTTCAGTGTAGAATGCTAATATTAATTTATAATATTGGTTCATTCATTAAATAAAATATAATAAAAATTAATTATTTAGGTCCATATTGTCAACGCCAAACAACTGAACGTGCCGCCGCCGCCAAACTCAAAACATTGAGTAATTATATATAGAGGGACCAATGCTGTTATATACTTAGAGCATATACTTCTGGAAGTGACATGCAAGCATTTTTATTGTTTAGTGGTAACTAATCGTTGTATATTGTAATTATACAGGGCGATTACAGATATGTTAGAAATAATTTTTTCGTGGGTGGCACATAAGCAGTTGTATATATAGGGTGTTTAAAATATAGAGTAGAGTGCAATTATAACTAATAAAATGTATAAGTATAATGGGAAGCCCATTAGCGGTTGAATTTACAGGGTTCTTGGAATAGAGGGCGCAGTAGCATTACTGTTATACAGGGTTGTGCAAAAAAGATTCATATACAGGGTGGCGGAAATGGAAATGCAATATTTCGCAACCATTTCGTAACCGCAGTCGTATATATAGAGAAGATGAAAAGTAGGGTGAGAGGAATTATAGATATACAGGATGATGATAAAAAATGTTAAAAAAGGAAATGATTTATAGAGTAGCCCACGAAGAATTCCATATATATGATGATTGATTATTATGACAGAAGATTAAAAATTTCATAAACAAAAAGTATATACGTCAAGTTTGTCTCAAAAGTATGTATTGAAGATAATTAAAAATTTCATAAATATATACGGTGGCTCAAGTTTGTCAATGGCTAAAATGTATTGAAACTGTAAATTGCAAATTGAATTAAAATTATAAATCAAACTAAAATGGTAAAATTAGATATTATTTCTCATTACATAACAATAGGGGATTACCAGAAATCGTGATGTAAAATCGTCGTTTTGTATGAGAATTACCTGTAACTTTTTCTGAAATCTTATAAGAATTTTGATACTAAATTATTGAATATAACGGTACTAAGTAACTTCGGTGAAATGTTGCAAGAATTTCATTGTAGTTTGAAATAAATTTCTTAACAGAAAACCCAGTAATATCATGCTTGCCAAGATAGGAATCCAAGCAGAAAGCATACAAAATTTCTATCAAATTATTGTCATTTCATTGATATATTGTAAAATATTAATGAAAAAAACTGTGTCAAATTATTCATCTTGCAAAATCAGCAGGTTTAGTCTACACGTAGTTTAATGGAATTTCCGCAAGACCAGCCAAAAAACACCTGTTCTAGGAGAGTGTCTTTTTATTGTGAATGCAATCAACAATGACATCAATTAGTATTTGAACGTCGAACATTATTACGAAATGCAAATCTCTGAGAGGAAAAAACCGACTGCAGTAATGCATTTCAAAATTATTTCAAACCCTAATAGGCGTGTCGGTGGTTTTCTTCAGATTATGTTTTTAAGGAATGTAGCCAGTGGCGTGCGAATTATTTCGATGGAGGAGTAAAAATGAGATATTTCCCAAATGGTATGTAGCTATGCATTAATTTTCGTTAATTCAACAGATTTTATGAAACGTTTATCAAAGTAAAGAATACTTAAACTAATTTTAAAGTTAATGAAAAAATTTTCAGTAAATTAAAGCTATTGACAACGAAGTCAGAATAGACTTTGGAACGTTTGGTTTGCCATCAATATACGACGTTTTATTTCGATTGTGGTGTTATTGCCCAAAAAAACATAAAAATAATCAAGAATATACCACAACCAACGTTTAGAAGACAATTAAATAGTGCAGTTTCTAAAGTGGAAATTAAGTTGATGTTTAATATATTTGTTAATGTTTTGAATAAAATGATTTAAAAATATAAATATATTTTGTAATTGACATAATGAGCCTTTTGAAAATTGAATTTTTATTTTCCACTTAATTGTATAATTTGTCCCTAAAATGGGGGTTTTCTAATAATTTTTCTTATACATTTTAAGTGAGCACCAATACTTCTAATTATTTTCAAAATTTTAGATAGTATGGTTTCGAAAAGAAAGCGAGAAATGAGAATATTTTAATATCTTGTAAACAATTAATTTTAAAAATATGAAAAATGTATTTGTATTCCTCGTAATAAATCCTTTTATTTGATGTATTGCATGATGTGTTAAAAAATATTTTTTTTATTTTCAGTTTAATTCTATAATTTGGCCCCCAATATTAGTATTAGGGATTTCTTCGTATTTTTCCTGTAAACAAAAAAATTGAGGTCTTATAGTTTGGAGAATAAAGGGGGGAATGGGTAATTTTTTAAATATTTTTTTTGATATATTTTAAAATATTTATTTTAAAAAAATAAAAAAAATATGTTAGTATTCGTCATAATGAGCCCTTTGATTTGATATATTATTGATCCGTTAGAAACAGTTATAATTTTTTATTTTCCATTTGATTCTATAATTTGCCCCCCCAAATGGATATAATTAATTTTCCAGTAAAGTTCAGGTGAGTGGCTATACCTCCATTTTTTTCAAAATTTTACAGCTTATGGTTTCGGAGATAAGGAGGGGGAATGGGTATTTTTTATCAAATTTTTGTTAATATCTTTTAATTAATTTATTTTAAAAATATGGAAAAAATATATTTCTTTTCGTCCTAATGAGCCCTTACATTTGATATATAACATGATGAGTTAGAAACAATTTTAATTTTATATTTTCCATTTAATTCTGTAATTTGCCCCCCAAAATTAAAAGTAGAGGTTTCTCCTTATGTTTCTGGTAAACTTCAAGTCAGACCCTATACTTCTAGTTTTTTTCAAAACTTTACGTTTTATGGTTTCGGTGATAAGGGGGGGGGATAGGTAAATTTTGGTATATTTTCGTTAATACCTTTTTGATTAATATTTTTTAAAATATGAAAAAATATATATTTGTGTTCCTTAGAATAGGACCTTTCATTTGATATATTACATAATGCGTTTGAATTTTTTTTTTAATTTTCATTTAATTCTATAATTTGCCCCCCAAAATTAATATTAATGGTTTCTCCTTATTTTTCTTGTATAGTTCGCGCAACGATCTATGTTTCCTATTTTTTTCAAAATTTTAGGCTGAGTAGTTTAGGAGATCAGGGGGGGAACGGTCGATTTTTTTAGTTTTTCCCCCAAAGAAGTACCCCTAAAATCAAAATTTCTTCAATTACGATATCTACTCCTGATCGGTCACCAAAGTGTACATTGATACCAAATTTCAACCTCTTTCGTCCAATAGTTTAGGAGAAAATTGCTGTGATGTGACAGAGGCAGAAATCCGGAGTGATATTATAAGGGTATCCGTATATTGTTATATACGGAACCCTAAAAATGTGGTATAAATTCATTCAAATGCACTTGATCATCCTTCATACAGCCCTGACCTTGTTACCATTCGATTTCCTAGCATTCTATGTGTGTTTTCTTCATGAAGATAAATTAGACTATTTTTTTCAAATCCTGTTTTTATTTGAACGGCCGTCGTACATTTTGAAATGAAATGAGGAAGTTTGGCGATGTTGGTATCACTACTTAATAGCTTTGGCTTTCTCAAGATAATTTATATACAAAATGTCTAAATTATGTATGTAAAATCACAGAAATTTGCATTAGCACTACACAATGATAAATAACTATAAATAATGGCGCTGGAATTACGTTGTTCCTTATAATATTGGCATATTTATGGGAAACTCACTTTACCAATACTAAGAAAAATATCAAACGAGTTATAATACTCAATTAAAGTACTTACATATAAAATATGCGAAGACGTGACAAACTGTTAATATAAATTTGTTAAGTCTAGGTTGTAAAAAATATTTATAAACATACAATAGTTGGAAAATTCAATTTTCTTCCATAAAGTTTCTCCCGTACTAAATTGAAATGAAATGTTATAAATATTCATTTAATCTATATTTCCAAAAAAATACTGCTTTTACGGCAATAATTATATTGGGTTTAATTTATAAGCAGATGTTATTGTTTATTCCGAATATAGAAATAATATTCAATGATATGACAAAATTTCGGCAAAATGCGCTGTAGGCAATATGAATAAAGAGTCTGCGTATTTCAAATAGTCGATACGTTTTAAGGTCTAAATCAAATGGTTATAACTTAACAAAACTGAACAAGAAAATGAATAATTTATATTTCAAAAAGAACCGACTTCAACTCATAGAGATATTATACTGTAGAGCACGTGAAGTAGCGAAATTCATGTAATAGCAATAGAAAGAGAGAAAGAATAAGCGGCTCGTTCCTGATTGGTCAATGTCAGTGGTGACGCCTACAATTGGTAAGGTAGAGACATAGCAAGCGCACCCTGATATTGTCTTTTTCTATATATTGTTATTACACTGCCACTTACAGTAACGCCCATACCTAATACACTCTACAGTATAATACCTCTATAGTTCAACTGACTTAAACTGGAAACCATTTAGACACCGTTTGCAATCAATCACTGTTTTCTGACTTATTTTTTATCTGATTTGATAATTTTAGCGTATTTTTATCTCTCCCGTTCTCTCTATTTTTTATATTATCCAAAAACTTTTTTATTTGTTTTATTATTTGGCCCACTTTTTATAAATGTAACGCTCATTCACCCTATATTGCAACCACACTGTATATGTTTCTGTGTATCGGACACCCAATATAAATTATTTGTCTATCATTTTCTGAATCACCCTGTACAACTATAATTCAACCCTACACCTTATTGAAGGTTTCTATTTTTTTTATTTAAATCACCCTGTATACCTATAATTTTACTTCACCCAACATGCCAAGAATAAGCAACTACTTATGTTCCGCAATATATAACATTTTTTAACCACACTGTATATCTATAATTCCACTCTACCTTTTATTTCAATCATCCTGTATATGCAACTGCTTCTAATATTTTTTTGAAACATTCGCCCTATAACCCGAATATCCTTACATGCTTACTTAACCAATTTTATTAGTTTTTTATCCACTCTGTATAACTATAGTTATATCTCACTATTATTTCAACCACCTTGTCTAAGCAACTGTTTATGTGCCACCCAATTCAACATTTGTTGAACCACCCTGTATAACTTCAATCTTAGTCCGCCTTATATTTCAACGGTCCCATATATGGAACTGCTTATGTACCAACCAATATCACATTTATTTGAAAAAAATTTGAATCCACCTGTCTAACTGTAATTTTACTTCGCCCTATATTTCAACTGCACACATTGCTTGCACCTAATTCCATATGCCATATAGAAAACATCGCTCACCTAACTATTTTTTTCTTTTCGATACACTAATGGAATAGTTTGTGCCATTTCACTCGACTGAAATGAAAACCGTTACAAACACCATTTATGATATATTTTCATTATCTTGATGAGCTAGATTTTATGTGAAAATTTTACATTTCCATTGTTTTTTTTGCAAATATTTTTACGATTTTCAGAAAATATGTTTCGTTATAGAAATATACTCAAGCTGGAACTTTCTTTGCAGAATACAATAAATATTCAAATGTTCAGCCGTTTTAGAGAAAACTTAGATTTTTGTTTTTCTTATTTTCTGGAAAACTGTAAATTTAAAAAATATTGGTACCTTTCTATAATATTCTTTAATACAATACCGTTTAAATTATCAAATTTAGTAAATTCAAACCAGAGATGCCACAAATGTCTTACAGTAAACAATTATGCCAGAAATTGTGAAAAATCGTTTATAAATAATGTTGAATAATTGCTTGTTCAGTTTATCTTGTATAAAAAAAAGTTTGTTAACAAAAGTTATTTTGAATTAAATTTTTAGAACGTTGATGATTTACAATTTACAAAATTATTTAAAAATTTTGGAAATTGTAAACTTTTTTGGGATTTATGCTCGATGCAAAAGACTTTTTACAACTGTATCCAAATTGTGAAAACGAAAATCTATACATTTTTATTCATATAATGGTAGCTACTGTAATTATTTCTGTCAATGTTTAATATTTTTAATTCTAGAAAAAGATAGAGGCAATATAAATTATTTATTGTAGGTATATCTTCAATTTTATGTTGATGAAATATTGATTTCTATATACAGGGTGTTTCTAAAATAGCGTTCCAAACTGCTGTGTATAAAACTCATTAAAATAAGCCAAAAATTGCCTATTAACATTTGCTCTAAAATGATCCCTTATATAACCTTAAAAGGGCTCAAACAAGACTTTTTTGTGTGTTATTGAAAAAAACAGTTGAAAATAAAAAATTAAAAGACACGTACTACTCCGTTTTTCGACAGGCAAATCATAAACGCCCTATTTAAGTTGTTAAACGAGGGTTTAGGGCCCGTATTTTTTTTTATTTTAATTTTTACAATTTTCTCTACAAACTTATAAAATCTTAACAATATTACGTGAAAAATTTTTGATCGCCAAAATCGATATTTCCAATGGAATTCGAGTAAATTGCGTAAGAAAATTACGCTGCTCTTTAAGTTATTATGCCAAAAATGACAAAAATTTCCTTCCAATAGAAATAAAAGACTGTCGTTGCCACAAAGCTTAACAATTTATATTACTAATAAACTATCAATTGTACTTTGCAGTGTTTAATTAATTTAATTTAAAAGCGGCGATTGGTAAATTAAAGTATAACAATCAAGTTTGTTTGAGCCCTTTTAAAGCCATATGTCTTCATAAGGCTGCGTTATTTGAATGAGTTCTATACACAGCATAAGTGTGGAACCCTGTTTTAGCTACGCTCTGTACAGATATTTAAAAAATACCGACCATTGCTTGTGGCACTTGCAGTATAGAAACTGACTCCCTTTTTTGAAAATAATCTATTTCTGAAATTCTGGTATTTATTTAAAACAACTTTATAGGGTGGCTTATTTGGATTTCTTAGGATCTTTTCCCTGTAGATGAAACCTCACCCCCACACCTATAAGCTGAAAAAGAGAGATCAAAAAGATTGCAAATCCATTGAGTCTTATTTAAATTATTGTTTTCTGATTCTTTATAACAAAATGCATATTAAAAATAGCCTCATCATGACTACCTACTCCAAACCTCGTAAAATGTCATATGAAATTCCCTCAATTAATAACACCTTCAACAAATTTAAACTGACAACTTTATTTTATTTAATTTAAAAATATTTTGGTTCGCAATTTAATTAATTTTCTAAAACCTTTATTAAAAAGTCTCGTAGTTAACTAAGGAACTGCCGTTACCTATGTTTGACATTTACCGTGCATTACAATTAAATCACACTATCGTAAAATACACCCACCCACAACTACGTCACTGGTGCGGTGTATCTGGCAAAAATCTCCTCAGATTTAGACAGTACCCACAGCCACAGTAGGTTGGCTACTAGTCGCTATTAGTAAAATATTCTGCACCACTGATTACAATTTTTCCCGCTTTAATATTTATTCTCCGGTCACATTTTAATCAGTCAAGACGTGAAAATAACCGAAATAAATTTTCGTAAGTGTTGTAGTGTACTTAGTACGTTGTTGGTTCTAATTTGGTGCTAATTTTTGTTTACTTTTTACATCAATTTGTCAGTTGTTTGTCAAGATCTTGCGTTGTGGGTTTTTTGGGTAAGTTTTTGCCATTACATTTTTTAAATTTAGTTTATAAAACTAATATGAAACCTAAGGCCTACCAGAGGCTGCTTTGAAACTGAATTTTCAATTTTGTATAAGCCAACTAGATTTATTTTGACAAAATCTTTAAATGAAGAAACGAGTTTACACTTCATGCTTAAAATGCAACAAAATATAAAGTCAAGGAATCTACATGTGATTTAACTTTTTTTAAACTTAACTTAGTTACCCTGTACATATTTTAAGCTGTCATTATTTAGATTTATAATGATCCCTATAAAAAATCCATATTTACATTATTATTTTCTAGTTTTGTCAAAATGATTGTTGAAATGTGATTTACAATTATGCCAAATACTTTTGGATTCCACGTGTATTAAATTTATTTTAATTGTCTTCATATTTATCTCAAAATCACGTTCTGTGCATTTGCGATATATAAACTTTTTTACTACTAAACAATGGAACGTTTTAGTTATTAATAATAATTAAAATAAATTGTTAGTGTACCATGTACCACCTTAAATGCTAACTTTTTATTTGGGCTCTATATTTTAGTGCAAGTACAACTCTATACCTCGTTTTTGTATTAATTTATTGCAAACATAGTAATTGCATTAACAGCAGCAATGCGGTATATAAAAAAGATATGCGAATTTATTTATAAATACAGATAGGAATAACGATTTTTTTAAGTTACTTTGTTGTTCTATGGTTAATCGTAGCTATTGCCCTTGGTGTTTTACCGGAGTGGTTTTCCAATCTTAAATTTAGTCACATTGTTCAATTCATCGGCAAATCCCTACAAGGGATGTCATTTATTGCTAATTTATTGTTGTTATTATTTATTATACAGGGTGAGCAATGGTTAAATTGGGAAAGATTTGCAGTTTTACTTACTTTTGGATTTTTCTAACAAGTCATGGCTTACTAGATATTTTGAAAAAAACGCAATTCTGTCAATTTAATACTCTCTTCGAGGTGTCATTCCTTTGTACGCAATTTAGTCAAATCCCTCTAGCTTTTTTGTTTTTCATTTTATAAAAAAAGTGTAAATATCAAAATTGAAGGAAATTGTATCTCGAATATGATCGTCATGTCCGCGTTTGCGTGACAACTCTCCTTTTTTGGAGATATGACACAAACTTATCTTTTTTGAATGAAAACCATAGTTGGCTATGACCTCAAAAAATCGGACATTTTTAGAGCTTTTCAACGATATAATACTCGATATAGTTATTCATAAAATTAACGGAGTTATGGATGCTTTTCTCTCTTATTTTCACTTTTAACGTAGGTAGCCATGAAACAGATTGTTTTCACTTTGACGTTTCCTCATTTGAGAGTAATTCTAATAGTAGTGCTGACCTTTCTATCGATATTGACAAGTTTTCGTGATAAAACGGAATATTCTAACGAAGAAAAACTGAATATGGTGGAATGTTATATCATATGCCATAAATATTCAGTTCGTGCAGCTGAGGAATACTTTCTTAGATATTTTAATCGTCGTCAACCTGCTCTATGTACATTTAAGTGGCTTTAAGATAGTTTACGCAGATATGAATCTGTTACTAAACCACCAAAGGAACGTAATCAAATTAACGAAGCACCACAAATAAATGTTTTGGCAAATGGTAAATCAAAATCCATCTACATCAACTCGTGAGATTGCGGCAGAAGCTGGCACATCTCAACGAACTGTAGTTAAGGTACTGAAAGCGCACAAGTTCCACCCGTACAAACTTTCAGTTTCTCAAACTTTGCATGCTGGTGACGAACATCGACGTTTTGTACATGGTTTAGTGACATGTGCCTTGACAATCCACAGTTTCCATTAAAGGTGTTATGGTCAGATGAAACTAGATTTACTAACTGCGATATGTTCAATAGACACAATGAGCATATCTGGGCTAAAGAAAACCCTTTCCGTGTAAAACAAAGACGATCCCAGATAAAATTTGGTTTTAATGTTTGGTGTGGTAGTTTCATCTGACCTTTAATGGAAACTGTGGATTGTCAAGGCACCTGTCTCTAAGTCATGTACAAAACAAAATACGTCGATGTTTGTCACCAGCATGCAAAGTTTGAGAAACTGAAAGTTTGTACGGGTGGAACTTGTGCGCTTTCAGTACCATAACTACAGTCCGTTGAGATGTGCCAGCTTCTGCCGCACTCTCACGAGATGATGTAGATGGATTTTGATTTACCATTGTCAAAACATTTATTTGTGCTGCTTCGTTAATTTGATTACATTCCTTTGGTGGTTTAGTAAAAGATCCATATCTGCGTAAACTATCGTAAAGCCTCTTAAATCAACATAGAGCAGGTTGACGGCGATTAAAATATCTATGAAAATATTCCTCATCTGCACGAACTGAATTTTTATGGCATATGATATAACATTCCATCATATTCAGTTTTTCTTCCTTAGAATATTCCATTTTATCACGAAAACTTGTTAATATCGACTGTCAGTTTAGCACTACTAGTGGAATTACTCTCAAATGAGAAAACGTCAAAGTGAAAACAATCTTTTTCATGGCTACCTACGTTAAAAGTGAAAATAAGAGAGAAAAGTATCCATAACTCCGTTATTTTTATGAATAACTATATCGAGTATTATATCGTTGAAAAGCTCTAAAAATGTCCGATCTTTTGAGGTTATAGCCAACTATGGTTTCCATTCAAAAAAGATAAGTTTGTGTCATATCTCGAAAACGAGAGCTGTCACGCAAACGAGGACATGGCAATCATATTCGGGATACAATTCCCTTCAGTTTTGATATTTACACTTTTTTATAAAATCAAAAACAAAGGAAGATTTGACTAAATCGACAGAATTACGTTTTTTCAACATATCTAGTAAGCTATGACTTTTTACAAAAATCCGAAAGTATCATTAAATTGGGTCAGTAAAACTACACAGATCCCCATAGTGATCATCAAAAAAAAAACTCACCCTGTATATTTCTTCATCTAAGCTATAATAGAACTATTTTGTTTTGACCATACTTTCTTAAACTTTCCATATATTTATTGATTTTCTCCAGTATTTTACGGTTTTTGCTATTTCGAAAGTTCTTCGCATATAAAAAATTTGTTTTGCTCCGGGTTCGATGGTGACTATAGCCTTTCCACGGTTTATCTAGAGAACTTTTCATAAGTTTGAAAATACCTTGAAGAAAATTCACAATTATGTACAGACGATCAAAAAAATTTTCTCATCGACTTTTGTTCGGAATTACCAGTATAATTGTTGATAATAAATTTTACCAATATTATAACTCGTCATGTTTACTGTTGGTATTGTGATTAGCATCAAGTATTGTAACTGAAACAGTCAGACACCTGACAGAACAAAACAAAACTCTGGAATAATTAGTATCTAAAATTCAAATTAGATTATTCAGAGTAAAATTTTTAAACGCTTGATATTTGTGAATATTTATCTTGATAATGCTGACCAGAGCAATATTATTAATTATTAAATGTAAACTTTTACACAACTGCTAAAAAGTATCAATATGATATTAACTTAGCAAACTAGCGAGTCTGCTTTTCTTCGTAGAAGAAGAATTTGTCATATTATTACGCTGCCTTTGACTTTTTAAAGCTAACTCTAGATAAGTTCGATAAGTTGCAAACAGTCTATACTCCTTCCAAAAATTTCCAAAATAAGCTAAATCGAGATTGGTAGCAGTTACGTAGGGCACAGACCTGCTTCAACAATGGGTCTATGCCTATACGAGACAAAATCATGTCCTAAAGCACCCCAACAGCTTCTTCCAACATGTCTTGTCAACGAGGAAAATTGCCCCTAAACCTAGGACCCTATCCACAGTACAACAGCAAAAAGAACTTCGTGATATCAAAGAAGATGGAATATGACCAAGTGGTGAACTGAATAATAAGAGAAAACCAACTCACTGCTTAAAGAAACTGCTTTGGGGTAACAGATCACAAAAAACACGCTCAGCAAACCACATACAAACAAAATAGATTATGAGTTATATCTGCTAATGCATATTTACCTAAGTGTTAAAGGTAAAGACTTATATAGTAATTATTTCACCAATGATAAGTTGTATCTGCAGGTGCAACTTTTAAAAATGACATTAATTATATAATCCGATATTTCGTGGAAACCGAAATGTTGTTTGTCTGGCGCATCGAGGTCGGCGGTTGGCTTTGATGATGTTCTCAAAGAATTCTAGAGTTCATGAAGGAAATCTCTCGGTGGCTCTTTGACCTTCTAGAGAATTCCGAAGGAGAAATATATGAATGCGGGGATGTGACGGAAGGATTCATTCAGTATTCAATTGCCGTATAGTAAAGATCAAGTGTTCAAGATAAATAGTTGTGTGAATATAAATTAAAGTAGTGGAAATAAATTGAATTGAGTTAAACTGTGGTTTTCAAATAAATCCAAGAACTGAACTGAACCCCAGTGTGAAAATAAATCATTACATAATGTCAATTATTTGTCCCTGGACCTAAAACATTCCAATAGAATTCGAATAAAACCAAGAAGGATATACTCAATCTATTATTCTTTGTGCACAAAAAGTTAGACATGTATAGATAATGTTAAAAAGTGGCCTATATATGTAGTATAAATGAAGTATTCAAAACCGGTGAAGCTGCATTTTTGAATACCTCTAAAAATAAGAAAATACTAATACTTGTCTTAGTGAAAATACTTAACTAACTACTAATGACCGACAAAAAAAGTGACATTGTGTCATGCAAACTCAAACCTTCAAAAATTGCCAGTAATCAACTATTTTTTAGCAACACTTTCTCAATGTCATCGAAAAATACGTACATTTTTTGGTGGAATAAAAATTTTATATCAAAATAGCTCAGGATCTGTAATGACAGGACAAATATTTAGAATACTACTTTATATTTAAATAGCCATTTAGATAACTTATTTAGCTAATATTTATTATTTCAATTTAGAACTATGAAAATTTGAAAGCTTGGAACAATTAAAAAGATTTAGGAAAATAAATTGTTATAAAATATGGTGGCTCAAGACCTTAAAATAGAACCTCGCATATTTTACGTAGTGAACAAAGTTACAAAACTAATTCATAAATCCTACCTTTTCAGAGAATTACCTTCTAAATCCATAATCCTTCTAAATTATAACGCCGTTGCTATCTCTCTTTTGCGATATGGAATTTTGGTGTAGGGATATAATATGTATGCTAACCCTTTCCATGAATGTAAAATTGTATAAACTCGTATCCTAAAAATAGTATGGGGAAAAGAGATATTATTATGGAATGTTGTGTCCTCAACATAAAAAAACACAAGCCAGTGTTCTAGTTATTTCATTTAATAATAAAAGCATTAACCCATTGTCATGTAAAAGCAATTTTAAACTTAGAGCTTATATTTCTGGAACTAACCTGTTATGCACAAATATCGTGCCAAGACTAAAAAGAGCCAATAGAGGGACAGAGAGAGCAAGACGCTGATTCTCTCGTCTGGGAACTGCTGGTATTGAAGTACGTCTATCATGTATTTCATTAACTGTTTAAATCCACTAAGTTAATAGCATATTGCTCTCTCTATTATCCAGTCTCTCTAGTCTTGGCACGATATTGATGCATTTCAGACTACCTTTTTTAATAAATACATAATTTCTTTATTGTCCAACAAGCTCCCATTTACAAGACAATTTAAACATACAACATTGCGGTACTATTTGATTCACAGTACCTGTAAAAATCAGAAACGTAAATGTATCTGTCGGATAAGTAAAACTTGAGGAAATTTACTACTGGGATAGAAAATCCAAACCCTGATAGGTTGTTTAACAGAACCTTCGAAAGTATATGCTTTGAGATTTTAGAACAACCCCTATTGACACTTCTTTTGTGTTTCGAATTGAGAGGTTTTGTTTGAGTTTGAGCTTAAACCTTTTCTGAACTTGAGAAAAACCTATCGATTGTATTTTGGTATTTTCTTCGGGATCCTTCTATGTTGTATCTGTTGTGGTACAGTACTGGTGGGTGCATTTCAATTGTATGTCGAGAATTAATCAAGCATTTTGGCGATTGTTATTTTATGCATGACCAAGACTGTTTCAAAAAAACAGATATTGAGAATATATAATTTTGGAAGATACTGACGACTCCAGTTTTCTCCTAGTTTCAGTTCTTATAAGCAACATTTGGTTGTTCAGTTCAGTTAAATGATTTAGTACGTGATTTCTGGTTTTCAATGCAAGAAACCCGACCTTCAAAGTTTCATTCTTAAGAAATGTAACATACTAGCCTTAGGAAACAAAATAACGAGTTTTTGGAAAAAAATACGTGAGGAAAAAAAATGCATGTTTTTACAGTTTACAATAAGCGACATATTTATGTACATGTAATGATTCGAATAATGCTTGTTCATAGATTTATCAAAATTATCGGGTTATCAATACCACCTGTAATTTCGAACAGATTTTTGAGGAAGTTTTGTATTATTTTACCTATTTGTTAGGGTTTTTCTCCTCAGATTTTTCCTACAACAAAATTGTAAATGTAGAACAACTTGTATTCCTGTAGGTATATAAATAGTGTTTTGAATATTGTGTGATACTTATCTGTATTTGGAGATGTTTCAACTTATTAATCGTTGTGTATTGTAGTTCGAGGTTTATTTTGAAATCTTCCCTTTTTTTGACAGTGACATTTTGGTGTTTTATACGAGGGTATCGCTTGTCTTGTAGCAATAGATTTCTCCCGTCCAAATGCAAGATCGATTAAAGGTGTCCCAATTTCCGAGTTGTTTATCAAATAGCAAACTTGAAGAAGCTGTATGATAATATAGTTCCAGCAAGTTAGAGTACCGCATCATTACTAACATAATGCCCTGCAGTACTTCGACCTAATATTTCCAAATCAGGGGTGAAGTACAACTATAGTTATATAGAATGTAAATAACTTAAAAATGATTAAATAAGCATATGCAATATGATTGAAATATAAAGTGGAGTGGAATTATAGTTATACAAGGTTGTTAAAAATTGTTAGAGAGTGTGGTGTAGTAGTTACTTATACTTGGCATATTGGGCAAAGTAAAATTATAGATATACAGGGTGATTTAAACAATAGAAAAATAGAAACACTCAATAGGGTGGAGAGGATTAATACTTATACAGGGGGTTGCAACATCGTGTAGAGTTGAATTATAGTTGTACAGGGTGATTCAGAAAATGGTAGACAAATAATTTATATTGGTTGACCACTACACACAAACATATACAGGGTGGTTGCAGTATAGGGTGAATTAGAGTTACACTTATATAAAGTGGCCCAAATAATAAAACAAATAAAAAAAAGTTTAAAAATATGTGGATAATATAAAAACATACAAATTAGAAAGAGGGGAAGAGATATGAATACGCTAAAATAATTAATAGAATTGTACTTTAAATCAGATTAAAAAAGAATATGTGTGACAGAAAATAGTAATTGATTGCACACGGTTTCTAAATAGATTTTATTTTAAGCCTGTTGAAGTCGGTTCTTGTTTAATTATAAATGTATGGCGAGACATTTTACTTGATATTACACAAGCACCTAGTTCCCTTCTAAAAGGTTGGAGTTAACTGTTAATTTTTTTCGTAGGATGTCAATTTCCAATCCAAAAATGACTTTCGGCATTCTTTATAAATATGTACAATCTCTGAATTAATTTCTTTATTCTATTTGGCAGTTCCATACTATGCAGAAGAATCAAACCGTATCTTGATTAAACAGAAGTAATAATATTCAATTGACTCGCAGTTAAATGTTTTTTAAATATTACCATTGTGTCGTTCTTTTGTTAATTGGCAAGCGTTCACGTAGCACACGAACGTTGTTATTATATTTGATCAATCATAACACGGCTAATTTCATAAATAATTATGGCATGCATTCGGCAAATAAAAAACAGTAGATGAATCGTACTGGAATCATGGTTGATCAGTCAATTATCAACAGGTTTCGAAATAATTATAGCAAATTAAAATAGGGAAAGCCTATTGAAATGTAACCCATAAAAAATTGTCGGTGAACTGTTCAACACAAAGGGAAAATCCAGTGATATAATAATTGTGTTTGTGTTTATATTTGTGCGTCATTTCAAATATACAGTATGGTGTCAATTACACAAGTAAATTTATTACTTTTACAAAACTCTCTTGTTAGGAGCATTTTCATGGTGGAGTGCTCAATACGTTGAGCCTGCTTTATCCCAATGTATTTATAAGTGTGATCTTCCGCCATAGATTCAAATTCAAATTGCAAATGAATGTCACTAGACAACACTTCTGCTATTTTAAGCATATCATGCAGCTGTTGTTTTGTAGCTGCCATCAACTTTAAGTCGTCCATGTATAACAAATGGTTTATCGTTAATGTTTGTACTTTGTGTTTGAGAATGAACCCAAACTTAGTCGAGTTCAGTTTGTTTGAGAGAAGGTTATTGGCAAGTCAGAACCACAGCGGGCTAAGTAATTCCCCTGGAATATACCCCTTCTGATTGGAATTGGGTCACTTTATATCGAACTGACTTTATTTAGTAAGATTTTAAAAATCTCAGAAAGTTTTAGTCAGAATAGCTTGAACTTTTCATGTAATTAAAAGTAATCTTCAATGCTTTGTGTTTAAATATGTATATTACAGGGTGTATCATATTGCAGTGTAGATATTTGGTCAAGTGATAGTATTGGTTAGTAGTTAAGAGATCTGACAACGGAAAGAGTATACTAAAAAGTGAAATGTATTAAAGTTTTAAATTTTTATGATAGTTTTTAGAAATATGTATTTTTTGTATTTAGGGTCCGTTCAAGTACTACGTAAGTACTATATGGGGCGGGGCGTCTTTGCTTTGCTTATTTTTGATGACATGGGTGGGGAAGAGCTTTACTTACTTTTGGCGACAAGGGGGAGGACAGGGTAAATAATTGTAATAAATCTGCTTCCGTAATATTTGAACAGCCCCTTATTGTATTCATTTATTAGACTATATTAGTGCTACTTTGCAACACACTCTTACTAAATTCTTTCAAAAGAAGAGATTCAATGTCAATACGATATGTTTATTTATTGAAGTATTATAAGGGAATTCTTTTCAACTTTTTGTTTTGTTTTTTAACATTTTCATGCTCGAGTAACCGTTTAGTAATAATAACTTAATCATCTGCCTTTCTAGAAAAAAAAACAAAAATCACACTATAAATACAGTAAACTTATCATACCCGAGAATTGGTTCCTGAATCATAGTTGTGACACCACAATTGAAATAAAACTTTCTTACCTACCATGTCGAAATATTACATTCAAAACAAATAAATATCAACTTATTTTTTTGCAATATAGAACCTGCCCCTTCCGCAATAAATTCTTTATTACGCTCTGCTGTTAAAAATTTAAATAATTGTTATATTTTCATTTAATAGGAATGGTAGAGGATTTTGTTGAATGTACTGTTCAGTTGATAAACGTATTACAATTTTGTAAATAAATGATTAAATACACATATAGATGTTTACATCGATTGACAACTTTGAACAATATTTTCACGTAAACCTTAAAGTTTTTCACATATGTTATCTAAGACTTTTTTATTTATACTGATCAGTTATATCATCTAACAAAATATCTGCACTGCATTATGTTACACCCTGTATATTAGCATAAAATATATTATTCCATTATCTGTTTTGGTATAGAAAGTCATGGTTTCAAAATCGTTTTTAACAGAGGCATGAGAAACTATGCATCATGTCTGTACGTCAACAAATACGCACCAACTTAAAACCTTATTATTAAATTACTATTTATTTGAGATCACTCACTTACTCTATATTATTATTCGCTGTACGGAAAAATAACAACTACTTCGCCATTTTTTAAATAATTATGTAATACCGGATTTATTATAATTATTTGTAGGAATATTTTAACCAACTTATGGAAATATTGCTGTTTTTCGCGTTACATGTATATTTGTCACTTATAAATAAATATAACTAAAATGTATATTTTCAATTGCTAAATAATTTAGTTTGAAGTCAACTTGTAATAATAATCCTCTGCTATTTGAGAAACAATAATAAGAAATGTTATCGCAAGAAGTATTTAATGAAATTTCACATACAAATACATACTTTTAGATATTTTTAATGACTAGAAACTGTGACCGATTTACGAGTTCATTAAGTAGTTTGTTTTGTCCAAACTGCATTAGCAATAAGTTTATTCTACCAAAAAAGGGAGTGCACTGAAATAAAACGACAGTGACGTACTCTCGAAGTTTGCCATTGTTGCGAATCATTCGATGATGTCAAATTAGAAATTCACAATACATTTAATTATAAACTATAATTTGAATATCCCAAAAACAGACATTTAGTGACAAACTAGGCTGACTGAACTGAGCTCAACTAAAGACTGATTTCTCCAGTCTTGGAACATTTCTTTATAAATGTTTTGTCCTTCTAGAGAATGTTTTGTCCTTTCTAGACTATGTTTTATGACACTAACCGAAAATTTCAGAATTTTCTCGAAATGTCAATTACAATTTTATGTCAATAATAATAATAACAACGTCTGGACGAAAATCTTTACCAACTAATGCAAACGGTCAGAAAATTCATCGGAAACTGCCACGACTCCAACCACGGGCCTGATAACCTGGTAAGGTCTCTAACAGAGCTAAAAATCCTTTTGATATCTAGGATATCTGGGGTTGAGTGAATTTTCCCCATAGCGTACCTTAGAGGGCGCGTGCTGCCATACACTGCATGGTCAGGTCGGGAACCTTATACTACCTGAGAGACTCTCTTTTCCCGCTGTGGTCTGCCTTGACATGAGCCCTCTCTCAAACAAACTGAACTCGATTAAAGTCGAGTTCTACTAACAAAAGCTCAACATCACCATCCAAAACGCTCTGTCGAACGTATGACTTTGCCACGGTAAGAAGAAGGAAGAGAATTTGCAGATATAAGCAAACTACTAGATCAACAATTTTCTGATTTGCTTAGTCGTTTCCAGAAAGTAGCAAAATTTGTCATCTACACAGAGTCATATGCCAGGTTGATGATTCAACACCGCTGCGACTGACTGAACAACAAATCCAGTTACACCAACAGACAATTGTTCATAAACTGTTACAATTGAAAGAGAAACCCTTCATGGAACACATACAGATGACGTAAACCAAGATTATGTCGACAGTTCAGAGGCGAACTACTGGTTGATATCTGGTCATATGTTTTCTGAAACAGAAAACTTTATATTGGCAATCCAAGATCAAGTAATTCAAACTAAGAACTATCTAAAGTACATCGTTAACGATATGGTTGTCAAACATCTGAATCTTTTCCAAAAATTATGGATAAAAGGATTATGAATTTTATTTCATGCATTTGGACAAACCGGTATACAGTTCAAGCTTTTGTTGCTCATTAGTTGTCAAGGCTAGTTCATATTAAATTTCGTACATGTTCTTGGTGAAAACTTTCTAACAGATTATGCTTTACACCTCAGCCTCATGTTATTATGTTTAATGCCAACATATAGTGCAAAGTTTCATGTTGAGGCTGTATATTATGACAGGGAAACTTCATCGACCCTGCAAACTTATAGTACATTCACATCTAAATTTTTTATTACCCTAAATTTCTCTAATGATAGTTTTTGAATTATGTTCTATTTGTCGGCATATGTACATTGTAAACGCTGAACGGAATGTAAATGCTGACAGCTGGATTGTGTTGACAGAAAACCCTTTACAATGAAAATACAAAAAAAAAACGAACCCAAAATGATGCTGAAATATGTAACCTTAGAACTACATTTAAACACTTTGAATATTTTTAAATAAAAATAATAATAAGTTATTTTGATCTGTTCTTAACACAAAGAAAACAAAATTATTATATTTTGCAAAGTTCAGTCGCCAAACATATTCAAAATTTTCTGTATATGCCGCCATTTGTCTTAAAAAAGTCCTATGATGTTTTGTTTTTTTTTACCCCGAAACGTCGGGAAGCATAGCCAACTTTATTACCCTATTTCGAACATAATCCGACCATTTTTTACTTTTTTAATTACGGCACATTTTGATTTTAATTCTAATTACATTCATTAATATTCTCTCCTCGGCCTAATTTTATAATAAAACGGTTTTTTTTATTTTAAAAGAATTTATTCATTATACAATTTTAAGTGATATAGTCAGAAGCATAGCCAGCTTTAGGCTTAGGGAGGGGGAAATTAGAACAACAGTTATCCTATAGGGAGCAATTCGGAAAGAAAATTGTCATAGGGAGGGACAAATAAAAAAAAAATTGGTGTAGAGCTTTGATGACTAGCGCCAGGTTTTTGATGTCCAGGGGGGCAGCTGTCCGCCTCTGACCTACCCCTAAGTAAGCCCATGAATATGGCATACTTGGATGCAGTTTTTAATTCAAATAAACTTTGTTTGACAACAATTTGAGATATTATAAACAATGTATTTCACTTTTAAGCAAAAGTATATTTTTTGACAAACCTATTATATAGTTGAAAAGTGACAAGAACATTTATTAAACAATTTATGGTCATATGGCATAATGAGATGCAGTTTCAAATTCTAATTACTTCTACTTGATAACAAGTTTAGATGATATCAAAAGTAAAGGTATTTCACTTTTTATCAAAATTCCGAATAGACACCTTCCCTTTTTATAGCAGCATCGTCTCCACCAAAGATTAGTATATAAAAATTTTTTGCCGACTTTCTAAAAAAATAGTATAAGTTATGATATTAACTTTCGAGATTTTTCAATCCATTGAACGCAAGGCAATATATTGTTTCAAATCGAGAACCTTCATCAGCTACGCTCCCCTCAACTGATTTTATTCTCGAATAATGATTTATCCAGGAGTTTTAGAAAAATCTAGCTTACAACTATAATTTTAGATATTGAGTAAGTGTTTGTAAATAGCTTTGTTCACTGAATAAGTATTTGAAGACAAGATGTCAAAGAAAAGTTCGTTTTGTTCTTAGCTAATATCATTACAAACACGTAAAATTTATACAAAACAATATTATATACCTATATATTCAACGATAACAACAATTGAAATTTGTAAGTTCTTATTCTTTGTAATATTAAAATGAGTTATAGTTATTTTAAATTAATTGAAAAGCCTTCTGCTTTCGCTTCTAGTACTCGATACAGTATTCGAGTTAATAATATTAAAAAAAGAATAATTGTTCTCGGTTTCGAACCCGAGAAGATCTGCAGATGTCCTTTAGACTCTTGACCACTTGTTTTTAATTCGATCCCGTTCTTTACAGGATATAAATGTTCTGGCTGTATGTAATACAAATACATCAGTGCCTCTAGTGAGTGGTAAGGATACTTTGTTTATTACGTCAACAAAATAATGTAAACAAAGGACAGGTTTTGTTTAATGTGTATCCTTATATGAGTGGAATCCTTTTTAATTTCTGGAGTATGTCAAGTCTCAAGTGTTTATATATGCAAACGAATTACGTAATTTTGCATACTAATATTACTTATAATTAGGTATTATATATAAATAATGATCTATAAAAGAGACTCTTCACATATTACCTGGTCCCCATGGTCGTACCTGTCAAAAATGCTGACCTGCCCCGCTGGACCAAAAAAATTCTGATTTGTCACTTTCTAGGACATTTTTTTTCCGATTTGCCCCCCTCTATGGTGTCGGTTGGTCGTTAGGTCGTGTCGTGGAAAGCCAAACAAATGAAATTTAAAGTTACGCATTTCATGTCCTTGTTCATCTATTTTCATGTTTGTAAGTGTGGGCCTGAGTTCTCTTTAAAACATAATAGAGAACATGCTTCTTTTTGAAGTCGATTAAAAAAATAATTTTTAGAAATCCTAAACATTAAGCAAACTCCCACAATTACATTCAGCATTACATATGCAATGAAAATAATAGACTAGCCCAAGATTGACAACGTTTCTAGTTATAACTGTCATTTCAGGTGACATTTTGTCTCTAGGTGTTTTATATCTAGCAATAATTCTCGTCCAGTATCTCTTGCAACCAGACCTCTACTTACTTAATTGAAACACTTTATTTCGAGAGATGTGCACTAGCTGGAATCCTAAATTTTTCACAAAAGTATGCAGTTTGTCTTTTATGGCTTACATTTCTCCTGTAATATTCACATCATGCCTGTTAAAATTTTAAGAATACTGCACATAAAATATTTATTAAAATGGGCCGTGTCAGCATTCCTGGAAAATGTATTGTGCGCTTAACCTGGTAACTGATAAAAATGCTACCCATATGTATGCCCTAGCAGGCTGGAGAAAAATAAATAATCGTCTTCAAGTTTTTTGCGTTTGTATGAGGGTGATTCGAAAAGCAGACTTTAAAAAAGGTTTCTTGTCTTGTATCTGGTGTACATCATTTTTTAAAATTTGTGCTCTGAAAAGAACAGTTAACCTGTTAATTCGCCCGACTCTCATTTGGTATTTTCAAAGGTGAAAATATAGAAATAGAATGAACAAATTTTGAAAGTGTCTGTGTTTTATAGCTTCTTTGAAGGTTCTTAAACTGTATAATTGTTGTTCAGGTGCAGTGTCGTTGGTAGTTTTTATTGCTTTACCTGCGACTTAAAAATGCGTTACGTGGCTGCTCTTTTATTAGCTGTTTTGGGCGGCAAAGTCTCTCCATCATCTGCAGATCTAGAAAAAATTCTAGGATCAGTGGGTGTTGAAGCTGATGAAGAAAGGCTGAAGAAGATCATTGGGGAACTCCAAGGAAAATCTATCGATGAACTCATTGCTCAAGGTAGAGAAAAACTGAGTTCAATGCCTGTTGGTGGTGGAGCAGCAGTAGCAACAACTCCAGTTGCTGCTGGAGCAGCACCAGCAGCAGATGAAAAGAAAGAGGCCAAGAAAGAAGAAAAAGAAAGCAGAATCTGAGTCTGATGATGAAGATATGGGCTTTGGACTCTTCGACTAAAGTGCATGTACCTTTTACTTTAAGTTGTAGGGTAATTTTATAATAAAAGTATAATAAAACTAAAGTATGTGATTAGATTTATTAGTAGCAGTTTGATGGTGTTTATTATGTAGAAGTGGCAAGTTTAGAGCGTCGTCTCGTTTATTTAACACCCCGATATTCTGAATTTCGATAGCTTCCCATATTAGCTTGTTTTTTCTACGTTGGCGATTTCTTTGCACGTTTTAAAGTCTATTTTATGTCCTGTATAGAGTTTGTTTTGGAACAAGTCTGCTTATTCCTGATGCTTACTTTATACTCCTCTGCTCTTATGGAATTGCGTCGGTTAGTACTTCCCACGTATGACTTTAGACAGTCCCAACAAGATATAGTATAGACTCCATGGTTCTCTAACTCGATATTATCTTTCGGGTTACTGAAGACTTTGACTATGTTCGTGTACAGCTTGAAATTTGGCTTTATGTTGATCTAAATGATCTGGAAATAAAGGTGTTGGCGACTGCTTGAATCTGCGCTGGGTGATAGTGTGAGGTAACGTTCGGGTATCTATTGGTGTGTGTTTGTTTTCTGTCAACTGTAAATTGAACCTGCCTGCTTGGTGTTTTGGTAACGAGAACATTAGGAAAGGTATATAGATAGATTATCTTGTAAGGTGTTGACATATTTCATAAAATGCCCAAATTTGGTTTCTCAATGTGACCAGATGATGAAAATATCATCTACGCACAGAACTCCTAATGGTGGTTTAAGATTAGCATTTTGGAGAGCTTCTTTTCCGAAGTAATTCCGGAAAAGATTGGCTATTATTGGTGACAGCGATGAGCCCATGGGAGCACCCTCTGTTTGTTTGAATATTTGCCCATTGTATGTAAAATATGTGTTGGTTAGGTAGTGTTTGGCAAGTTCTATGATGTGAGTTGGGAAATATTCTTACTTGGATATCTCCTCTATAGCTCAGTTTGTAATTTGAAGAACACAATTAAATTGTATGTGCTTTAATACCCAAAAGTTGAATTAAAAACGAAATTAACATCGAAAAACGAGTAGTATCAGTATCAGTATCAATGTAAAGACTAGTCTCCATCTTTAGTACATACTACATACGTACTTTAGACATAGACAGAAACGTCATAAAATTTGTATAGCATAACTCTCTGCCATTGGCAGCTTGAATAAACCATTCATTTGAGTATATAAAGACAGCAAGATGTGAGTTGTAGATATTACAAGATCAGGAAGGATGTAAAAAAAGACTTTACATAATCTCTTAATATTTTATCGCGAGATGAATTCTGACATCCAGGAGGATCAAGAAAATCCAGCTTACAGAAACTCCAAATAGGGAGTCGTGAAGTTAGCGAAATAAATTTTCAATATAATTATTTTTTCTTCTACACTGATTCAAAAAAATTTCTCCTTACTTGTGGATAAAGTCTCCACTTTTATTTTTACTTGCGGAATTGACGTTTACGAGGTACGAAGGTTTGAAAAATTGAAATTTGTCCGCTGTGCTAAATTCATTTTTGCCTCTTTCTACGCCCCTGAAGGGGCTGGAAAAATAATTTATATGTCATGTAATTCATCTTTACTTAAACACTGAATTTAGCTATTTAGTTATTATTTAAATTTTCATTTGGAATTTAAAAGATTATAGTACTAACTATTCGAGATTTTTCAATCCATTGAACGCAAGACAATGTATTGTTTCTAGTCAAGAACCTTCATCTATTGCCCTCCTCTCAACTCTCGACTGCAAACAATATATTGTCTTGCGTTCAATGGATTGAAAAAGCTCGAATAGTTAGTACCATAATCTCTTAAATTCCAAATGAAAATTTAAATAATAACCAAATAACTAAATTCAGTGAATTCAATATTGATTTATGTTTTCAACACATACAAAATCTTTATCGAGGTATTAAATATCATGTGAACGTGATATAATTACAAATAAAATCGTGGAAACGTCTAACCGGTAGCTTCGGCTAGTCAGTCTAAACAAACATTCAATGAACTTGTTTATCGAACAATCAGATATACAGGTCGAAATTGTACTAATATAAATTAATTCCACACGTGTTTTAATTAATATATAGGGTGAATCTTTAGTGTGGTTAGTTTTATTGTTGAGCTATATTTTGTATATTCTTTACAAATAATAATAACTTCAAATTAATATATTCAGCTGTCAATTTTTATATTCTTCTTTTACTTAACTACTTGACATATAATCCGCATAATCTTCATAAAAGCAACAACTACTTGATTTTTGGTGAAGTAAATAGTTATAAAGTATTTGTCATCTATGTCTTTTCTAACTAAGAGAATTTTATTTGTAATATACAGGGTAGCACAGCAATTTCTAAAGATCATATAATCATAAAGTTCCTTTCAAATTGGAAGAATTTGAAAGGGAGATCTTCAGAATTTTATGTGGCGCTCCTAGGTGCAACTTTGTTATAAGATAGTGCATTCGCCAAAAATGTGACCAAAGAACTTTGTTAATTCAGTGATCCCATTAAAATCATAAAGGAAACCCCAGGAAAAACCTTATGAGCTATCCCGAATACTGGGTTGTCGACAAGGACATGACCATTAGCAATTTCTTTCCTTAAACATCGGCAACCAGGAACGACTGAATTCTACGGAGGTAGTAGCGATACAATCGTTTTCATGTAACTAACAGGTATCTCAACTTTAACTCTAATCATCCAAATTCAGTAAAAAGCGGTATCATTAAATCTCTATATGACAAAGCAAAAACCAACTGTTCTAACATCAATAAATTCAATGATGAAAAAAAAACAATCCCTAACAACCAACATCAAACTTCACCAAGCAACACTGACTCCCAAGATAATCACATTAATACAATAACTATACCATACATACAGGCTCTATCAGAAAGACTAAAAAGAGTGGGAAACAGATATAATATCAAAACATCATTTAAAACAAGAAATACACTAAACAATCAAAAACCAAACCAAATAACACAACTCAAAATACATAAAAATTTCATTTATAAAATCCCTTGTGAATGTAATAAATTCTATATTGGACAAACCTCTAGACCTCTGAATGTTAGAATAAACGAACACAAAAATTACATAAAAAAACGAACAATTTGAAAAATCCAAAATTTGTGAACATGCTTGGGACCTTGGTCATAAAATACAGTTTCAAAATTCAGTTATATTACACAAAGAAGAACACAACACCAAAAGAAAATTAAAGGAGTCTGCTTTAATTTTGTTAAATGAAAACGATTGTATCGCTACCACCTCCGTAGAATTCAGTCGTTCCTGGTTGCCGATGATTAAGGAAGAAATTGCTAATGGTCATGTCCTTGTGAACAACCCAATATAGTTCATAAGGTTTTTCCTAGGTTTTCTCTTATGATTTTAATGGGATCACTGAATCAACAAAGTTCTTTGGTCGCATTTTTGACGAATGCACTATCTTATAACAAAGTCGCACCTAGGAGCGCCACATAAAATTCTGAAGATCTCCCTTTCAAATTCTTCCAATTTCAAAGAAACTTTATGATTATATGATCTTTAGAAATTTCTGTGCTACCCTGTATATTACAAATAAACCTCTCTTAGTTACGTCAGAAATCAAATAATTCACATTGTCAAATATTTTAATTTACATCTTAGAATTGTGTCTTTTTTATCCATAGTTTCTTAAAATTCTACTACTGTTGGTGATATAAAATACAGGGTGTTTAATTAAACTTAAAGAAGTAATTGTCATTTGAATTGATGGTTAATTAATTGGTATTTATTTCATACCTTGTATATAATATTAGATTTCTCACAAGTGCAACACAAAATATTATCCTTCAGCAGACCCAAGTCGGAATTTGATTAGAAACATGACCATTTAAATGAATTTTGATCAAATAGTGAATATTACAGAAATTATGGGGTTTAGGTATAGTAAACTTCTATGCAACACTTTATCATTTTAATCGTATATACCGAAAATGTAATAAAATACGGGACATTCAATTAACGAAATAAAACTTTGATACTTTTCACATTTCTGGGACACCCTGTATGAAACGAAAATAATTTTAGTATGTTCCTCTGAAGGATATATATCAACCTAAAAAAGATCGTCTAAAATGAGTATTGTAGTCATAATATTCAGTGTCGTAATACGTGAATAACCCTATACAGTATACAGATTGGAATTAATTTAAAGTAAATGTAAGTTATTCAACTTCAAGATGGAGCTTCTCAATATACAGTGTGACTTTATAAGTTGGAATCAACGCTATTTAGCGACACATTTATTCTTCAAAAAAAGATTTGCATTGTCTGAAACGTATTCTCTAAACATCACATGTTAATTTTTCTACTGTATACGAGATTTATCAGCAAATATAGTTTTATTACAATTAAATACTGCATCCAAGTATGCTAAAACACTAAAACTTGTACAATGAATAATTTCTTTTAAAATGAAAAATATGGTTTATTATAAAATTTCCCAAAGGAGAGACTAATAAATAAACGTAATCGGAATAAGCATTTGGTATATAGTCAGTGTCGTAACTTATATTGTTTATTGTTCCGATACAGAAATAATAGTAAAACTGTTAACATAAAATTCACCTAGAATATGTGATCTTTGTCTTTTTTATTATTATGTCACATTTTCGACAATAGTTGTTTGTATGAAAGTCATGACATACATACGTAAAAAGCGGTAATTAAAATTTTACAGTTTCATTTATACTTCCTTTATAGTTTAAGACTTTAAAGTATCATAAATATGTGATCAACATCTTTTCTTACGTACACAAGTACACTAATAGCACTATTACTAGAACAATAATAGCAATAAAATTCATAGTTTTCAACAGCATTCTTAAAAAAAAATGGTTTCTCAAATTTAGTTTTATATATATTACAGTTAAAACTAGTTTTTAAATATAAAGCGTTTTTCCTAGTTAGAACTAGTTTTTACTTAACGCGTTTGTTAATACTAGAATTAATTAATTTCCAAATCAAACATCAGTTATAACTAGTTCGTACTAGATAAAACTCGTTTTTCCGAAGCGAGTCAGTTAAAACCAGTGTTGTTCTCGGTCTAAAAATTTTTGTACTAGAAATGTGGAGTAAATAGTAATAGATTTACAGATGACTGTAATAGCTCCTACTTCTCCCCATTACGTATAGATGGCGTGGTAATATTAGAGGTTTTCCTGGGTTTTTGAGCCAATAGACACATTTGTTAGTTTTTTATATAAATAATTTGGTCAAGTGCGAGTTGGATTTTTTTTCAAAAATTTTCAGCTTATGGTTTCGGAGATAAGGGGGGGATAGGGGGGATAGGTAAATTTTTTGTATATTTTTGTTAATAGATAATATGTTTAATGATACTGATTTATTTAACAAAATAATGAGAAAAATATATGTTGTTTTCTTCTATCATGAGCCCTATTCATTTAGAATATTGAGAAATCAATTTTAATTAAGTTTTATTTTTCATTTATTGTTTCAGTATTGAAATTGCCCCCCCCCCAATAAATGTTAGGGTTTTTTCTTTATTTTTCCAGTAAAGTTCAGGTGAGGGGCTATACTTTGAACATCCGGATTTTTTTCAATTCATGAAATTTTCAGCTTATGGAGCTCTCATTTCAAAAGCATTAGGTGTTCACGCCATCTTGAGATAAGGGGGGATAGGGGGGTTGGAATTTGTCATAGGTAAATTTTTTTATCAAGGCTATATATATATATATATATATATATATATATATATATATATATATATATATATATATATTCCTGTTCTGTAAAACAGATTCCATAGAATGTGAGAGTATGTTATACATAGACTTTATCAGTAGATATATTGAGTTTTCCAGTTAATTAATTTAGCAACAGTATTTATAAAATTTGGATATGATATATTCAAATATAATTGAGAATTTTTATCTTTCGTCTTCCCTTTACATTGCAGCCCTTTCGTACTAAAGGCGAAGATCTCTATCATATTAGAATTTTAAATTTTAGTTTCTTACCAAGAGATACAGCAATTTTCAATATATGTTATTATTTTCAGTTGTTATTTGCCAATTTAATTTATCTATAAATTGCCCCCCCCTCAATAATGAGCCTTTTATCTGAATGATTTTGAGGGTCCCTAAAATTTTGGGGGTTTTCTAATAATTGATTTTTCCTTATTTTTAGAATTAGGGATTTTTTCCTATTTTTCTTAGTATATAGTTTGGGGAAGAGGGAATTAATTTTTTTAAATATTTTTTAATAGGTGAGGGGCTATACTTCCATTTTTTATTTTCTCCTTATTTTTCAAAAATTTCCTCAGCTTATGGTTTCGGAGATAAGGGGGGAATAGGTATTTTTTTTATATTTTTCTTAATAGATATCTTTTAATTAATTAATTTTAAAAATATGAAAAAATAATATTTGTTTTCTTCATCATGAGCCCTTTCATTTAGAATTTAGAAACAATTTTAATTTTTTTATTTTCCATTTAATTCTATAAATTGCCGGCCCCCCCCAATATGTTAGGGTTTTTTCATTATTGCTTGTCCAGTAAAGTTGGTGATGGGCTTACTTCTATGTATTTTCAAAAATTTTCAGCTGGTATGGTGTTCGGTAGATAAGGAGGGGGAATGGGTATTTCCGTTTAGTGTCGTTGATCCTGAAATATTTTAGTCCTAATCATGATCTTCCTGCTAATTAATCTTATTTTAAAAATACTGATATAGGTTTCTTCATATGTCAGCCCTTTCTAACCTTGTTCAGAATTATAGAAACAATTTTAATTTTTATTTTCCATTTAATTCTATAAATTGTTCCAGTTAAGTTCTAGGCTGAGGGGCTATAGCCTTAATTTTTTTTTCAAAATTTTCCAGCTTATGGTTTTGGAGATAGGGGGGAGATGGATAAAATTTTTTGGGATGCAGAAAGAGATTAGGAAATAGTCAACAACAAATTTTGAAATCGAAATCTTTCAAGCCGACAATGAATAAGTAATACCTCAAAACAAAAAAGTCAACAACCTATTATGTATATTACTTTTTCAGAACTAAATTTAAAAATCCTATTTGATTCTGTATTCTCAAGATCCCGTATCGATTACAACGAGAAGTTTGTTTAAAGAGATGACAATTTCGCACAAATCAATACATGAGCAATGAACATGTTTTGTTTTTCAAATGCCTAAATCTGTAACCTCAAAACTTAACTCATTAAGTTTCATAACGTCTTGAACCCTCTTATTGGATTAGAGATTTCAGGCTATCAATGATTAAGGCACCGGATATCTAGCTACAATAATAAAAAAATTATAAATTTCTTTTATTTTATGTTAAATTTTTCTATCTAAAAACTAGTTTTAACTGTAACATATACATATTTACTTGTTATGAATCTAAAAGAAAATTTAAAAAAATACCGAACATTATTAAATAAAGTTAGATAACAATTATATTGCAGTCCGAGCGTAATATTCAAATTCCCGCCTCTTTTGCCGATCTTTCACTTGTAGATATGAATGATTTTTTGTTGTATTGATTTTCCTAAGCTACACCTAAGCATAGTAATTTTAAAATTGTTTTTAATTTCATATATCGTATTTCAGAACAAGATAACTCTTCAACCATTATTAAATAAAGAAGTCTACAAATTATCTGGAGATGGATGATAGCAATAACGATGATTTCATTTCAGAATAAACTTCAACCTTTGGTGTGGATGATAGCCATCCGCAACTAAAGGCTAGTTTTTTCTGCAATTTGTTTTTCTGGTGAGTACAATCTTTTGGTATAATTTTAAGATCTATCATTCAGTAAATTCAGCTAATGGCATAGCAGATTGTCAAATATTTTGTTTACAGAATTTGAAATAAGAAAACTAATCTGTGAATCAATAATGGTTATAAGTTAATGTTGTAGATGCTACAGAATCTGCATCCTTTAACATTTTATAGTTATAAAGCATAATTACGTTAATACAAATGTAGTAGGTTTATCATTATATCCGGGCTTCATGTATTTGATTTGTTTGCTCTCAGAAAGATACTTTTAACAATTTAAAAAATACACTCTTCAATATTCATTTATTTCAACATTATTATTATTTCTCAGGGGGCTGGGGGATTTTACCCAAATCGATCTCAGCCATTATTTCCGAAACTAATGGATTTAAATTTTTTTTAAAAAATACGGAATATCAATGTTTATATGAAAAAAAAACTTTAACATTTATTTTGGAAGACAAATTATATAATTAATTGAAAAATAAAAAAATTAAGAACATTTCAAACGCAACATGTGTTCTTGGGAAATAACATCACAATCGAAACACATAAAAATAATCAAAAATAATATTTAGAAGACAAAGATATTAATATTTATCTCCGAAACTATGAGACCTAAAATTATAAAACAAATTAGGGATATGAGTCCTCACTTGAACTTTACAGGAAAAATAAGGAGGAAACCCTAACATTATAATATAAAATTTTTATATGCATAATTTTTTTTTGGGTTTGACATATTGATCTAACAACTAGTGCTCCAGAACAAGTTATATACGGATTCGTATTTTTTTAGTAAACTCAGTTACATTTTATCTTTGAAAAACCAAAATTTAACATTATTTAACTGGCAATTTGTATTTCTTATCAACTAATTTTTTTTCTTAAAGCAATGATCAACGTACTCGATAGTATTTTTAATTACGTTATCGTTTGGAGGCTGAGTTTTAAGAAAACAATTACTTTGGTATTAATATGGTGGGCAAAGCCCTTGCCAAGAAGTTTAACACAAAAGCTTAAAGCATTTCACAACTAACAGGACTGCGCTGGTCGTTGTGGTGAGGTGGAGGTACGAGTAAAGATCAAAACGTCCTACGGATTTAAACATGTTCGCACATGTAAGAACGGTCCAAGTCTCAGCTTATGCTGCATCCTATTTTAGCAATAACATAACGGTTGCAGTGGGATTTGATAGGCTATAAGTTGTCACAGCGTTTGTATATACGAAAATATCTGAATATTTTATTAGCATTTGTTGTAGAACTTCGCCAATATTACGGAAAACATTACCAACGGTGCATGCCATTCAGAATATTCAATTAAAAAAATAAATTAAGGAAGGAAGCGTTACATTTTATTTTAATTATAGGTGGGTAAATATAGACTAAAGGAAAGCATTGAATACTGCTAACCGCAAGATATTATTATACAAATTGAATTGGTATGAAACACGGCTTAATGTTTATAAGAATATAAGTGAATATTGTGTAGTAAGACCGGGTGTTCCCCAAGGAACAGTATAGGGGCAACTGTCATATCCTTAACATAACCTTACCATAACCTTAACAACTTATTAACTAGTATACCCAATAATCTCATAATAATTTCAATTGCTAAGAATAGAGCGTTAATACGAGGGCTGCCTTTTATATTTCGGGATTGGACAACCCTAGTGTTGCAATCTGACAACTGACAGCTCTATCGTAAAGTTTGACATTTTTTAAGTTATATGTACTCAGAACGTTTTGACATACGAGCGCTATGTGTTGTTTACAGTAACTTAAAGGATTCATCTCTCCCAAAAAATGGAATTAAATCGTTAACATTTTCGTGCGATTATTTTTTACAACTTTCGACGTGGATTAAGTCAGCAAGAGTGCATGGATGAACTTAATTTAATGTTTGGCGATGAAACTCCATCAAGGACCACTGTTTATCGATGGTATGGTGAATTCAATCGAGGTCGTACTCCAAGACGAATTTCGTGAAGGTCGTCCAAAAAACAGTTAATGCCATTGATGCTGTGCGCGAACTGATATTGCAAGATCGTCATGTGATCTATCGTGAGATTGAGTCAACCTTACACATTAGTGGGACCAGCATACATTCAATATTGCATAAACATTTGAATGTCCAAAAAATTTGTTCGCGTTGGATCCCATACAATTTGTCAATCGTTCAAAAAAAGGCTCGTGTCGATTGGTCGAAAGAAAACCTTAAAAAATACGATCCCGGTGCTTCAAAACACGTTTATGACATAGCGACAGGTGATGAATCGTGGATTTACGCGTATGAGCCCGAAAGTAAACAATAGTCGACTGTATGGGTGTTTCAAGATGAGCCTAATCCAACAAAAGTTGTTCGCGCACGAAGTACTTCCAAGCAAATGATCGCCTGTTTTTTCGGAAAAACAGGGACATGTCGCAACCGTATCACTAGAACAACGCAGAACAGTCAATTCTGAGTGGTACACAACCATTTGTTTGCCAGTTGTCTTCCAAGAAATGAGGAAAACCAACCCCCGAAGACGGATCACTCTTCACCATGACAATGCGAGCTCTCACACATCGGCTCAAACAACTGCATTTTTGACCACTCAAAACATCGATTTGATGAGTCATCCGCCGTATAGTCCTGACTTGTCAATAAATGACTTCTTTTTATTCTCGTACGTAAAAAATAAACTGTGAGGTCAACGTTTTTCGACATCTGAAGAAGCGGTTGCTGCGTTCAGAATGCATGTTTTGGAGATACCTCAATCAGAGTGGAAAAAGTGCTTCGATAATTGGTTCAAACGCATGCAAAAGTGTATAGATCTTCATGGGGAATATTTTGAAAAACAATAAAGCGATTTTCGATGATTAATATTTGTTTTTGTTCTCTAAGCCCTCGTAATAGACTACATCTTAAAACAATGGCCCTTGTATCTGTAGGTGAAAATTTGGGCTGCAGTAGATACCAAAATAAATAACTGCCTTTACAGATGTAAGTAATTGGTCGGCTTTGGATAAAATATCACTAAATTTAGGTAAAACTGTATTCTTAATATTTTGGAACAAAAATCTGAATAAGGTGGAAACATGTAAATAGTTAGAATTTATCTGATAACAAAATGAAGTGGGATAAACATCTAGAATACATTTTTAGAAAACTTGTGAATGTCCGTTTTTATAACTACTGCAAGGTTATGAAAATTCGCACAAGTTGTATTACTCATTTATTTTCAGTCAGGAAAAAAATTAATTTATTTTACTTGCATTTTAGAAATGACTACACATTGTTTTTTATTCAAATGTCAAAAATATGGGGAAGGTCTGTTTTTCTAGTTTCTTATCAATGCTGCCAATGTAATTAGAAAATTCGTACGTCCTGAAATCCTCCTAATAGCATTGTTCCATATTTCCGATAAGTTACTAAAATACGAAAACTACAATCAAGGAAGAGTCGTCAGGTCAAAACAATGTATTTTGAAAATATATTTCTCTAACCAAAGTCCCAGTATTCAACATAATTCCATATTATTAAAACAAAGTCAAGCAGTTTTAATTCATAAGGTAGTGGTAATATATTCACTGACAGAAAAAATCGCCACCCCCAAGGAGATGTTTATATTTAATATTGTTTTGGTATACCAAAATATCTACGGAAATATTTTCCTCAACTTTGCCTAAAACAATTTTCAGCGTACCCACATTGAAACAAAATAATATAATGAAATAAAAGTATTTCTATTAATTTATTGAACTTGTCCACAGTTGGGCTTTGCCTATTTTTCACAAAGGACTGTCAAAAGAGTTAGACGAAGAAGACCTTTACTTGCCATTCAAAGAGCACGAATCCCATCGCTTAGGTGATCAACTTGAAGAGCTTTGGAAATTGGAAAAAATAAATCACAAGGAGCCAGAACTATGGAGGGCCTTATGGAAAATGTTCAAGAAAGATATCATCAAACACTTTTTTGTTACCATAGTAATAGAATTTTTCAGGTAAGATACAGAGGTGTTTTTATGATTTCAACTAACTTCACATCTTTATTGTATGCATGTTTTAATATATTTGTCTATCTACCTGTTTGTGAGGGATATGAGCTTCGAAAATTAACATTTCATTATTTTCGCCAAACAATAAAAATCTTGAAAAATATGCACCATAGATATATTATTAAGATTAGATAAATGATCTTCTTTACTTTCTGTAGATTTCGATATTTTCATCCAGTATGTTACAAATCATATATCTTTATTAAAAACCGATGTTATTCACAATTAGTTTTTCAATTTTAAGAGTCTTATGATCATTAATCAGTCTTGTGGCTCCATCTAAAGGCTATATGGAAAAGGTAAGGTTCATGTAATCTCTTACTTAATAGGTGGCGCCAGTAAGATTGGTGTGTATTTTGCTATAAAAATGAAACCTATCTTTTAAAAATCGAATATTTTTGCAATACATACAACTTGTAAAATAAAGATTCGGTTTTAACAGTAGTGAAATAATCAATATAAATTTAATTTATAAAATTTTCCATTTATTAAGAATTTTTCAGGACACGCTATATATACGGGGTGAGTTTTTTGATGATCAGTATGGAGATCTCGGAAACTAATGGAGATAGAGCAATAGTTAAATTGGGAAAGATTTGCAGTTTTACTGGCCCAATTTAATGACACTCGTATTTTTGTAAAAAGTCATGGCTTACTAGATATTTTGAAAAAACGAAATTCTGTCGATTTAGTCAAATCCCTCTAGCTCCTTTGTTTTTGGTTTTATAAAAAAAAGTGTAAATATCAAAATTGAAAGGAATTATATCCCGAATATGATTGTCATGTCCTCGTTTGCTTAACAGCTCTCGTTGTCGAGATATGACACAAAATTATCTTTTTTTGAACGGAAACCATAGTTAGCTATGACCTCAAAAAATCGGACATATTTATAGCTTTTCAACGATATATACTCGATATAGTTATGGATGCTTTTCTCTCTTATTTTCACTTTTAACGTAAGTAGCCATGAAAAAGATTGCTTTCACTTTGACGTTTCCTCATTTGAGAGTAATTCCATTAGTAGTGCCGAACTGAGAGTCGTCATTGATAAGTTCTCGTGATAAAATGGAATATTCTAACGAAGAAACTGAATATGCTGGAATGTGCCATATGCCCTAAAAATTCAGTTCGTGCAGCTGAGGAATACTTTCATAGATATTTTAGTCGTCGTCAACCTGCTCTATGTACATTTAAGAGGCTTTTCGATAGTTTACGCAGATATGAATCTTTTACTAAACCACCAAAGGAACGTAATCAAATTAACAAAGCAGCACAAATAGATGTTTTGGCAGTGGTAAATCAAAATCCATCTACATTCAACTCGTGAGATTGCGGCAGAAGCTGACACATCTCAACGAACTGTAGTGAAGGTACTGAAAGTGCATAAGTTCCACCCGTATAAACTTTCAGTTTCTCAAACTTTGCATGCTGGTGACGAACATCAAAGTATTTTGTTTTGAACATGATTTAGAGACATGTGCCTTGACAATCCACAGTTTCAATTAAAGGTGTTATGGTCAGATGAAACTAGATTTACTAACTGCGGTATGTTCAAAAGACACAATGAGCACATCTGGTCTAAAGAAAACCCTTTCCATGTAGAACAAAGACGACCCCAGATAAAATTTGGTTTGTTTGGTGTGGAATCATAGGGTCTACTATTCTGGGGCCTTTTATTTACGACGAATCACTTACTGGAGAGCGCTACTTGCATTTCTACTTTTCAAGACATATTGCATAATTTGAATTTGAGAACTCGTTTAGAAATTGAGTGGTTCCAACATGATGGAGCACCTGCTCATAACTCTTTATTAGTAAGACAACACTTAGATAATTTCTATCCAAACTCTTGGATAGGAAGAAATGGCCTACGCGAATGGCTATGGCGATCTCCCGATTTGGCAGTTATAGACTTCTATTTATGGGATGCGCTAAACAACAAAGTATACAAAAGAAAGTATGAGACAGTTGGTGACCTAAGGGAGGCGGTATTACAAGCAATTGAAGAAATTGATAGGCAGTCTGTGAGGAAAGTGGTAATGTCAATCTTAAACAGACGCAATTTTTGTCTAAATAACAATGGTTGTTCGAACATAAATTGTAACCATTATTATGCACTTTAGTTTCTTAAGTTTTTAGTAGGTACCTACTTATTTAGTTTTTTCGTTATATCTGATATACCTAATAAAAAAATCGTTCAATGTTTTTTTTGGAATAGTTACTAATAAATCAATCTATTTCATGGCTAACTACGTTAAAAGTGAAAATAAGAGAGAAAAGCATCCATAACTCCGTTATTTTCATGAATAACTATATCGAGTATTATATCGTTGAAAAGCTCTAAAAATGTCTGATTTTTTGAGGTCATAGCCAACTATGGTTTCCATTCAAAAAAAGATAAGTTTGTGTCATATCTCGAAAACGAGAGCTGTCACGCAAAACAGGACATGACAATCATATTCGGGATACAATTCCATTCAATCTCCGGTAGTTTCCGAGATCCCCATACTGATCATCAAAAAAAACTCACCCTGTATAGTATGTCGATCATTTTCGAATAAAGAGCCTGAAATATGTAAAAGCTGCAATTGAATTAACATTTTCCTTTAGTTATTTCAGTTATGTTTCAAAAAAATTGCTCTGCAAATTCTATCGAACGCTTCTTATATTTATTAAAGTTAATTAATCAGTTCTCCTTTCAGAATATCGCAACCACTTCTGTTAGGCAGACTGATGGATTTCTACGTACCCAATCAAACTACCATGACAATCCCGGGAAGCCTACGTCTACGCTACATCAATAGTACTCAGCGCCTTCTTCTACGTCATGATTAGTCACTCGCAAATTTTGTCCCTCCAACATCTAGGAATGAAAATTCGGATAGCTTGTTGCTCTTTGATCTACAGGAAAACACTGAAATTGAGCAAGAAGGCTTTGGTTAAAACAACAATCGGACAGATGATCAATCTTCTGTCGAACGATGTAAACAGATTCGACAACTGCTTCAAGCAATTCCACCAACTTTGGGCCGCACCACTAGAGAGCATCATAGTTATGTATTTGTTGTTCAAAACGGTGGGAATAACTAGTCTGACGGGTTATACGCTGCTTCTGATTTTCATACCACTACAAAGTAAGTAATAATAATTGTACTGCACAAGCCAAACCATTTTGCTGAATTGTAGAGAAACCAGGGAAGCTCTGTATCCAGGATGTAAATGTATAACTGCGATAGGTGTGCTTCTTATAGTCAGTTTATGACGAAAAGTCCATAGGAACATTTTCACATACTTTTTTACACAAAAACAGTGATAGATACGAAAAAAAAGGCATGAAATAAAAAAGATTGCAAATTCATAAAAGATTCATTTACAATTTTTGTCAATAGCCAGGGCCGTACTGAAAAAAAGTGACCCGAGAAAAAGTACAACCCTGTAGAGTTCATAAAGGCATTAATGATTCCGAATTTCTCTCAATACTATTTCTTTAATTCCACATTTGGCTGTCATTATATGCTCGGCTATTTGTACGCTACCTTGTTGGCTACGCATATATAACATTTTGGCTCCAATCTCTGTCTACCAGTAATCTCAGTTTGTACTACGAACATGGTCGGTACCCTTTTCTTTGCGACTACAAAGTCCTGTTGTCCCTAACAGTGGAAAATGGGGCCATAATGACTTCAGGCTTGCTAACTTGTTCCATCATGACATGGGTGTCCCTATTTTCTTGAGTCAAAAGATTGGTTCAATATCTGGGTAGGCCACTTAGTCCTGTATAAGTTGTTCAATTGTCCAGTCTTCATTCATTGTACAGGAACTTCTAGGAAGGGATCTGTCTGGGAGGGTTCTTGTTGTGATACAATGACGTTGGCCAGTTCTAGCTAGTAAGTCCTATTCGCTACTGTTAGAAACTCCCATTGCGCCTATAATGACTTCAGGCTTGCTATTTTGTCCCATCGTGACCTGGGTATTCCTTTTTTGTTCAGAGAAAGGACTGGTTCAATATCTAGGCCGGCCATTTGGTCCTGTATAAGTTGTTCTGTTGCCAAGTCTTCATTCGCTTGTACATGAATTTCTCGGAAGGAGACTTAAATTAGCTGAAACATTATAATGTAGGATTACTAACACTAAACACACAACTGAACACCAGACTTATGTTGCAGTGATTCTTGGGAAACTGACATCCATATTCCGTACCAAAGCTGCCACCAAAACAGATGAACGTGTGAGACTTATGAGCGAAATAATCTCGGGAATACAGGTCATCAAAATGTACACGTGGGAGAAACCTTTTAGCAAACTTGTCGAAACAATAAGACGGTAAGTAGTTAAGTCCAATGCTTGTTGCATTGTTCATGACTGGTGCGTCATTTTTCAGGTCTGAGATTTTCCAGATCCGCAACACAAACTACATCAAAGCAATCCATATGTCTTTCAGCAAGGTCATCACCAGAACCTCAGTATTTCTTTGTATTTTAACGTACACATTTTTAGGCAATAGGCCAACAGCAAAGTACGTTTACGTGGTCAACTCATTTTATAGTCTCCTTAAAAATTCGATGAATACCGACTTCCCACAAGCCGTTACACAACTAGCAGAAACTTTAGTGTCTATTGAACGGAATCCAAACGTTTCTAATGTTCGAGGAAGTTCATCTTGGCGTAATGAATTTGAACACCGTTCTAAAGAAAATTTACACTTCTACTCCGTTGATCCACTCTTCCTTCCAAAAAATCAGTTGGAATTCTTCTCCAAGATGCATCAGCAAGGTGGATGAGCAGCCAACCAGAGGAGACGCTTTATGATATAAATTTCAGCGTTGGTCCCAAACAACTCGTTGCAATAGTAGGACCTGTTGGTTCAGGAAAAACGTCTTTGCTTCACGCAATCATGAGAGAACTACCTCTGATTAGGGGGTACAAAGATGTCGTAGGAAGAATATCGTATGCTTCTCAAGAACCTTGGCTGTTTGCTGGTACTATTAAACAGAACATTTTGTTTGGTGAAGACTGGAACCCAAAGAAATATGAAAAAGTTATCAAGGTATGTGCTCTTGAGAGAGATTTAATTATTCTTCCTTACGGAGATAGAAGCATCGTTGGTGATAGAGGAGTGACACTAAGTGGGGGACAAAGAGCAAGAATCAACCTCGCTAGGGCCATTTATAAAGACGCTGATATCTACCTATTAGACGATCCTTTATCAGCAGTTGATACCCAAGTAGGTAAACAACTATTTGAGGATTGCATATGTGGATACTTGAAGAACAAATGCACAGTGTTGGTAACACACCAGTTGCAGTATCTTCGCAACGTTTCTAAAATATATTTGATGGAAAACGGTACCATTATATCAAACGGTACTTACGATGAAATCAGGGATACCAACAGTGATTTTGCAATGTTGTTCAAGCCGCGCATTGACGAAGAGGAATGCAGTGATATGATAGTACAAGAAAGTTCGGATCCAAAGTGCTTCGAGAATATATGCGATGAACCTTCCGAGGTTAAGGAATGCAGAAAATGCGGAAATATTTCTCCAAAGGTGTACAAAAGCTACATCAAAGCTGCCGGAGGATGGTGTTGCTCCATGTTCGTTTTTATGTTGTTTGTTGCTACCCAGTTTGTCACCAGTGGTGCTGATTACTTCGCGAGTTTCTGGTAAGTTTTAATTTAATTTTGGTGGGTATGACTTTAAGTAGTTATTAAACCAGGGATGATTTGACCAAATAAAGTAAACTTGAACTAAATCTGAAGCATATCTCGGCTCATTCTATTTAGAATAAACATTTAATTCAAGATATCAGTTTTATCGGTATGTCAGAAACAATATTAGAACTGAAAAGATGTGTATAAACCATTCGAAGGAAATAAATCTTATTAAAATATACACACTTAGGTTAAAAATGGGTGGGAAGATGTTAGGTAACCGATGCCAAATTTATTTCCATTGTAACCAATAAGACGAAAATCTAGGCATTGTAAGCATTGACTGTCCAGCAGGTTACAGCGCAAGTCGTTTTAGGTCATCTAAGTTGAGGAATTTAGTTTTGTATACAGTACTTTTGACATACCCCCACAAAAGTAGTCAAATGGCGTCAAATCAGGAGATAGTGCTGGCCATTGTATCGATCAGCGCCTCCCAATCTACCGATTTGGAAAAATTTGGTTCAGGTACTGTCGGACATTGATTTCGTAATGGGGCGGGGCTCCATCTTGCTGAAACCATATTATGTTGGCAGGAACTTGTGGGTTTACCGGATCAGGATATAAGTTTGGCAGTTCTAAATCATCAATAATAAAGGACCTACGCTATGATTTCCAACAATTCCTGCCCAAACATTAACTTTTTCAGGATACTGCGTATGTTTCTCTGACATCCAGTGATGATTCTCATTAGACCAATAGCGGTTGACGATTAACATGACCGTGAACATCTTCTAATTGGATCACATTGTTATCTAACCTTCCCATAATTTTTTCTGTTGAAAAAATGCACATTTAAAAATACAAATCGACGTATCCAAGCGTTTTTCCCAACACGCCCTCCTTTATTTGTTATCGAATTTATTCCTGTATTTATATTTGTGGGTTAGGTACGTAGTTGTATTATTTTGAATCTGAATAACATGAGTCTCTAATTTAATGCTGAATGGACGCTACTGTTGGAGCAGGAATATTTGTAAACAAATATATCTATTTTTGTCTAATGTTTCAAACCATTTTTCGTTCGGTCGTATATGAAAGGGCAGGGTCCATTTATTTTAGTAGTCATTGGTTTTCTGAGTTCATTTTCTATAGACATTGCCTGTCAAGTTTAATTATTTTTTATATTCATAGGGTAAATATGGAGCAAACCAAATTAGAACGTGAGCTAGCAAACAGCACCTTCTACCAAGCCTACTACGATGATGTAACCATGGAAGAAAAGTTCATACAATTATTTAATATACATACCATTGATGAAAAACCAAGCAGTTTGGAAATGTTCTTCAGCACTAGATACTGCATCTACATCTACAGCATCATCATTATAATAGCCATAGTGATTACCGTTGTGAGATCAATTGCGTTCTACAAAATGTGTATGATCGCATCTGTCAGATTACACAACAGAATGTTTTCAAGAATATGCAACGCTGTCGTTATGTTCTTCAACACCAATTGTCATGGGAGGATTTTAAACAGATTTTCCAAGGACATGGGTTCAATAGATGAAACTCTACCCAATGTATTAGTAGATACAATTCAGGTAAGGGATTTCAGACATCAACAAGATTACTATAATGTTATCATCATCATATTCTGCTATATTGAGCCATTATTTTAAGATGTAGTTCTTTTTCTTTTCTTTCATTTTTTTCTTTTCTTTCCTTTACTCTTTTTTCTTTTCTTTCCATTTTTTCTTTCCTTTTCTTTTTTCTTTCCTTTTTTTTCTTTTCTTTCCTTTTCTCTTTTCTTTCCTTTTATCTTTCTTTCCTTTTTTCTTTTCTTTCCTTTTTTTTCTTTTCTTTCCTTTTTTTCTTTTCTTTCCTTTTTTCTTTTCTTTCCTTTTTTTCTTTTCTTTCCTTTTTTTCTTTTCTTTCCTTTTTCTTTTCTTTCCTTTTTTCTTTTCTTTCCTTTTTTCTTTTCTTTCCTTTTTTCTTTTCTTTCCTTTTTTTCTTTTCTTTCCTTTTTTCTTTTCTTTCCTTGTTCCTTCTTTCTTCTTTCTTTCTCCCCCTCAGAGAGAGCATTAAAGTAAAAACACCCATTAAAGAGGAAAGCACCCAATAAAGAGGAAAGCACCCATTAAAGTGGAAGCACCCATTCAAGTGGAAGCACTCATTAAAGTAGAAGCACCCAATGAACTACATTACATGCTGGAACTATTTGTTTGGAAGTAGCTTCCAATCGAGTGAAATAGCCTCCTGCTCTCTCTGTTGCCCTATCTTTTTAGTCTTCTCACGATATTTGTGAACTGCAGGCTACAACCAGAAGTATGTTCTCTAGGTTTGCGTTAGATGGAAAAAATGAAAACTTTATTAATGAAATAAAACTTTTGGCAAAACATAAATATATTTTGAAATCGTTATTGCTCTATGTTTTTTCGGTCTTTAGTGTCTCAGTCTTTTTTCAGATAGGTTTGAATGTACTGGCTGTGAACATCGTTATAGCAACTGTAAACGTCTGGATAATGATACCAACTATGGTGATAGTACTAATATTTTATTCGTTTAAGAAAGTGTACATTTCTTCAAGCAGGAATATTAAACGAATGGAAGCCACAAGTAAGATTAGCCATTACTATTAGCTTTTTTGGTATTCATAGCTAATGTTTAGCTGGTGGTATAATCTTCAAATATTGAATTTCTTCATTTCAGCAAGAAGCCCAGTTTTCTCTCACATCAACGCTAGCTTGCAAGGTCTGACAACTATAAGAGCATTTGGAGCCCAAGAAATATTGAGAAAAGAATTTGATCTACACCAGGATCTGCACAGTTCTGCTTTCTATATGTTTATGGGTTGCAACAGGACTTTTGGGTTTTGGTTAGATATGTTTTGCGTTCTCTACATTGGAATAGTTACTCTTAGCTTCTTCTGTTTTGGTAATGGTGAGTTTGAACTTTCATGTCTCTATATGAAATGAGTAATCAGCAATATTTCACTTTAACAAGAACAATACTATAATGAATTTGGAATTTGTACCAACTTTCAGCCAGATGTAGAAGGCCAAAATCATTGTTCATCGATACTACTTTGATATTCAATTACTTAACTTAGCTGTATTTTTCAGAAACCATTGTGAAGAGTGAAAAAACCCAAATGAATATCCAAAATAGACATTCTGCTATTATAATTATTTCCATTTATCAACCTTAGCGTATATTCAATCTCCTAAAATCTCGTTTAGCATAGTTTTTCGAATTTTTACTAATTTAAAGTTTATGTCTTGGATTTCAGAAACATTCGGAGGAAACGTAGGTCTCGCGATCACCCAGGCGATGAGTCTAACCTTCATGTTCCAATATGGTATGCAGCAATGGAGCGAATTAGATAACACAATGACCTCGGTAGAGCGGGTGGTAGAATATATGGAAATCGATCAAGAATCTACCAAAGAAAAGAAAGAACCGCCAAAAACATGGCCGGAACACGGGATGCTTGAATTCCAATCTGTCTATCTTCGATATGCGACAAACGAACCGTACGTTCTCAACAACCTCACGTTTAAGATAAAACCGAAAGAGAAAGTTGGCATCGTTGGTAGAACTGGAGCAGGGAAATCGTCATTGATATCAGCATTGTTTAGACTCGCCGAAATTGAAGGGAAAATTCTGATAGACGGCATTTGTACAGGGGATATTCCTTTAAAGACTTTAAGATCGAAAATCGCAATTATTCCACAAGAACCAGTTTTGTTTTCTGGTACTATTAGATCGAATTTGGATCCGCTCAATGAGTACGAAGATATGCAGCTATGGAATGCTCTCGACGAGGTTGAATTGAAAAGTAAGTAATTAGTTTCCTTAGAAGTTAATATGTTTTCCAAAGTATTATTAATTTTCGAAAAACACAATGCCAACGTCTTTCCATATTGCATGTAGCTATTAGAGACATTAACCAACAGCTACAAACTAATTTGGAAATGATTGCCTACAGGCGAATTTATGTTTGTCACCTCTTAAGGTTTTTCGCATTTGTTTTGAAACACCCTGTATATGAAACACACTGTATTTTTCTCTTAAATTCTTCCCTATGTTGTATGTATTGTACTAAATATATTTTCAATCACAGGCGTTATTTCTGATATGCAGCTTGGGCTAGAAAGTAAAATTTTGGATGGAGGCTCAAATCTTAGCGTAGGTCAACGTCAGTTAGTTTGTTTAGCGAGAGCCATAGTCAGAAACAATAAAATCCTAGTGTTAGATGAAGCCACTGCCAATGTAGATCCAAAAACGGATGCTCTCATACAGTCATCCATTAGAACTAAATTTGCCGAATGTACAGTTTTAACTGTAGCTCACAGGTATGACATTTTTTTAAATTACATTTAATAATTCACCACTGCAACATTGCTCATAGAATGTAAACTACCTGATGTAGTTAGCTGATTCTGTTTTTTCGGGATTTGGAGGAATTAATTTATTTATATACCTAAACTAAAATTATAAGGGACTTTTTCAAGGATGAGAAAAAACAAAACAAATGTTACTTACGTTGCGACTCCATTCATTTAGTCTTTTTCTCACAAACATACTTTGAAACTTCCCTTTTATTAAACTTGTCACTCTGACGCACAAAACGTAAATGACTAATATACTTTTGGATCTAGCCAACGAAGAAATAATAATTGGCCCCTCGAAATTTTCAGGTATAAGAAGGGTAGGAGGTACATAATGGGATTATTTTGGATTGTTTAATGACTGTGATGATATTTTTGTGTACGTTACTGGAATTTTATTAGTGGGTAATGTAAGTGATTTATTTTGTTAATGAGATTTCAGTTGAAATGTTGATGGAGGGTTGCCAGATGGGCGAAAGTTCAAAACCTTTGTTTCGGTTGAAATTCTTGGGATTTTAACGGCCTCAAGGAATTTTCTGGTGAAATAATACGTCGGAAATATAGCTCGATGCACCAGGGAGTTCACGACTGACCGTTTCTGAGCTGTATGATGATAGGACCGGGCGTGCAGATATCTGTCGGTATGTGTGGGTTTTCTGTATACAGAGTGGCCCAGGCGACCATTTGGCAAACGTGAAACTAACATGTCCAGGAACGGCAGGGATCCATTGGACCCAATTTCCATAATGAATTTGATGTTTGAATGTTGGGTATTAATATGGTTAGAGAACAATTGGAGAGCCTCTTGTCCATATGGCCAGATGACAAAAGTGTCATCAACATATCTTAACAAGATTTTGGGTTTGTGGCTTAAGACTCCAGAGCCACTGCTTCAAAGGCTTCAATAAAGATACTTGCCAATACCGGCGATACTAAAAGTTCGCATGTAATATTTATTTTGAAAAAGAAAATACGTCGACGTAAGAGATTTTCGACATGTCCTTCTTCCGGCACAAGTTCTCTAATAATCGATAGGGAGTCTGAGATAGGAACTTTGGTGAACAGTGATGTCAAATCAAAACTAACTAAAATGTCTTTGGGTTCAATTGATATCTTTGACAGAAGAGTTACAGGTGAGGACAAACGCTGTTTGAAAAACGGGCCTGCTTTCAAAATCTGCTGTAGCTGAACATCATCACGAAACGGACCACCAAATCCTCTTCGACAGCTCCTCTGATCAAATCTCCGTATTATTTCACCAGAAAAATTCTTGAGGCCGTTGAAATCGCCAAAAATCCCAAGAATTTCAACCGAGACAAAGGTTTTGAACTTTCGCCCATCTGGCAACCCTGCATCTACATTTCAACAGAAATCTCATCAACAAAATAAATCACTTAAATTACCCAGAAAAAAAATCCAGGAACGTATACAAAAATATCCTCACAATCATAAAACAATCCAAAATAATCCCATTAAATGCCCCCTACCCTTCTTTTACCTGGAAATTTCGAGGGGCCAATTATGACAAGTTTAATAAACGGGAAATTTCAAAGTGTGTTTGTGAGAAAAATACTAAATGAATGGAGTCGCCGCAAGGTAAGTAACATTTGTTTTATTTTTTCTCATCCTTTCCCCCTTATCAGTGGGGGGGAAATCGAAAATCTTTGTTTATATGCCGGTTTAGGTATACAAATATCTCTGGAATTATTAGAGATATCAAAATGAAATTTGGAAGGTAGATACTGCAGTAGACTGCCTATTTGTTTCCAAATTTTTTTACAATTTTGAACTTCCTGTTTTACCGGAAGTAATGTTGATTTTAAAATTTGCAATGAAACACCCTGTATAGTATTTTAGGTTCTGATGAAACATTTTATTGCGAATACAAAAATATCGGGTTGATATTGTTTACTTCAATACCTACCGAGATATTAACAGAAAAGTAAGTAAGGAAAGGAAAAATCTAATTATCCATTAAAGAAATACATAATCATGATTATTAACTAAATCTAAGTGATTTTCAAAACATTGAAACTTAACTAAACTTAATGTATTAGATGTTCAAACTGAGCACCGTTTACTTCTTGACAATAAGCAAGTCGGTTTTTAAATTTTCTAGATTAGCTATTACTTCTGGTGTAATTCTGTACATGTCTTGAGTTATTCTTGCAGCTAATTCTTGCAAATTATTTGGTCTATCAACATAAACCTTCTTACCTGATGTAGTTATTTAATAAAAAAAAACAAAAGAGACTAAGCGATAGTTGCAATTCTTTTTATTTTGTAGATTACACACAGTCATGGATTCTGATAAGGTTATTGTAATGGATGCAGGATCCGCGATAGAATTCAACCATCCTTATGTATTACTGCAAAATACCGAAAGTATTTTCTATGGACTCGTTAAAGAAACCGGTAAAGGAATGGCTGAGCATTTGACAGAAATTGCTGAAAAAGTGAGTAAAATAAAAGTTTTTACGAGAGGACAAGTTAAATTTATTTGACACCTTAAAATTTAATATATCTCTCATTTATCAATAAATAGTTAATACAGTATTCTTCCGAACTCAACATTCTGTATTTTTTGTTATAAATTACACTTTATGACACCCCGAAGAGAGTATTACACTTTATGTATTGATAGCTATTGTATTTTCAAAAATATATTGAAATGAGAATTCGCAATTCATATTAAAAAGAGAAAATATAGCACTTGGATCTTTAGTATTCAGTATTGTTACATCATAGTATCTTTTGGTTCCATAACAGATCTAAATTTTGTTAAAATTAAAATATATATTTTTTGTTATTTCAGTGTTACCGGGATTCACACAACTCTACCAGATGAAAATGTTCCGTACCTACTTACGAAGAAATAATTCCAGATGTGATATTTTTTTAATTTATTGTTATTTAAAATTTTAGTTATTTTTATAGAATCTTGTACATATATTTTTTAATAAGTCTCAACAATTCTTTTATATAACCTTAACAACTACAACCGTTATATCAAAGGTTCTCACTTGTCTGTGAATATAGAATTTATCTACAATTAAAGTCAACTAAAAGTGACGAACATTTTCGGATAATTTATTGAACTTTAAGATCATAGACATTGTATTAAATTAAGGTGACCAACTATTACGATTGTGCAAAAATGGTGTTTACAGTGCCTTAGTCCTTAGACTGCCTAAAAGACTGACTTCAAAATCACAAAGGACGAACTGGTAATAACACAAAGGCTTAGACTAAGCAGATTCGTTACCCGATATTTTCCTTTTTTTTTCAGTTGAATATAGACGTCAGTGCATAATGAGTTTTGTACTAAATTGAATGAAAATGAAAAGTGATACGTTGATAATAACAAATAGAAGAAAAGCAACGGGCACGCCAGGAGACTTATATTTTGCCCATCGCTCTGTAAGGTGAGGACTGTGAGTGACTTGACATGCATTGCCTTTTTGTATATTAGCTGTGTCCTTTTCACGACCGGTCGGATTTTTCACTTAAACTTAACAACAATGGAAAAGGTACTTGTTTTGCACGGCTGAGAGTACCGTCGAGTTCGGTAGCTAAAGAATCTCTGGCACAAAGTGCATACGCGGAAATAATGCAAAAAAAAAAAACAAAAAATAAAAAGCAACGGAGTTGCACTGCGTATTCAAAGTTTTACCCAACATAAGTGTACAATAATTTACAAACCAATATAGAAACGAAATGTCAATAGAATTTAACTATTAAAGCTGGAACTACTAGTTACAATTTTTATTAATCATTAACCAAATAATAGTAGTCTTATACCTACCCAAAGTAGGAGTCACAACAGCTTATATCAAGATCTCTGAATTTTCCACTGTATAAAACAAATATTTCCACCTACCTTTTACATTCCCTTCGTCTCTGTAACAACGCCTTTGTTTCCGAATTTAGTTTCAGGTGTTCGTTACGTTTTTATCTGTCACTTACTTCTTTAGCTTGCTAGTTACCTTCCTGAAGATTTTCATGTAGAAGTGCTCGGTATTCAGATTTTTTTTTATTGTTATTGTCTGTGCAGTCTGCCTCTGAATCCAGTTTGTATTGATCGAGTTTGGTATGTACATTTTCTAATAGTATGCTAACTGTACTGATCTCTCTTCTTTGCACTTACCAAATCCAAAGTGATGCTCTTTTTTCCACTTAGATATTAAAGTCGTCGAGTATATATCTCAACTTGTTGATGTGTTACCATTTTGATTACTATATATTGTTGCTAGATGTCTTTTTCCGAATGGCTTGTATTATTTGAATGGAATTCTTGTTTGAAAGTGACAATGCTAAACTAATCTTGATCTGACACTCAACAATTCTAGCTAAGATTGATAGTGTTTGTCAGGTGTGTATTGTTTCACACAATGGCATATCCAGCAGAATTGTCGTTTGGGAGGGGGGTTTGACGTCGTCGGGGAGGAGGGGTGGCTTGAACCTGCTGATGGACGGATTTAGCAAAACAAACCCTTTTCATAAGAGCTAGTTCTTCATTCCTTGTTTGTGTATTTGTTAGAAGTTTGATATCACGATCAACACTTCTAACAGACACGCAAACTAAAAAGGGAGAACTAGCACTTAAGAAAGGCTACCTGAAGAAGCAGGGCTATAACAAATCATACCATCAGAAAGCAGTAAAGAAAAAACAAGAAAAGGAAAAACGAAACTGAATATCGAGAATATTATGTAAATTCAGCATTTAATAATGTATATTAAAAAAAAAATTGGCGCATTAAACGTGGGGCTTTTCGTTGACTTTAGCAGCGTGATGTTGAATGGAATAGTGCTTGGCTGCATCTTTAATTCCGCTTTTTCCTGCCCCGCTGGCAACCGTATTAATCTTTGTGGCGTGAATATCTGTTGTGTACGAAAAGTTTGCGAACCAACCTGGTGAAAGCAGATGTGACTCTGCCGAAACGTCATTTCACTATTGATCCCGGCAGGGATCAGTCATCAAGTAAATGGGTAAAATCCCATAAATCACCACCGTGAACTCCCAAAATTTTGTATTCTATATTAAACAGATTTTAATTTATGCACCTATATCGCGACGCCCCTAAGCATGGTATGAAAAAAAACAGACAAAAATTGTTAATAGCAAAGGGCTAGCTTTTGGTGTAATTAAATGTTTACCTTACACTTAATTTTCAAGGTCATGTGAAGGTCAGTGTTTTGTCAAATGGGAACAACTGCTTTTGATCCCGGATTCGGGAGGAGTGGGAAATTTTATGTCTGAAATGATATTAATACAATTTTTGGTGACCTTCGGGAGGCTATTTTCAAGGATAAAAGCTGTAAAAAAGTAGAAACGAGGTGTTTTCATATTTTTTCGGCTAGATAACAATAATAAATGCACCTGAGTGATAAAGGTTTTACTTGGGAGGTTTTCGGACTTGCTGATTGCAAATTTAAGGTTAGTATTTGAAAAGTCCACGGTAATAGCATAAAATTTCGACTCACCTGTCTACATACATGTAAATGGAGGTAATTTCGAGCATTTGCTACGTAGTTAAAATACTATGAAGAACAAAACTTAGTAAGTCCACGTCGTTGTTTCTGGGTAAGGCTAAAAGTAAGAAAAAAATACGGACAAGGTTGTTGGATAACACATTTATTTATTCATAAATTCTTGAAGACGGTAACGTTCAGACGATTTCTCTAAGACTGATGTAATCTTTAAAAATCATCATTCCAAAATTTTTCATTTTTAGATCTTGACATGTCCTTGGAAAGGTCCGATAAATAAAAACCGCTGGAATACCAACTCTAACGATATATTTTTCGCTTTCTTTTTAATAAACAAGTGTTTCCCGAAAAATCCCTTTTGACCTTCAAATGACCTTGAAAACTTTCTCAAGGTCAATCTTTTCAAGGACTTCTGCATAGTCGGATGCGATATTTAACACTCAGACTTCTTCACGCATCGTTATTTTGTCGAGAAACATATGAAAATAGCCGTTTCTAGTTTCTACAGTTTTTGACCTTGAAATGATCTCCTGAAGGTCACAAAAAATCGGTTAATACCATTGCAGACAAAAAATTTCCGCTCTTTCCAAATCCGGTGTTAAAAGCAGGAATTCAGGTTTAAGAAAACACTCTGACCTTGAAAATTTAGTTCAAGGTCAAAAAAAGGTTACTATGCTCAGGAACGAAGAGATTCGGATGAATAAATTGAAATGGTCCACCCTGTATATTACTTTTGCTATAATCGTATTTCATGGGAAGCACCTGGATCACATCTTACAAAAATTGACATGGGCAAGTGTTTTTTTTTAATAAAACATCGTGTAAACCAATATGAATTTATTAAATTTGACTTACAAAGGTGTGTATTGTCTCAATTCTGCCAACAAAACTTTTTGCAGAACATTGGTACATATATTTATAATCTAAGTACGACTATTCAAACACGTCTCCTGTACAACACTTCTATACCTACAAGAAATTTATAGTCAATAAATTATATTTCGGATATCTAGTGTCGACCTCTAACGGAAAAAAAACAGGCACACAAATTTGTTCAAACAGAATATTTGCATAAAAAAAACAAAACCTAGATTGTATCCACAATGAACACTTTTTTTTTGTTTAAAAACTAATTGAGTCAGGTACAAAATTTCCATTTTTTTTTTTTGGTTTCCGTTAGACATCTAAAACGCATCCTGTTTACTCTACACATGCAGGGCGTTAACAAAAATCCCGCACACACATTTCGAAAATATACGTTCAAGATTTTTACGAACGTCCTGCATTTGTTTTCTAAAAAGTGACATTACTCTAATAAAAAATAAATAACCTCCAAATAAAATTTACATCGCGACTTTATACAAAGTAATAAATAAAATTCAAATTATAGTTTTTTTTTGGATTGATCTGGGATTGAGGGGGCAGGCGAGTGGAAAATCTCAAAAATCACATGACGATGGTAAAAATGAAAGTAAATATGGTAATAAAATGGCGTGAGGTCATCGAAATCGATGACCTCATTGAGAGATATCGTTTTGATTAATTTTTATAATGTCGTTTAGTACCGTACCCAAAAATTTGACAGACATAAAAGGTCTGACTGTTGGGTAGGTTCAAGCTAAAGACATTTTCTCCATTTGTATGTACGATTAAAAACTGTTTACTTGGCTTTGAGAGCCTTCATCAAACCGTCGGTGGACATCGATTTGGGTCTTTCGATTGGTAGACCGAGGGCGCGGTCCCATACCAAGGAGGCCATGACACCAAGCGCTCTAGACACGCCGAACAATACGGTGTAGTAGTTCATTTCTTTGAGTCCATAATACTGAAAACGAAAACGAAACCATTACTTTCGACAAACAAAACTCAAATATACTCAGTGAAAAGAAATCGCAATGACAGTTTAGGTAAAAACAAATAAAAAAAGCTATAGTTTTGTCAACAAAAAAGGAAGGTCACAAATTTTGCCCCTATTTTTAGTCCCTACACATAAATTTGCTTGCAAAATGCTTTTAACGCTTGATCTACAGTGAGGACGCCTGGGTTGGAACAAATTTAAACAGTGCGAGATTATCTTTATTTCAATATTTTCCCAAATTCCCGATCGGAAGGAAAGGTAATATCGAATGGTCAGCTAGGTCTCCAGATCTAAGCCCGTTAGATTTTTATCTTTGGGGTTACGTTAAATCGAAAGTCTACTTCAATAAGCCGGAAAATATGGAAGAATTAAATAATATAATTAAGGCCGAAATACAACGAATCCTGCCACAAACGCTAAATGAAGTGTTACGAGAATTTGAAAACCGTCTTAGGTATTGTCAAGAAGTTAATGGTCAACAATTCGAAAATTTCAAAAATAAAATAAAAAACAAATTATTCCATTTGAAAAAATTAAGTTGATGGTCGCAATTGATTTCTGGCCCACCCTGTATAAATGAGTTTTTCATCACAAAAACGGCAGTCCAAAAAAAAACCGACGTGTCCGAGCGTTTTTCTAAAAAATGAATTAATTTGTTCCAACCCACGCGTCCTCGCTGTATATATCTACTGTAATGATACTCACATTAACTAAGACTACCAACATATATCTGGTAAATATTTCATATGATTTGATTTTGTCAATATTAACGCATGCCAATAATGAAAATGGGTGTTTTTTTTTGAAGATCAGTATGGGGATCTCGGAATCTAGCGGAAATAGAGCAACGGTTAAATTGGGAAAGATTTGCAGTTTTACTGGACCCAATTTAATGGCACTTTCGGATTTTTGTAAAAAGTCATAGCTTACTAGATTCAATCGATTTAGTTAAATCCCTCTAGCTCCTTTGTTTTTGATTTTATAAAAAAAGTCTAAATATCAAAATTGAAGGGAATTGTATCCCGAATATGATTGTCATGTCCTTGTTTGCGTGACAGCTCTCGTTTTCGAAATATGACACAAACTTATATTTTTTTGAATGGAAACCATAGTTAGCTATGACCTCAAAAAATCAGACATTTTTAGAGCTTTTCACTAATATAATACATGATATAGTTATTCATAAAAATAAGGGAGTTATGGATGTTTTTCTCTCTTATTTTCACTTTTAACGTAGTTAGCCATGAAATAGATTGATTTATTAGTAACTATTTTTTTTTATTTTTTATATCAGATATAACGTAAAAACTATATAAGTAGGTACTTAAAAACTACTAAAAACTTAAGAAATTAAACTACATAATAATGGTTACAATTTATGTTCGAAAAGTCCAGCATTGTTATTTAGATAAAAATTGCATCTTTTTAAGATTGACATTACCGCTTTCCTCTCGGACCGCCTATCAATTTCTTCAATTGCTTGTAATACCGCCTCCCTTAGGTCACCAACGGTCTCATCCTTTCTTTTGTATACTTTGTTTTTTAGCGCACCCCATAAATGGAAGTCTATAACTGCCAAATCGGAAGACCGGGGTGGCCATTAGCGTGGGCCATTTCTTCCTACCCGAGAGTTTGGAGAGATATTATCTAAGTGTTGTCTTACTAATAACGAGTTATGAGCAGGTGCTCCATCATGTAGGAACTACTCAATTTCTATAACGAGTTCTCAAATTCAAATTATGCAACATGTCTTGAAAAGTGTTTTGCAAGAAATGCAACTAGCGCTCCCCAGTAAGTGATTCGTCATAGATAAAAAAGCACCAGAATAGTAGACTCTATGATACCACACCAAACATTAAAACCAAATTTTATCTGGGGTCGTCTTTGTTCTACATGGAAAGGGTTTTCTTTAGCCCAGATATACTCATTGTGTCTATTGCATACCGCAGTTAGTAAATCTAGTTTTTTCTGACCATAACACCTTTAATGGAAACTGAGGATTGTCAAGGCACATGTCTCTTAACCATGTACAAAACAAAATTCGTCGATGTTCGTCACCAGCATGCAAAGTTTGAGAAACTGAAAGTTTCTACGGGTGGAACTTGTGCGCTTTCAGTATCTTAACTACAGTTCCTTGAGATGTGCCAGCTTCTGCCGCAATCTCACAAGTTGATGTAGATGGATTTTAATTTACCAGTGCCAAAACATTTATTTGTGCTGCTTCGTTAATTTGATTACGTTACTTTGGTGGTTTAATAAAAGATCCATATCTGCGTAAACTATCGTAAAGCCTCTTAAATGTACATAGAGCAGGTTGACGACGATTAAAATATCTATGAAAGTATTCCTCAGCTGCACGAACTGAATTTTTATGGCATATGATATAACATTCCACCATATTCAGTTTTTCTTCGTTAAAATATTCCATTTTATCACGAAAATTTGTCAATATCGACTGTCAGTTCAGCACTACTAATGAAATTACACTCAAATGAGGAAACGTCAAAGTGAAAACAATCTTTTTCATGGCTACCTACGTTAAAAGTGAAAATAAGAAAAGCATCATAACTCCGCTATTTTTATGAATAACTATATCGAGTATTATATCGTTGAAAAGCTCTAAAAACGTCCGATTTTTTGAGGTCATAGCCAACTATGGTTTCCATTCTAAAAAAGATAAGTTTGTGTCATATCTAGAAAACGAGAGCTGTCACGCAAACGAGGACATGACAATCATATTCGGGATACAATTCCCTTCAATTTTGATATTTACACTTTTTTTTATAAAATCAAAAATAAAGAAGCTAGAGGGAATTGACTAAATCGACAAAATTTCGTTTTTTCAAAATATCTAGTAAGCAATGACTTTTTACAAGAATCCGAAAGTTTCATTAAATTGGGCCAGTAAAACTGCAAATCTTTCCCAATTTAACCATTGCTCTATCTCCGCTACTTTCCGAGAGCCCTATACTGATCATCAAAAAAAAACTCACCCTGTATAAAATTGATAAATAAAATTAATTAAGAACGACATATAATTAAAAAACGAAAAAAATATACATATAGTAGGTTTCGAACACGAGAATTTAAGATTAACAACCGAGCGTCAAAACTAGTCACGTATCGTGAATATATGCAGTGATAGAAAACAAAGCAATTATTTTCATTTGAACAAATATTAAATATTTTATGAAAATTGAAAAAAATTAAAATTGATTCGCAATTAATCTTTAACTAAATTAAACTTCTAATACTTTCCATTTAGGGCTGTACGATTACATACCTGTAAGAGAACACCAGAATGGGCATCTACATTGGGCCATGGGTTCTTAACTTTACCAAGTTCGGTGAGAATTGGAGGTACGATCTTGTACAAATGGGATACCAGCTGAAAAATTAAAACACCATAATTAAAAACACAAAGAAAAGATAAATACACTGTTATATTACCTTGAACAATGGGTCATCGGGTAAATACTTCAATGCGAACTCTCTTTGGCACGTATAACGTGGGTCAGTCTTCCTGAGGACGGCGTGTCCGTAGCCGGGAACCACTTGACCGGATTTGAGAGTCTTCCAGATGAAATCTTTGATTTGCTCTTCAGTGGCCTTGTTACCCAGGGACTGGTAAATTTTTTGCAACCACATCAGAACCTGAAAAAACCATTTAGTGAATCTCAATTTCCAAAAAATAACATAAAAACTCGAACAAGATTTAAAATAACGTGTACGATCAACGGCTTTGTCAAAATAATAAATTTTAATACGTTGACAAGAAAATGTTCGATCGATTTTCTTTCCCAACGGTATGGAAATGATGATTTCATCAGTTTTCAAAATCATCATTAACGAATCGTTGGGGAATACAAAAAGATGTTAAATAACATGTGTTCGTAAACAATTTTTTTTCTTTGAATAATCTCGAGTACCTAAAGATGGCGCCTGGAGACGCACTCTGGCGCTAGGGTTAGTTAACAGCGTGGCCTGGCAATAACTTCAAAGCGTTAGTCTCGGAAGAAAAAGAAGAATTTTTTGTCAAAAAATCCATATGTAAAACGTTGGGTTAGGTTAAATTGTGATAATCTATATATAAATAAGCATCGACAAAACGATTAGGTACCATTTTCTCCTCGTTTCTCAACCGATTTTCTTCATTTTTGTTTTGTTTAGTAGCTACTGACGACCTTCAGTGCAGAATGCTAATTAATTTATAATATTGGTTCATTCATTAAATAAAATATAATAAAAATTCATTATTTACGTCCATAATGTCAATGCCAAATAATTGAATGTGCCGCCGCCACCAGACTCAAAACATTGAGTAATTATATATAGAGAGACCAATGCTGTTATATACTTAGAGCATGTACTTCTGGAAGTGGCATGTAAGCGTTGTTATTGTTTAGTGGTAAAGTAATCGTATATTATAATTATACATGGCGATTCCAGATATGTTACACAACACAAATAAAGTCCTATGAATTATATCTGAAAAAACTTGCATTTCGTTACTTATTTGTAGAAGCGAGATATAAGACCGACATCTAGGATTTTCGAGGAAACTATCAGACAGAGTTTCCGAATCTGGATCCGTTCCGTGTAATTGCTGTTATCCCTAAAGTCCTAGGATAGAATGTCAGGATAAAATTTTCAGGTTAATTAACCTGCCAGAGATATTGACACAATTGGTCGAATTTCGACTACTGGGCGACAGTATAGCAAGCAATTATTCAGTACTAGTAGTGTACGAATACTCTTTGAAGTGATTGTAATCGGAACAACGATAGTGGGTCGTTGCAACGATTAATTATCCACTGAAAAAGTTGTGCAAAGTAATAACGTCAGTGGCTATTATAACATTAAGATTTGTGAAAGAACGTTTCAAACTTTGTAAGACTGCAGGAATGAACAGTTTGTATTTAATTTACAAGTATACTTGTGACATTGTTAATAGAATAATAAACAGTGTTCTTGGTGTAACTGATTAATGTTTAAGGAAAATACCCATAAATACCTATGAGAGAGCAAATACTCGAGGTCCACTCGTTTAAGGTCATAAACGAACCGTTAAAAGACTTTTGTGCTCAAATGGAACGAGAAGTGCCTTCATGGAAGGCATATAAATGACGTCAACCAAGATTATGTCTACAGTGTAACGTCGAACTACTAGTTGATCTCTGAAACGGAAGGCTTTATATTGGCAATCCAAGATCAAGTAATTCCAACTAAGAACTATGTAAAGTACATCGTTAAAGACCCCTCTATCAATAACGACTGATGCAGATATGGTTCACCGTCGGTAAGAATACCATACTATATATACAAACCAGAATCTGTTTTAGAAAATAACAACTACAAGCTGTACTGGGACCGCACGATACTGACTGATTGGATATATAGTTTTGGTAGATAAAAACAATAATATAAATACCAAGCAAGCCAAGAATATAACCAAATATAGAAATTGGAATTTAAATAAAGACTCAGTGGGACATGAATAACACACGAACTGTACCAATTTTCATGTCAATGACAGGAGTAGTCCCAAAACATCTACTAAAGAATGTTAAATACCTCGATCTGGACGAACATCTTTACCAACAAATGCAAAAAGCCGTCCTGTTAGGAACAGCCCGGAAGGTCAGTAAATTCATGGGAAACTGCAGCCTCGACGCCTACCATAGGCCTGATAGCCTAAAGACACACTATACGTGCCTTAGAGGGAAGGTGCATCCCATAGACTCTATGGTCAAGTCGAGAACAGTGTTATCGTTAGAATTTATTAAATTTTATGGAAAAATACCCGCAAATACGTCTGGAGGAGTAAATACTCGGGGACCATTCGTTTAAGGTCCTGAACGAACTGTTAAAAGACCCCACTTCATCTGTTATCAACATCGAAAACTAAGGATTTGATGGATGATAAGTTTATGTTAAATTATGAAATTCTTTGACCCCAATGCTTTTTTTTGTTTTCATCACAGATAGGCGTAATATAATTTAATCTAATACATACGAAAAAAGTGTCCGTCAAAATAATCAGGGGGCGCTGATGTAGCAAGAGGGTGGATGTTAAACAACACGCCAAAAGCTTTTAGAATGTGTTATAGATATTTAGGGAAAATATATATTTTACATATCATTGGTTGAAAAAAGACAAAACAAGTGGCTTAACTTTAATATTATATTAATTTAATATTGAGCAATTCACATCATACTCTCTTTTCACACCAGCGCCGTTGTGGTTAATTCTTGAACTTTTTATATAATGCTTTCGGCTGGACATTTATTAATAAATAATAATAGGTATACACAAAATAAAACTAATCTGCCGCAATATAAAAAAAGAAACCAATCGGTAATAGAAGATGACAATTAAATCCAGGCCAGGGAAAGTTACAAACTGTATACTTATTAATTACATTCTTTATATTTGAGAATCTAAAAATTGCATTTACTCCATTATGTTATTACTTATCAATTCATTAGCATGTCATATATTAATTATTAAAATGCTTGCGGATATTATGTTGTACACCAAAGGGGGTATTACCGGAATTATATTATATCAATCCTGTTTTATTTCATTATGATGCAATGTCTAACCAGTTAAGTTTAAGTACATAGGCAATGATTCTGGGCTATTTTGGACGTGATAACACGCCTAAAATATTAGATAGCGGCATAGAATGCTGTTACACCCACAAATACAAAAATATAAATTTCAGTCTGTATGTACATATAGATAAGTAATGATTTAACCTTCTGCTAAATTTGTGTATCTTTTACGAAAACTAGTATTAAACGAAAAAATTGTCTTCTAAACGTTGTTTGTGGCATATTCTTGATTACTTTTATGTTTTTTTTGGGCAGTAACACCACAATCGAAATAAAACGACGTATATTGAACGAAAACCAAACGTTTCAAAGTCTATTCTTACTTTATATTTATTGATGTAAATTGCAAAATGAAAATTTGATTTATGACATTTAAATTGACATTAGAAAATTTGTTGTTTTTAGATATACAGGTAGCACAAAAAATTCTAAAGATTATGTATTATGGTTAAACAGCTTTCAAATTAGAAGAATCTGAAAGAGCTGTCTTTAGAATTTATAAGTGACGTTCCTAGGTACGACTTTGTTATAAGATAGCGCATTCGCCAAAAATGCGATCAAAGAATTCTATTGTTTCAGTGATCCCATTAACGTCATAAGGGAGAACATAGGAAAAACCTTATGAACTATCCCGATCCTGGGTTGTTCAAAAGGAGGTTGCCATTAATAATTTCTTTCTTAATTGTCGGTAATCAGATACGATTAAATTCTACAGAAGTAGAAGCGATACAATCGTCTTCATTCAAAAGAATTAAGGCAGACTCTTTTATTTTTCGTTTTGTGTTATGTTGTTCTTTGTGAAGTATAGTTGAATTGTCAAATTGTATTTTATGGCCTAGGTCCCAAGCATGTTCACAAATTTTCGATTTTTAAATTGTCGTTTCTTTATGTAATTATTGTGTTCATTTATTCGTACGTTTAATGGTCTCGATGTTTCTCCAATATAAAATTTATTGCATTCGCAAGGAATCTTGTATATGCAGAACTCAAAAAACTGCATATACTGCATATTATCATCGCGTTCTCGAAAATGCCTCTAACGATTTTGATCAAATATATATCAGGGATACCCCAATTTGAGAGAATTTGTAGTGCGAATGAACCTCGGTCGCTCACCTAGGTACTAATTCATTTATATATTTTATAGTAACATTTAATATATATTTGTGAAACTATCTATCGTCGAAGCTTCCGGCAAACCAAATTTATTACTAAAATGGCCAAGAGAAAAACCTGGAATATATTGTCGAGTTCCTGAAATTCCCACTAGTGGGCGTAACTGGAATCTTAAACACTAGAAAGTGATGTTTTTGAGAATTTCGCTGTATTAACCTAACAAAAAATGCCTGATCTTTCAAGTCGAGCATAATGTGAACCTTTTTTGTTTGGCAATTTTTGCTGCTTCACTAAAAATAAAGTAGTGGGGGGGTATTCAAATGTTTTCGTAAAAAACACTCTGTATCATTTTAACAAAGCCCAAGAATAGCACTATTCAACTTGCCCAATTTTGTTTCGAAATGTGTTGTTTACGAAAACATTTAAATACCCCCCCCACCCACTTTATTTTTAGAGATACAGCAAAAATTGTCAAACAAAAAAGGTTCATATTATGTTCCGTTTTAAAGATTAGGCATTTTTTTGTTATGTTAATATAGCGAATATCTCAAAAACATAACTTTTTGAGGTTCCAGATTGCAGTTACGCCCCCTACCGGACATTTTTAGTCCAAGCCTCTAGGATGGACATTTTCCCCGACACAGTACCTCGCGTTCTTATGTGGCCACTCTGTAGATTGTTACTGCGACGACCTAATCAAAAAAACCTCTAACAATCAAGAACTTACCTCCTGGTTGGCCAGACCGTGCAGTGGTCCAGCAAGTCCATTCATACCAGCGGCAAAGGACAGGTAGGGGTCGCTCAAGGCTGAACCGACAAGATGCACTGTGTGGGCCGAAACGTTGCCACCTTCGTGATCGCTGTGAATGGTGAGATACAACCTCATGAGTTCGATGAATTGGGGATCGTCGTAGCCCAACATCGTGGTGAAGTTGTAACTCCAATCTTTGCTGGTATCGATTGCGCCGATTCCAGAGCCATCTTTGTAGGTGTTGCGATAAATGGTGGCGGCGATTACAGGTACTTTGGCGATGAGGTCCATGGCATCTTCGTAAACGTACTACAAGAAAAGTTTCAGTAATTAGCAGTGAACGTAAAACTGTCACTGTCGTTGAGAATAACTTACTTAAAGTACCTACTCGTATAAACCTGAATCTGTTTTAGAAATAACAATTTCAAGTTGTATTGGGATCGCTATTTCTTGCTCACTCTAGTTTATATAGCAATCACCAAATCAATCAAGTAAATTATAAACACACCGAAAAAAATAGGCAAATACAGAATCTGCAATTTCAAATACACACAGACAACGAGACATTATTAGCGCCCTAAGTATAGCAATTGTTATTTTATAAAAGGAGTGTTAAGACAATTTTTGTCTTAATTTCATATTCTATATTTTAATTTAGGATTTACCATTTAAAATGTTAATTGTTTCAGGTACTATTGTTTGTTAAGAGAACTTTTCCCTACATTGTCATTTGGTCACTTTATTTATGAGACTGTAAATGGCATGTAGTTTCGTTAGTATTCAAAAAATATATTGCACAATAGAAAACCTTCCTCGGACAGTAATTGTTCAATAAAAGGGTGCTAAATTAGATATATATGTCAAGATCCTTTATCTTTATATTTTGTGAAGAATGAAAAGTAACAATGAGGCTCGGTTTCAGGGAAACGAAAAGGGTACGGAAACGCTAAACAGGAGGTCAAAAATGCAACCTTTTCCTGGGAGGTATATTGCTTATTGACCTACCATTGCTGAACAAATGTTGTTATTTCAGTCAACTAAAATTACGCCTCTTGAATGCTTCCACCAATAGAATTTAAATTTTGTTAAAGGGATAGGCTGGCCGAGGAACGGATCTCATAAACATTATTTCCAAATATCTCTGTAAAGAGGAGTGTTGTGACAATCTTCAACGTTACCAGTTGTAAGTAATTGTCATACGGTACGTTGTATATACTATTACTATATATTTACTATATACTATTACTATATATATATATTCAAACTACCTCAGAAGTTTATGTACAACAAGAAACCAATGTTCAAATTTTTCCGGTTAAATTGTTTCATGCATTTCCATCTCAACAACACAGAAGCGTACTATCGAGAGGATAAACACGATATTTTTTCTATCAGCATTGATGCATGTGCCCAATCAGAATTGGAATCAGTCACATATGGGAAATGCTGATTAAATAACAATTCAGCTACTTTAGATACTCTATGCTATGTCCAGATCTTTTCATGTTTTTGATATGTGGAGGACGTCCAGGTCTTTCTTTTTAAATTAACTGTAATGGTCTGAAAGAGCGTCACTCAATGGTACCCCATCAGATTCAGATATTCCTGTTTTCCATAACCAATGAGCGTTTGGTGTGGCTGGCACAAAGCTGAAGAGTTCTAATTTTGAGACATGTAAATACATGGACTTGTATACTAATGCCCCTTCAGGGTTACAACTAATTCAATGCACACTATGGGGATCTTGGAAACTATAGAAGATACAAGGAGACAGGCGTTTCAAGAGCTATTGAGATTATCACTTGTGTAATGCTTGCCTGTAATTATTGGGTATTGTTGTACTTGCGCATATAAACTTGCTCTTTCACACAGCCCCAAAGAGAATAATCGAGTGGATTAAGGTCCGGTGATCTAGCAGGCCAACGTTTCTTACAGAGCCATTGCTGCTACCACAAATGCTGTAAATATTTCAGAGGTAGTTCATATAAGATATGTTCTAATACCTCTTATAGGAAGTGTAGATACTATCTGACTATTTGGGGTTTATACCATAGTGAACCCGATAAAAATATATTTTATGGTTTCTTCACCTTTTTTCTTCCCAAAATTGCATATTACAGAAAACCTTTTGCTTGATTTAACGAGATCAAAATCCAATATGGCGGCTTTCAGAAAATAAAAAAGTTTACTATCGATGATCAAAATGTAGTTGGTCCAGAAAAATTTTCTCAACGACGATCGATTGCTCTTAGTCGATATTGCACAACTTCCGAGTTTCATTAAATTTCATTTAGCGGTATGGATAAAAAAGTTCACTATGAAAAAAAAAAAGAAAATACAATATGGCCGCCAACAAAATGGCGGATTAAGTATATATTTTGCTTTGATACAAGCATGATCTCCCATCGAAGTCAAGATTTTGTATAGCGTCGAGAACTGTGTGGCATTAGGGTGGATAAAAATGATATGTCGTTAGCGTTTTCCCCTCGAGACTTGGGCGCATCTTGTTGAATATAGCCTTGCCGCTCTATAGGACCTCTGGAGGAGGGGTCGACCGTTTGATGTCCATTACTCGGGGGAACAACATGGTTAGAAGTTACAAATAATAATAAAACAAAAACAAACAAAAATAATACAGAAAGTGCAACACAACGAAAAAGAAGGCTTGAAAAGGCGAAAGAAAAATATAGACCCCAATTCATAGTCGAGTACAAAAACGGAGAGAACAATTAGCATCGGAAACACCTGAGCAACCTGAAGTCAGGTTAGCAGTGCAAAGTGAAAGACGATGATGTGCTGCTTCAAGACATCGAACGTTCTCAGTATATTTCTTTAGTAACAATGACTATCGTTAATCAAGCTTCCAACTAACAGAAAGCTGGTCCTAATCTCCAGGCTCGACCTCTAGCTACTATGGCAAATTATCAAAAACTCAACGAAAATTTACTGGAACATCGCTGGGACAAATACTTAAGAAGTAAGAAAGAATATGTCAAAAATATGTCTGTAGCAGAGAGCTGAAGCCTTATAACTAATATAAGATTCAATTATAACTGTAAAATTATAGTAATGTTAAATATTTACTTACTTCCCAATATTTAGACTTATGTATACCGCTACTGTAAGCTTTGGCGAATTTACTTTCCGTATTAAGGACAGTGATTGCGGCTGAAAGCTGCGACATAGGATGCACGGATGCGGGTAAATTGTTCAACAGTTGGACGACGTACGATGGCAATTCTGCCCTTTCGGCCCATTCTTTGGAAAGAGCTTTCGATTGAGCGTCCGTTGGTACGTCTCCGGTCATCAACAACCAAAAGATGCTTTCAGGGAGAGGTTGGCTACCGCCTGGAGCTTTCGGCAGGACTTTTTGACATTCGGGAATCGAAAGACCTCTGAAACGGATACCTTCGTCGGGATCCAGTACTGAGGTTTCGCAGACTAGACCTTTGATGCCTCTCATACCCCCGTACATCTGTAAATAAAACGGACATTTTTTAAATTTATTTATTTATCCATAAGGATCAGGGCAACTAGTGAGTCGATCACTGAATTAACAATATTCTTTGATCGCATTTTATCTGATTTAAAATAAAAACACTCTATATTACATCCATACTGTATATGGTTCTGTGTATTGTTCACCGCTATATAACTTATTGGTCTATCATTTTCTGAATCACCCTGTACAACTATAATTCAACTCAACACAATATTACAAAGGTTCTGATGTCTTTAAAATCACACTGTATAAGTACAAATCCTCTCCACACTATTGACGCTTACAGGTTGTCCCTAAGGCAAACCCTTAATAACGATGACACACACTGACAAATAGAAAATTACAAATAGGTGAACTCGAATTAATTAATTAACAACATAAGTCCCAAACCAATATCTAAAGAGACAAACATAAAACTGTTAAATTATGTTGTGGATCATGTTTATATATCACTGTTTACTCTTGTAACGATCTAGATAAGTTTTTCTTAAAGTTATTAAAATTGGAGGAAAAGATATCTACGTTTAAATGACAAATCATATTATAAGCATTCATACTTCTTATTAACGGGGAGTTACCGTAGTAGTTGGTAGAATAGTAAGGAACGTAAAAAATCTGTTTGTGTCTTGTTCTAGGAAAACTGCAATTAATTGGTAAATTCTTGAGACACCATTCAGAACACAACATATTGTTAATAACTTTATAAATAAAACAAATATCGGCAAATTCTCTTCTGATAAACAGTGGCTGAAGTTTGTAGAATTTCAAGTTATCACTAAATTCTTGGTAATGCCGAAACCTAAAATATCTATAATTAAGTGCATTAACAAATTTGTTTGTACCTGTTCTAGGGATGTTATATACTTATCACACATAGGATTCCACGCCATACTGCAATATTCTAAAGAACACCTTACGTAAGAAATATACAACCGTATTACTGTATGGTCTTTAAAATCTTTTGTATTTTTTATTATATAGCCCAGGAGCCTTAAGGCTTTTTGTACCATAAAGGAAATGTTGTTATCAAAGCTTAACTTTTTGTCCATAATAACTCCTAAATCTTTAATTTGGGTTACTTGAGGAATAATATCATTATTCATGGTCATATCAACTACTGGTGGATTAACTAATCTTGAAAATAGTATACAATTACACTTCATTACATTCAATATTAATCTGTGGACTTGACAGAAACTAAAAAAACCTACAAAGGTCGGCTTGCATTAATTGGTAATCATTAATTGTTGATATTTTTCGATGGATTTTCATGTCATCAGCATATAGAAGTACATTACAAAAAGAAAAACATTCAGCTACGTCTGAAATGAAAATACTAAATAATAAGGGACCCAGGTGGGACCCTTGTGGAACACCCGAATTAATAGGAGTGACTCTTCTGTTGGAGATATATGAACAAATAAGATCCAGTACCATGCTATGCACACCGAAATTTACAAGTTTGGCGATCAGTGTCGGATGATGCACCTTGTCGAATGCTTTGGAAAAATCGGTGTACACACCACATACTGACTGACTGTTATCCATATAATCATAAATATACTGAATGAAAGGTCCTAAGTTAGTAGCTACTGATCCATATTAAAATATGGTAAGACGATCTTTAACCAGAAAGAATAGCTCCTGAGTCAGGATTTTTTCAAAACCATGACTATAAATTTACTTTACCATTTATTTCAATCCCCCTGTATATGCAACTGCTTCTAAAATTTTTTTAACCTATTTCTATAAGTATACACCGTCCTACCTCTTATAATTCAACTGCTTATGCTTATATAACAAATTGTTGATAGACCCTCAATAACAATAATTTTACCCTTAAAGTTTCCTTGGACTTCCATCATCTTGAAGCGGTTGATCTCACAAGACTCTCTCTCTCTCTCTCTCTCTCTGTTTTAAGAATATTATTTTAACTGATATGAAATAGGTTCAGAATCACGACAAGAGCACAGTGTTTGACGGTATGTGTGAGATTGAGTCCCGATATATGTGCCTAATAATTTTTTCCGGATACTTTCGTTAAAGTTCCATCATTCTATATACCTTAAGAATGCAGTTACATTCGTCTAATACAAATTACAAAAGCAACCATGGCTTTAGATAATACAATTGTCTATAAATTTTACCTACATAGTCAAGTTTAGATCACACTTTAACTAACAACATACAAAATGTTTATCACAATAATTATAGAGTATTGCATAGACATGCAAATTAATATTTTCGCATATTACTGCAATTGTGAAAAATATGTCACATTGTCAAGTCAGTTTAAAGACTGCCCATAAAGTTACGAAGAAATTGTTTCAATTTAACATATTATTAATATCATATACTTTGGGAACACTAATTTGAGTGTATTACTCAAATCATCATTAATTTCAACTTCCACCAAGTATCAGCCAACTCAATCCAATGTTTAAAAGAAGATTCAGTAAGTTTCCTGGCTAAGTGGTATTTCAAACTACTACTTAAATTAACAGGTTGTACCCAAAACCTATGGTTTCTCATAAAGTGCAGCGATGAGAAAGTGTTCCCAAACTTAAAAACTTAAGGTACTACTATTGTATGAATAAGCTCCATCGGACGCCAAACAATTGTCACAATTTTTTAAATAAAGTGTAAGTTTGTAATAAGTGTATTACTCAAATCATCATGAAATTATTAATATGCCGTCTGAAACAATAACTTTATAATATGAATGAAAGAAAACAATAACGTCTTGATAATTACAAATAAATTATGTAAAAACCCCTTAATAGCTAATAGATTGTATTAATTTATTTAATATTTGAATAATATACAAATTAATAATAATTTATACACAAAGTCTTTAGAGAATGTGTAGAATTGTATTATATATTAAACAAAATTATTCAAAGTCAATGCACCATATTTTTGAATTTGTTTTATAAGTTGAATGATGAATTCAAACAGACATTACAATTAATTTATTGCATTAAAAATCAGACATGGTGTCACTTCAATTTGTGCTCATTTTTACCACACTTTTAACAGATAAGAACTACTTGAAAACAAGTAATAATCACAGAAAACTGTGTCTGGCAAATATTTACACCTATAATTCTGCTATTGTGGATTTTATATCGTTTACTTTTCCATAAGTAACGACTGATTTTATTTTATAAGTATTTACTGTGACAACTTCATAAATTTCATTAGCATATTAATCAGGTTATTCACATCAGATTCGAAATATCTATTATTTATGTAGCTATAATCGTAAAAAAGTTAGATCCAATTTAAAAAAGCCATTGATTAATTAGATGGAAGTTTTTATTTTCGTTCATCCATCTTGAATTCAACCAGCAACTCATTTTTTACAACAAAATTTGAGAAATACTCTTTGACAATACCAAAGAACGAAGATGTTCCATTAAACGATTGAGCACCCTATTTTTAACACATTGATTTGCTTCAATTGCACGATGATTAGATACGAGCAACACAAAGAGGTCAAAGAAATCGGAAAACATATGCCAAATTGTTACTTATCAATTCAAAATATTTTCTTATATAACATTTAACTTCCAACTTATCACGTGAATATGTATTCAGACATTCCGATAAAAACACGGATCGGAGATATAATATGTATACGTGAATACATTTTATTGTCAATTATCCGCAAACCGACGGTACAATTTCTGTATTTACCGAAATGATTATCAGATTTATTAATGCCCTTGAAATTATTTCGGCGTACTTTCATCGGGTAATAGTTTAGTGTTATAGTGACATTTTTACGAACCTATTGTTGTACATCCTGTCTGAACTTACATGTACATGTTAATAAGCGGTTGAAACCGATGAAATGTTTTGAATACTATTGAATACCAATATAATATAACGTGACAACTTTTTTTACAATACCAACTTTTCTGAAAAACATATAGAAAGCTTGGATACTGCAATAGTCAGGCCAAACAGAAAACTTAAGATACCCATTGTCCCGATACTAAAAAAGACGCCCAAAATAAATTAAACACATGAACTATAACTGTGATGGCAGAAAAAAACCTGAAAGAAATTAATTCCTTGCGACTTTTACTTTCTTAAATTATTTATGTTCTAATATACCCTAAGAACGTCATTTATTATTTAATTAACTGAGTACCTGGGTGACCGAGCTTCAAGGTTTTATCATAAACGTACATATATCAAAATAATCGGACCGTTTCTATGTAAACTAATGTAAACTCCCCTAAGATAATATCTTTTTGTTACATTTCTTATTTACCTGGTGTTACTACAATTCAACTCCCCCCTATATTTCAACCACCCTATATATGTAATTTCTTATGAAAAACCCATCCAAACATTTTTTTTTTAATTTTTTTAATCAAGCTACAATTCCACTCGATTCCATATTCCAACAAGCCTGTATATGCGACCGCTTTTGGCCATTCTACAAACACTTTTGTTTCCAAATTCTTTCATTTATATTGTAACATTTTTGTATACACTTTGTATAACTATAATTCCACTCCACCCTATATATGCAACTTTTTACAGGCTACCTAATATAACATATTTTAAATCACACTGCATAACTATAATTTCACACCACCATATGTTTTAACTACCCTATATATGCATTTGTTTATGGTCACCTATTGTAATTTTTTTTGAACCACCCTGTAAATGAAAATGCTAATGAGCTACCCTATAGGTAAAACATTCTATTAACATTTTTTTAGCGACCTGCATAACAATACTTTTACTCCGCCCTATATGTCAGCTATCATTAATTTCCAACTGCTTATGGGGTAGGCTTGGGTCGTTCGTGAATGAGTCGTTCAAAACGAACGACTCTTCGACATGTGCCACGAATGAGCGGCACAGTTAAGTCAAATAGCTCGTTCAGTTCGCGATTAATAGAGTCATTCAGCTCGAGCGAGTCGAGAGTCATAGGATGTGCTAAACGTTCAACGTTCAATCACGAACTAGACTCGTTGAGTCGTTCATCGTTCAATCTTTCGACCGGCACAGTCACCTCGGCTCGGAGCAGTGGAGAAAAAAGAGCCGTCAGCCGTCTGTTTCATGAGATGAAAGGTATTTTAAAATTTGGTCGGAAGGTTTTATTTTCAAGGAATCGATGAATGGGTATTTTAAATTTTTATCATGACAGGCACTAAGGCACAGGATTATTATTGTTTTGCCGTGTTTTTGTTATATAAATTTCTATTTGGGTTATAAGTAAGCATAATAATTTTATTTGTTTTTAATGTTTAGAGTTTTTTCTTATTTCTGTTACCAAATAATAGAAAAATAAAAATTTTGTATTTACGTAAATTAATGATCTTTAAATTATGACTCAGCAAAACTTTAATATTAGTTTGAGCAGTAAACTACAGAAGTAGTAGTATTTTTTTAGCGACCCTGCATAACAATATTTTTACTCCACCCTGTATGTCAGCTATCATTAATTTCGAAATGCTTATGTGGTACCCTAAAAAAATATTTTTTCTCGCTTTTTTTCTAACTATAGTATAATTCCATTTGACGCTATATTTTAACCATATCCTGCGTAGCAACTCTAAGGTGGAAACACATTATCGTCACGTCACCTGAATTCACATGCTATTACGGCATGTCACGGAACACTCGAAATATCTGCAAAACAATTTACGCATGCTTTTAAATCAGCTAGAAGTACACTATGGTCATGTCAAGTCACATGACGTCATGTGAACTCACGTGACGTAACGTTAATATGTTTCCACCTTTATGGACCTAACATATTTTGAAAGACCCTGTATAATTATAATTTTACACCGCCAATTTATATTATATGCGAAATCATCAGATCTTACTCATCCAAAAATTGCCTACCGTGTTAATTTTTGCACCTTGACAACTTGAAATGTCTAGGTATAAAAATATAATGCTAGGAAAACCTGACGGAGGTATAAAATAGTTACATATTCGGAACATAAAAACACAATTTTTATTGAAAGAATGTTTAAAATAAGTTTCACTCTCAAATAGGTCACCAAATCACCCTGTATTAAAAGAATTTTTACAACAGGAGTCTCACTCTTAAGTAAATTACCAAATCACCCTGTATTGAACGCTTGGAAATTACAAAGCAGCCGCCTTGATTGTCAAACAGTCAATAAATTTTTTAATAATTTAATTTTCAGTAAAACGATTTTTCACCAGTCGATTTCTGTTCATCGAAACTTGCAAATGGGAAAGTTTCATCGAAATCGTTAGAGCCGTTTTCTAGAACTCAATTACGCACACACACACACACACAATATATATATATATATATATATATATATATATATATATATATATATTGCTCGTGTTATATATAGTAATAGATAAAGTTAGGTTTGTTTTAATGCAGCTAGTAACCTATTGGTTAGTCAGTTCACTTATTTTACTGACCTGGTATACTCTGAATTTTTTACATTACCAATTTAAAATTCCCCACAATTTGGCTACGATAACTGTAAGTTATTAAAAAATAGTTAAAAAATTCTTAATTTTTGACCTTCAAGTAAAATTTACCACAATTACGGAATCGCTAGGTCAAACCACGCAATGATGATTCATACGATTCTTGTAAAAGTAAAATGTATGATAAATTCGTATTTTTACCAGAACTACTTTGAACGACCTACCCAATCATTAAAAACTGTAATTCTTATAGCTTTGACCTCCAGGATTATTAATTTTATTATCTACTCGATACAAATAAAGTTATCAATTTCACGAAGGAGCAGACAAACTGACACTGTCACGGCCATTGAATATTATGTAATATATCGTGTATTATTAAGAATAATAAATTAAATTTTAATTTAAGGAGAATAACTCATTTGACGTGAAATCCTGATTTCGTGTTCATCGAAATAACGAATTCGTGTATAATGTGTGATTGACGTCAAAATTGGAAACAATTACGTAGGATGACTATTTCAAAATGAAGAAATTATTGTTAAGTTGAGTTTTCCTATAAAAACGTGTAATTTTATGTTTCATGAAGTGAAACACATTCAAATTTAAGAATTAGTTAATAATTTTGCGTAAGTTAAATCTATAAGTATCTTAAAAAATTATGTCAGTCAAACACGTAGGCAGCCGGTACTATGACAAAATTTTTAAGAACACGTTGATCCTATCTCACTATACAGGGTGAGTTTTTTTTATGATCAGTATGGGGATCTCGGAAACTAGCGGGAAAGATTTGCAGTTTTACTGGCCCAATTTAATGACACTTTCGGATTTTTGTAAAAAGTCATGGCTTACTAGATATTTTGAAAAAAAACGAAATTCTGTCGATTTAGTCAAATCCCTCTAGCTCCTTTGTTTTTGATTTTATAAAAAGAGTGTAAATATCAAAATTGAAGGGAATTGTATCCCGAATATGACTGTCATGTCCTCGTTTGCGTGACAGCTCTCGTTTTCGAGATATGACAAAAACTTATCTTTTTTTGAATGGAAACCCGGTCTCCCGATTTGGCAGTTATAGACTTCTATTTATGTGGTGCGCTAAAAAATAAAGTATACAAAAGAAAGTATGAGACAGTTGATGACCTAAGGAAGGCGGTATTACAAGCAATTGAAGAAACTGATAGGCGGTCTGTGAGGAAAGCGGTAATGTCAATCTTAAAAAGATGCAATTTTTGTCTAAATAACAATGGTGGACTTTTCGAACATAAATTGTAACCATTATTTTGTACTTTAATTTCTTAAGTTTTTAGTAAGTACTTACTTATTTAGTTTTTTCGTTATATCTGATATACCTAATAAAAAAATCGTCCAATGTTTTTGGAATAGTTATTAATAAATCAATCTATTTCATGGCACCTACGTTAAAAGTGAAAATAAGAGAGAAAAGCATCCATAACTCCGTTATTTTTATGAATAACTATATCGAGTATTATATCGTTGAAAAGCTTTAAAAATGTCCGATTTTTTGAGGTCATAGCCAACTATGGTTTTCATTCAAAAAAAAAGAAGAAAAGTTTGTGTCATATCTCGAAAACGAGAGCTGTCACTCAAATGAGAACATGACTATCATATTCGGAATATAGTTCCCTTCAATTTTGATATTTATACTTTTTTATAAAATCAAAAACAAAGGAGCTAGAGGGATTAGACTAAATCGACAGAATTTCGTTTTTTCAAAATATCTAGTAAGCCATGACTTTTTACAAAAATCCGAAAGTGTCATTAAATTGGGCCAGTAAAACTGGAAATCTTTCCCAATTTAACCATTGCTCTATCTCCGCTAGTTTCCGAGACCCCATACTGATTATCAAAAAAAAACTCACCCTCTATATTATGAATGTTGTACGTCAAATAGTGCGATATACAGTGTGACCCATTGTAAATGGTGTCACGTCTCTAAAATCTTTGTTGATCGATTTTGATGAGATTTTTTCAAGTTATAAATGTGAAAATATTCTTAGTTATTTAAAATCATAAGCAGAATCACTAACGTAAAATTGATAATTTTTTATAAAGTAGTCAATATATGTCAATATATTTCACCGAATTCCAATTAGCGTTCACCAAAAAATTATATTCAAGGTGTCAATTGATTTGTAATTAGGTCTAGAAAGTTTTTGAAAAAATCAAATTCCTTCAAACAAAATGAAAAAAATATATACAATATAGTAAAAAAAGCTTCGTGAAAAACAGGGAATAAATAATTTTTATTAGGCAACACTGGAAAAAAAATGTATAATTATTTTTAATTGAAAAAAAAAACGTATCTGTTGCCTACAACTGATTGGATTTGTACTCCAAATCTAGTCTGATAAGTAGCTAAATTTTTGCCGTATTTTTTTTTGTGTTGAGAATTCTGGATTTATTGTTTTCATGCTGTTTTCTATTTCGTTTTGGAGCTTTTCTTCATTATTATTGTTTTCCTTCCTTGCAGTTAATAAAATAATATTGTTTTTATTGCTATCGTACTTGGATTTGAAAATAACTCCTTTACATTACACTCAGTATCCAAATTGTTACTCTCAGTAATCTCAGTCTTCTCAGTATAAGGATTTTGTAGATAGTTTAATACTCCACTTAACTCATTTCGTCGACGATCTTTCATGCGGTTCAATAAATGTGTCTTCAATTTGGAAGCCAAAATTGAGTGCTTTTCACGCAATTGTTGAAAAATAAACCTGAGTGTCGCATCAGCCTTGCACAGACTGACATCAGAACAACAAAGTGCTTTTAGGGAAGACAACCTTTTAGAGCTACAGAAAATATTTTTCATCTATATCTACTCAGACACATTAATACATTGTTTTTTTTTTAATAAATTCATTCAAATACTTTACGACAACAAGCGGATATTTTACACACTTTTACACATAACTCGGCACCGGTCGTTAGCAAAAACAAATGAAATCATCTGTGTAAACAAGATGGCCGTAAAAACGTCAAATGAAATTAAGGGCAGGTTTTTATTGACTTATGTAAAAAAATATTTTAATCCCGAATATCCCGGGACTAAAATATTACCGGGATCCTCTACCTACAACTGATTGGATTTGTACTCCAAATGTAGTCTGATAAGTCGCTAAATTTTTGCCGTATTTTTTTTTGAGAAGATTTAATCACAATATCGTCATTTATAGAGACACATTAGTTATATTGGCAACACTGTATTTATTTCCTTCAAATTTGCTTAGACTTGGCCATCTTGTATTGGGGCAATCCACAAAACCTTCGCCATATAAAACCTTTTTGTTGGGCCTGGGATTTTATAGTGCCCCATAATTTTCTTGAATACCTATATTTTCCCCAAAATGTTTAGTTGTAATTTAATTGGAAACAATAACAAATGTAATGAATAGAAAAAAACTCACCATATCAACTGTAACTTCCCCCACTTTCGTATTACCGTGTTCTTTGCGGAAATTTTTGACCCGTTCTTGTTCCTTTGGTACTTTTGCTGCCATGACGGCCTTGAGATCTGTGGAAGCATCGCTGAGTTGCCTAAGAACTACTGTCAGCTGTGGTGCTAGTTTCTGAAAGACAAATCAAATTTAAGAAAGAAAATACACTACCATGTAAATAGTTTGTTTATTAGTTACAATTATTCAGTTCAATTTTGAAATCTGATTAATTAAAATAAAACTGTTTCCTTAATTCAAATATTTGGTCAAAAGAAATGTTGAAAATTAATTTAAAAATTTTAAATTAGTAAAAAAACCAAGAAAACAATTTTTTTACATTTTTATTAGTCTTATATATTTTTTTGTACGTCACTGAAGTTATCTCCTATTGAAAGTAGAAAATGTTTTTCTCTAAATTGATGAATGAATTGTTTTCCAAGAAGAATTTACTATACACCCACACCTTTTACTATATAGGTCAAAATCATTAAAAAGCCATAAAAACTGTCTGCAATTTCTGGGGTAGTAATGCAGGTGTGTGATGGATCTACCATGGGCGTAACACAAGTGATTTGGTATACGTTTATGAAAATAATTTGGTCAAGTGCGAGTTGGACTCGCATACTTAGGGTTCCGTACCACCTTCAAAATTCCAGTTTCAGACAAGCAGGGAATGAGTGCATTTTCTTATATTTACCCTTATATCTTTTAAAGGAAGCGTTTTAAATTTATAAAAAATATACACTTTGATTTTCCACACATAGACTTTTTATTTTATCTGCTTTAGGATTCGCTTGATTTTTATCACAATACCTACATATGTATTTAATTTTCTAATTTGGCCCCCAAAAAGTAACACTAGGGTTTAGTTTACTAATAAACTTTCAGAGATGCCTTTTATAATCTACTGTCTGAGTTTTGAGGCTCTGTAGATTGGAAGAAAAAGGGCAAAATAGGTCACAGTTTAAATTATAAATTATTAAATCTGTTATTCAAATTATTTAAAAATATAAATAAAACATATTTTTCAAAATTTAAATAGTGTAGTTTCTAAAGTGGGAATTAAGTCGATGTTTAATATGTTTGTTAATATCTTTTATACAAATGATTTGAAAATATGATATATTTGTAATTCACATAATGAGCCTTTTATCTGATATATTACATGATGCATTTGAAAATTGAATCTTTATTTTCCATTTAATTGTATAATTTGTCCCTAAAATTACTATGGGGGTTTTCTAATAAATTATTTTCCGTTTAATTCTATTATTTGGAGGCCAAATAATAGAATTAGGGATTTTTTTCAAATTTTTCCTATAAACAAAAAAATTAGGTCTTAGAGTTTGGGGAATAACGGGGAGAATGAGTCTTTTTTTAATATTTTTTAATATATTTTAAAATATTCATTTAAAAAAAAATACATTTTTATTCGTCATAATGAGCCCTGTGATTTGATATATTACATGACCCGTTAGAAACAATTATAATTTTTAATTTTCCATTTAAATCTATAATTTGCCCCCCAACAAGAATATTGGGGGTTTCTCCTTATTTTTCCAGTAAAGTTCAGGTGAGGGGCTATACTTCCAGTCTTTCAAAATTTTTCAGCTAATGGTTTCGGAGATAAGGGGGAGAATTGGTAATTTTTTTTATATTTTTGTTAATATTTTTTAATTAACTTATTTTATAAATATGGAAAAAATATATTTGTTTTCTTCATCATGAGCCCTTTTATTTGATATATAATATGTTGAGTTAGAAACAATTTTAACTTTATATTTTCCATTTAATTCTATAATTTGGCCCCCCAAAAAAATAGTAGTGGTTTTTCCTTATTTTTCCAGTAAAGTTCAGGTGAGCGGCTACACCTCCATTGTTTTTTCAAAATTTTCCAGCTTATGGTTTCGGAGAAAGTGGGGGGATGGGTATTTTTTTTATATTTTTGTTAATATCTTTTAATTAATTTATTTTAAAAATATGAAAAAAAAAATATTTGTTTTCGTTATAATGAGCCCTTTCATTTGATATATAACATGATGGGTTAGAAACAATTTTAATTTTAATTTTTCATTAAATTCTGTAATTTGCCCCCCAAAATAAATATTAGGGGTTTCTCCTTATTTTTTCAGTAAAGTTCAGGTGAGGGGCTATACCCCATTTTTTTCAAAATTTTCCAGCTTATGGTTTCGGAGATAAGGGGGGGGAATGGGTATTTTTTTATATTTTTGTTAATATCTTTTAATTAATTTATTTTAAAAATATGAAAAAAATATGTTTGTTTTCGTCGTAATGAGCCCTTTCATTTGATATATAACATGATGGGTTAGAAACAATTTTAATTTTATATTTTCCATTTAATTCTGTTTTTTGCCCCCCCAAAATTAAAAGTAAAGGTTTCTCCTTATTTTTCCAGTAAACTTCAGGTCAAAACCTATAAATCTATTTTTTTTCAAAACTTTACGTGTTATAGTTTCGGAGATAAGAGGGGGGGGCTAAATTTTGGTATATTTTCGTTAATATCTTTTTAACTAATTTTTTTAATAAGAAAAAAATATATTTCTGTTCCTCACAATGAGAGCTTTCATTTGATATATTACATGATGCGTTTGAATTTTTTTTTATTTTTAAATTTGTATTTAATTCTATAATTTGCCCCTCAAAATTAATATTAATGGTTTCTCCATATTTTTCCTGTAAAGTTCAGGCAACGTTCTATATATATATATATATATATATATATATATATATATATATATATGTTTTAGGTGGTTTCCGGGAATTCATCCGCGTAGTTGATAACTGATCCCTGCCGGGATCGATGGTAAAATGACGACGTTTCGGCAGAGTCACATCTGCCCTCTTCAGGTCGGTTCGCATAATTCTCGTAGCGTTCTGCTTTCGCTTCTAGTTACTCGAATACTAATAGTATTCGGCTACGAGAATTATGCGAACCGACCTGAAGAGGGCAGATGTGACTCTGCCGAAACGTCGTCATTTTACCATCGATCCCGGCAGGGATCAGTTATCAACTACGCGGATGAAATCCCGGAAACCACCTAAAACATTTAGTGCCCGCGAAAACTTAAAAACATATATATATATATATATATATATATATATATATATATATATATTACAGACTTATCGAAAATCTTTACTTTGAAGTTGATTAATTGACATTTATTTTGATTCATTCAATTTATTTACAATTTACCCCAAGTTTCGAACAGAACCATTTTAATTTTTTTACTTACTGCATAAGAAAGTCGTAAACATTTTTTTCCCCGATTTTCTAAATAATGGTGCAATGTTATCGAAAAAATATATATACGACCACATCGGGATATCCAATTTCTTTTCAATTTATCCCATGTTCCGAATAGAAAATTTTCCATATTTTTAATACCAGCGACTTAAACTTAAAAAAGTTTTTTCCCATTTTCTAAGAAACGGTGCAAGCTATGTTATAGTAAAAAATATGGAAATATCTCGCGATCCTGCAAAACAGGATCCAGTATATACGGTCGAAATTCCTTGAGCTGTTTATGGTTGAAACGAATGCAGGCCAATAGATGAACCCGAAAGTGTAGAATTGGACTATAACCGAAACAAGTCGAAAAGATGAAGAATGGGTAAAAGAAACTGGGGAAAAGAAAACCAAGGATGAAGACGAATGATAAAATAAATAACACTGTTGTATAGGATGCGAGAAACGGCCAAAGTAGCTGTAAAATAACTGCTTATCTATATATAAATAGGCAAAGACAAGACGATTAGGTACCATTTTCTTCTCTGTTTGTCAACCGATTTTCTTCATTTTTGTTTTGTTTAGTAGCTACTGACGACCTTCAGTGCAGAATGCTAATATTAATTTATATTATTGGTTCATTCATTAAATAAAATATAATAAAAAATTCATTATTTACGTCCATAATGTCAATGCCAAACAACTGAATGTGCCGCCGCCGCCAGACTCAAAACATTGAGTAATTATATATAGAAAGACCAATATACTTAGAGCACGTACTTCTGAAAGTGGCATGCAAGCGTTGTTATTGTTTAGTGGTAAAATAATCGTTGTATATTATAATTATATTATACAGGGCGATTCCAGATATGTTAGAAATCATTTTTTTCGTGGGTGGTACATAAGCAGTTGCATATATAGGGTGTTTAAAATATAGAGTAGAGTGCAATTATAACTAATAAAATAATTATATAGGGAAGCCCATTAGCGGTTGAATTTACAGGGTTCTTGGAATAGAAGGTGCAGTAGAATTACAATTATACAGGGTGGTGCAAAAAATATTATACATAGATGCATATACAGGGTGGCGGAAATGGAAATGCAACATTTCGTGACCCATAAACAGTTGTATATATAGGGAAGATGAAATATAGGGTGAGAGGAATTATAGATATACAGGATGATGATAAAAAATTTTAGAAAAGGAAATGATTTATAGAGTAGCCCACGAAGAGTTCCATATATATGATGATTAAAACATAGGTCGGAGTAGAATTATAGTTACAGAAGATAGTTAAAAATTTCATAAACAAAAAGAGTAAATACGGTGGCTAATAGGCAGTGGCATATACAGAATGGTTTACCGGGTGGTTCAAACCTGTTAAAAAATATTATGCGTGATCCATGAGCAGTTGCATATACAGGGTGGTGGAAATATATAATGAGATGGAATTATTATAATGAGGATTTTATTAAATGTTAGAGAATTAAGTGCAATTATAGTTATACAGGGAGGTTAGAAAAAATAAATATGTAGGGTAGCCCATTAGCGGTTGAATTGTCACATTAAATTAAGAATTACGAATTTGAACACAAATAAAGTTCTATGAATTATATCTGAAAAAAACTTGAATTTCGTTACTTATTTGTAGAAGCGAGATGTAAGACCGACATCTAGGATTTTCGAGGAAACTATCACACATAGGTTCCGAATCTGGATCCGTTCCGTGTAATTACTGTTCTCCTTAAAGTCCTAGGATAGAATGTCACGATAAAATTTTCAGGTTACTTAACCTGCCAGAGATATTGACATTGAATTTCGACCACTGGGCGACAGCTAGTATGAATAATAAGGCTGAATGTCTTTATGAAGTCTAACACCTACTTCAGCATCAATTTGATATTTATCTAAGTGATTATTTGGTAATGACGAATTATTTCAAATACTCAGGAGAAACACTTAAAACACATGACGTGTTTACTTAGATATAAAACAACAATTAAAAATTGTGAAATTTCAGATCATCTTGCGAAAAACATAAAAACACAAAAATGTGTTGCTATCACACACCTCAATTATCAACTTAGGTACGTCACATCATTAAAATTACAATTCTAATGAACTTATCTGATTCCATTAATTTGTGATAAGATAACAGACACACACAAACTTATATAATTGTGGAGACTTTTTTTTTCAAGTGTTCTCCAATTTCGTTCAACTGATGTCAATTCGTATCTTGTGATTTTCATCTTGCGATTTTTAAGACGTAATGATCGCATACGTCTCGTACGGAATCTCTGTCACGTGTTCTGTCTGGCATAGACTCTGATTAATATACGTTAACATTAAAAAAATAAACGCCTTTCAAACGGTGTATTCATACAATATCGAAACTAGTATGAACATAAATATAACAATTATTTTCGGTGACAAGAATGACACTACGTAACACGTTGAAGTCGTAAGCAATGCTTGTACAAATGCCAGTTTATTTTTACCTGGCGCCCAAAACACGACATCATCCTTAGTAATTTGTATTGGCACAATGAGAGGTAAGAAACGAACTCCATTTTGTATTTGACACTTGGCATAGTCACTACAATAGGCAAGGACGTTTCAATAAAACCATGACACCTGTTTGAGGCACACAACATTACCTTCAATCCCTAACAATAATAACATTATTTTAACAGAAAGTACTCTCTTTGGTCTTAAGAAATTCTAGTATAAATGATTGCTGTAAGATGCTATAACTAATGAGAACACTAGTCAGTTTTGGTTTTAACTCCAGATGATGACAGCTTCGCTATTGAAACGTGCAAAAATAAAAGTTTGGTGTTAGGGTTCAAAACTTTGTGGTTACATATCTGCAACACACCGAAAGTTACATAGTATTTCCAGAAAACTGACTATGGACTCGAGTTCCTGAAGCAAAACTACATCGAAAACTATATGTCACATAACATTTTTTTGTGGAGGAGCTGAAAAAGAAGTTATACAGTGATGGGCAAATATGTGGAACCAAGCAAATATCTCTGGAATTATTAGAGATATCAAAATGAAATTTGGAAGGTGGATACTGCAGTAGATTGCCTATTTGTTTCCAATTTTTTTTTTAATTTTTAACTTCCTGTTTTACCGGAAGTAATGTCGATTTTAAAATTTGCAATGAAACACCCTGTATAGTATTTTAGATCCTGATACAAAAATATCGGGTTTGATATTGTTTACTTCAATACCTACCGAGATATTAACAGAAAAGTAATTAAGGAAAGGAAAAATCATAATATCCATTAAAGAAAAACATAATCATAATTATTAACTAAATCTAAGTGATTTTCAAAACATTGAAACTTAACTAAACTTAATGTATTAGATGTTCAAACTGAGCACCGTTTACTTCTTGACAATAAGCAAGTCGGTTTTTAAATTCTCTAGTAACATGAGCTATTACTTCTGGTGTAATTCTCTGGATGTCTTGAGTTATTCTTGCAGCTAATTCTTGCAAATTATTTGGTCTATCAACATAAACATTAGACTTTAAGTAACCCCACAGAAAATAGTCTAGTGGTTTAAGGTCGGGACTTCGTGCAGGCCATTCATAAATACCCCTTCTTCCAATCCATCTGTGATAAAATGTCCTATCAAAATGATCTTGAACAATGCGAGCGTAATGGGGTGGTGCTCCATCCTGCTGAAACCAGATATTATTTGGTAATTGTCCATTTACCTCCAATGCCGGAATAACTTGTGTCTTCAAGAGCTGTAAATACTTATCTCCGTTTAAAGTTTCTTGTAGGAAGAAGGGTCCCACGATTCTGTTGTTATAAATGCCGGCCCAAACGTTCAATTTTTGGGGATGTTGTGTATGAGCCTTTTGTACCCAATTGGGATTACGTTGCGACCAGTAGCGGCAGTTATGTCGATTAACCGTACCATTTAAACAAAATGTAGCCTCGTCTGAAAACCACATTTCTTATAAAATTATTATCACTGTTACAAATATCCATCATCGTTTCACAAAATTGCAAACGTCTGTCGAAATCGTCTTCGGAGAGTTCTTGAACGAGACGAATTTTGTATGGATGATATTTTTCGCGCCTTAATATCCTTCCTACTGAACGACGGCTAATTCCATGCATATTGGCGAGGTCGGTAGTGGATAAGTGAGGATTTTCTTCAAAGATATAGCAACATTTTGAGCTACACCTTCATTACTTGCACTTTTGAACCGTCCACTTTTTGGTAAATTGCTAACTGTTCCACTTGTGTCATACCTTCGCAAAGTTTTCGTCACTACTGTACGGGATATTTGTGTATTCGGATGAACAATGTTAAAAAGGGCACAAACTTCTTGATGCGTCCTTTTCCTCTCCCCTTACCCAATTATCATTAATATTTCTATTCATTCTCTTTCACTTAATTCGGCCATGTTACGATCAAATTAAAACAATACAATCTTTTTACGTTCAAATAAAAAAAAACGAATAACTTATTTTGACAACTACTGTCACTTCTGCAATGAATTTCAAGGAATACTACACCAGAAACCCAAAAGTTGCTAATACAAAAATGGTGTATTTTTCTGAGCATCGAGCACTAAGGGAAGTTGGATCTTGGTGTTTCTTCACATTGTAATCAAACCATGTTTTTTTTTCAAATCTTATTTCAATATAATAGAATCTGGGAGCATAAATTTATATAACTTTTGTCTTAATTTAGGAACTACAGTTTCTCCTTTATTAAATAAAAATTGTTGCTTCATTTAAAACTGTTTTATTCTATGTCGTAAAATTTTTTACTTTGGAAAACACTTCCATAACATTTTGTACGAGGGTGAATCAAATATGAACGGGACTTTTCTGTTTCTCGCCCTGTAGGTAATTCGAGTGGCGTGACGTCTCGATATGTGTTAGGTAGGGATGTTAAGAAGAGGGGAGTTCGTCGGTTTGGCGAGGCGTAGTCGATGCGCTGTTAGTAACATCATGTCAGAGCAAGAGATGCATACGTCTGTTGCGCAACGTGTTGTTATCAAATTTTTGGCGCGGAAGGGCGTTAGACCGTCTGAAATTTTGCGTCGACTATCTGCACAGTTCGGCAATTAAACACTTTCAAGGACCCAAGTGTACGACTGGCACAAAAAGTTTTCAGATGGCCGAGAGACAGTGGAAAATGAGCCTCATGCACGCCGTCCCACGACAAGCATCAATGAGGCGAATATCTACGAAATTCGTGAGCTGATTGAAGGCGTACTGCTGATCGATTTTCTGCACGAACGCCGTACAATTAATGCTGAGTATTACTGCGAACTACTCCAACAAGTGAAACTTGCCTATCGGCAAAAGAGACGGGATATGTCTATCCGAAGTGTGATTCTGTTGCATGACAACGCTCGGCCACATACAGCTGCATTGACTCAAGGAAAATTTAACAAAATGCATTGGGAAACCCTTGAACACCCGTCTTACAGTCCTGATTTGTCGCCATGTGACTACCACATGTTTGGGCCACTTAAAGAAGATCTGGGAGGCCACCACTTTAAGGACAACGGAGGTGTAGAAACGTTTGTGCGCAATTGGTTATCGACACGACCAGTTTCATTCTTTGAGAAAGGTATTAAAAAACTTCCGATTCGGTGGGGAAAATGTATACATAAGAGAGGAGACTATGTAGAAAAATAATATGTATTAAAATTTGTATTGATCGTACCAATAAAATTTTTAAAACAAAAGTCCGGTTCATATTTGATTCACCCTCGTATAACATATTCAAGACCCATCCCGTTTTTATATCAGCTATCCAAATCTTTATCTATTTATTTTAAGTTTGCTACTGTTTCTACATTTTATTGATATCCATGTAATCAATTTATCTCCGAAATACTTATTTTTTGAAACCAATCATAAGATAATGACCTACCTTATGTCTGACACCGTAGAATTAATTTAACTAAATGGTTTTGACATTGTACTATTATCTGGCACCACAATCAAGGTGACTTAATAGAAATGAGCTTATATAACATTTTGTTTAGCGATGTAGCTCACTTTTGGTTGAATGGATACGTCAATAAACAAAACTGCCGTATTTGGAGTGATGATAATCCTCAAGTTCATGTTGAGACACCGTTACATCCAGAAAAACTGACCGTTTGGTGTGCTTTATGGGCTGGTGGAATAATTGGTCCGTACTTCTTTAAAAACGATGCTGGTCAGAACGTTACAGTCAATGGTGATCGCTATAGAGCCACGATTACTAACTTTTTCGTTCATCAATTGAACAATCATGATGTACACGAGCTGTGGTTTCAACAAGACGGGGCAACAAGTCACACAGATCGTGCCACAATTGATTTATTGAAAGAAACGTTTGGTAACCGCATAGTTTCACGTTTCGGACCCGTGAATTGGCCTCCAAGATCGTCCGATTTAACGCCGCTTGACTATTTTCTGTGGGGATAAGTAAAGTCGCTAGTCTACGCCGATAAGCCCGAAACGATTGACCACTTGGAGGACAACATTTGCCGCGTTATTGCCGATAAACACCCACAAATGTTGGAAAAAGTCATCGAAAATTGGACCCCCAGATTAGACTACGTCCGAGCCAGCCGTGGGGGTCATATGTCAGAAGTCATATTCAAATTATGATGCCAGAAGATTATCTTTCGAATAAAGTAAATTTCATGTCAATTTAATAAATATGTCCTTGTTTTATTCCATTTCAAAGTTCCACGAGGGCAGCCGTGTACATTTCGGGATTAGGGAACAAAAACAAATATTAATCATCGAAAATAGCTTTATTGTTTTTCAAAATATTCCCCATGGAGATCTATACAGTTTTGCATGCGTTTGAACCAATTATCCAAGCACTTTTTCCACTCTGATTGAGGTTTCTCCAAAACATGCATTCTAAACGCAGCAGGTGTCGAAAAACGTTGACCTCTCAGTTTGTTTTTTACGTACGGGAATAAAAAGAAGTCATTTGGTGACAAGTCAGGACTATACGGAGAATGACTCATCAAATCGATGTTTTGAGTGGTCAAAAATGCAGTTGTTTGAGCCGATGTGTGAGAGCTCGCATTGTCGTGGTAAAGAGTGATCCGTCTTCGGCGGTTGGTTTTCCTTATTTCTTGGAAGACAACTGGCAAACAAATAGTTGTGTACCACTCAGAATTGACTGTTCTGCGTTGTTCTAGTGGTACGGTTGCGACATGTCCAGTTTTTCTGAAAAAACAGGCGATCATTTGCTTGGAAGTGATTCGTGCGCGAACAACTATTGTTGGATTCGGCTCATCTTGAAACACCCATACAGTCGACTGCTGTTTACTTTCGGGCTCATACGCGTAAATCCACGATTCATCACCTGTCACTATGTCATAAACGTGTTTTAAAGCACCGCGATCGGATTTTTTGAGCTTTTCTTTCGACCAATCGACACGAGCCTTTTTTTGAACGATTGACAAATTGTGTGGGATCCAACGCGAACAATTTTTTTTGACATTCAAATGTTTATGCAATATTGAATGTATGCTGGTCCCGCTAATGTGTAAGGTTGACTCAATCTCACGATAGGTCACATGACGATCTTGCAATATCAGTTCGCGCACAGCATCAATGGTTTCCGGAACAACAACTGTTTTTGGACAACACAGTATAAATATTTCAACGAAAAAAAAGACAAAGAGAATTCAAATTCCATGCATGACTAGCTTATTGTAATCAAATCTATCGATCACTAGAGTTAATATCATATTTTATATCAAATAATAAAGTATATTATCTAAAGCTCAAAGAATAATTTATGAAATTTCAAAAGATAGTAGCTACCTTTACTTATAGGATTATTTTACGATCCTTAACAAATAATTTACACATTATGTGGAATATGAATTTCACAATCAAATAATTTTTTCAATACTGTCAAATGTTACAAAATTATGTGATAAATATAAAAATATCGCATTATTATCGTAACTGAAGGTCTTGAATTTTTAAGAAACAAGGAATGAAAATTTCTGTTACGGTCGGTATTTGTCTGGAGGAACATTAAATAGCCCAATCATGAATATTTATGACTCAAGGATTTTTATATAAAAAATAGTCGATAACAATTATATCAGTAAGCATGTTAGTGTTATAAATTATTCAAAAATGCAACTGCTGAAGAAGTATAAAAGCTTAAAGGAAGAATATCTAAAATTCGCTATATCGCTATTGAAAAAACTCTAATAAGCTCTACAAATTTTGTTTTTTGATAATTTGAACAAAATTAAATAGAAGCTTTACTAAGGTATTTGACAGATTATTTGTGATATATTAACATTTATTAGAGTTGTGATAGTTTATTTAAAATATTAACATTTTTGATTTTTATTGCATTTTTGACGTTTTTGTAGATTTTTTTTTCACTTTTTGGCATTAATATATTTGATATTTTAACATTTTTTTGCATTTATAAAAACAAAAATGAACAATTTTTACCTCTTCATATACAGATAGTCGTATATAAGTTGCCAACTATTCTTAACAACTTTTTTCATCTCTTGGGTCGAATTTACAAGAAATGCTTTAACCACATTTATTCCAAATACTAAAGGTATCTACCAGCCAACGAGATATTTTCTCGCCATCTAAAGTATCCTATATATTAATTGATATAGGTACTAAAGTACCTCTACACGAAAATTTATCAAAATGCAGTTTTAAATTAGTGGTATAAACAATTTAAATATTTGTTCATTTTTTAATCACTTTTGTAATGACAAGGAATTCTAGACTGTCTTCTCAATACATTAGTTAGACGACACAGTTTCTAAAATATATATTTTCAAATGCAAGAGAATAAAACATCTAAGCTGAAAACCCGTTCTTTGCAAAAAGTAAGCAACTCACTGACCAGCCAAACTAATATTTTGTTTATCATGTACACTACTTCAGCAAGAAACTTGTTGTTGACGCGTTTACCAAATCAATGTCATTTGAAGAAGACAAGAAATAAAACTTAAACAGTTCATTAGCCTAAATTAAAGTTAGAATCAACAAAATACTTTTAAAATAAAAACAGTACAATTAATTACTTGAAATATAAATAACTAGTTATGTCCTTAAATAACAAAATCTCGTAAACATTCAATTCCAGGCTCCAGAGGTTTGTTAGAAATCATTTATGAAATAAAACCGGCCTGAAGTAGATCGAAATGCTTCTTGAACCCCTATAGTACGAGGGCTGTCTTTTATATTTCGGAATTAGAAAACAAAAACAAATATTAATCATCGAAAATCGCTTTATTGTTTTTCAAAATATTCCCCATGTGGATCTATACACTTTTGCATGCGTTTAAACCAATTGTCGAAGCACTTTTTCCACTCTGATTGAAGTATCTCCAAAAAATGCATTCTGAACGCAGCAACCGCTTCTTCAGGTGTCGAAAAACGTTGACCTCTCGGTTTGTTTTTTACGTACGGGAATAAAAAGAAGTCATTTGGTGACAAGTCAGGGCTATACGGCGGATGACTCATCAAATCGATGTTTTGAGTGGTCAAAAATGCAGTTGTTTGAGCCGATGTGTGAGAGCTCGCATTGTCGTGGTGAAGAGTGATCCGTCTTCGGCGGTTAGTTTTCCTCATTTCTTGGAAGACAACTGGCAAACAAATGGTTGTGTACCACTCAGAATTGACTGTTGTGTGTTGTTCTAGTGGTACGGTTGCGACATGTCCAGTTTTTCTGAAAAAACAGGCGATCATTTGCTTGGAAGTGATTCGTGCGCGAACAACTATTGTTGGATTCGGCTCATCTTGAAACATCCATACAGTCGACTGCTGTTTACTTTCGGGCTCATACGCATAAATCCACGATTCATCACCTGTCACTATGTCTTAAACGTGTTTTGAAGCACCGCGATCGTATTTTTTGAGCTTTTCTTTTGACCAATCGACACGAGCCCTTTTTTGAACGATTGACAAATTGTGTGGGGTCCAACGCGAACAAATTTTTTTGACATTCAAATGTTTATGCAATATTGAATGTATGTTGGCCCCACTAATGTGTAAGGTTGACTCAATCTCACGATAGGTCACATGACGATCTTGCAATATCAGTTCGCGCACAGCATCAATGGTTTCCGGAACAACAACTGTTTTTGGACGACCTTCACGAAATTCGTTTTGGAGTGAACTACGACCTCGATTGAATTCACTATACCATCGATAAACAGCGGTCTTTGATGGAGTTTCATCGCCAAAAATTAAATTAAGTTCATCCATGCACTCTTACTGACTTAATCCACGTCGAAAGTTGTAAAAAAAAATCGCAAGAAAATGTTCACGATTTAATTCTATTTTTTGGCCGAGATGAATCCTTTAAGTTACTGTAAACAACACATAGCGCTCGTATGTCAAAACGTTCTGAGTACGTATAACCTCAAAAATGTCAAACTTTACGATAGAGCTGTCAGTTGTCAGATTGCAACACTAGGGTTGTCCAATCCCGAAATATAAAAGGCAGCCCTCGTATATCAACTCCTGTATTAAATTCTTTGTAAACGTATTGTTAATAACGATATTTTAGCATCTTGAAAAGGTAAATCTGGTACACATTTGAAGATACTATAGTGAAATATATTTTTTATGATAAAATAAATCTACAGATATATGTGTAAATACCATTGAAGTACTCCAAGATCCAAATGAGTGTATTTTTTTTAATTACAGATCACCAGATGATATAAAAAAGTTAACCAAAACAGAGACCTAGAGGTCAAATGTATATTTCTTACATACCGTCTGCTTTTAGTAACAGTTACATAAATCAATTTATCTCAAGAGGGCACATTTGAAACAACAAATATGTGTTTTCGAACCTTTAATCTTAAATGCAAGTTTCCAAAGTCCATAAGTCATCCTCGGTAGAAATATTTATTTTAATTTTACCAACACTTGTTTACCAGCAGTGATATGTTTTGTTGCAAAAATAGCTACAGAAAAATGTATTATTAGAATCTTGTTAACGTATCCAATTTTAAAGAGGATTATGTTGTGACTTTCGGGCTTCTGTTCATGAGTGCAATTACAAGAAAATTAAACACCATATATAAAAAAGAATATCTCATAGACCAAGATGTTGATTGTTTTATGATGGTATTTTTTGGAAGAAAAAATATTTTCAAATTATTCAGAACAATTGTTTGCCTCATAAGCTTCTAACTTTTGATCACTACAGGGTTTTTTGAATTTGCACTGAGAAAAATCGAAAAAACGCTTAATATTTTTTTTACTCCACATACAAAGCCAGATTAATTTGTAGCATTAACAATTTTTACATAATTACAATATAAAAAATATCACCCTATAAATTGAGTTGCCCAATCTGAATTTTTCTTATGAATTCTAGCAGGAGAGATTATAACTACAAACCTATACCTCAGATTTTCTTATACATTTATATAAAAATAGGCAAATACAAAACATACCTCTTCCCCCTATTTGTAACCGATTTTTTTTAATAGCTATTGAAGAGTTCTAGCGTTATCATGAAAAAAATTGAAAATTTAATATTAAGAATTTATTGTACTAGATTTTATCCAATTTTGATGACATTGCCATCTTTTCAATAATAGCTGAAATACGTCTGTTAAGCTCTCCGTAGCTAGTTGACACTATTGTGCCATATACTTACCAAAAAAAAAACTAGGAAAACCATTAAACTAGTTATGGCCGAATGTCAGCAATTGGAGACCACTAATTTGTTGAAACATGCTAAAAATGAAGTGAACTTATCTGAAACTTAACCGAGTTGTAGTCTGGACGATTCTGGATTGAAATAGCAGTTTCTGGCTTGAATTTCGGCGTATCATTCTATGTTCAAATCGGTCAAATCAGGTTATAAAAAATGAACATTTTTCTAATCGTAATTGTACAAAAACAGTTACCCCGTCATATTTTATTTTCCAATCATTCAAAGTAAAAATTGCCAAAGACCTGGATTTTTGAAAAACTTTTTAGCGTTATTTTTTTAACTTTTCTCAATGAAAATTCATTTGATGAGGATTTTTTATAAATCATTTTGTAGAATTTTTTTAGTTCCCTACCAATTTTCTATCGAAAATATCGAAACATTTTACCCATTTTACATTTTCATTGTTTGAAAACAAATCCACCGTTTCTCTGAAACTCCTTTTAATTCATAATATAGGCAGCTTATAGCTAATTTTCTTGCATGAAAAAATCTGTATTAATTATGTTACCAATACCAATATGTGGACAAATATTATATTTGACTAAGGGAATTATTTGAAATTGTCTACTATTATATTATTATAAAATTCATTTAATGCCGCCAACAATATAAAGAAACCTTCTAAATTAATCGTTCGATAAAAACAGGTAAACGTAAAAAAACCGATTGAGATAAAAAAGAAGAGCAACACAAAGGCTATCCCTAAATTTCGATGGAAGTAAAAAAAGACCAATTCGATAAGGTTCTTGAATATGCTCTGACACATCAGAAATAATCATCGATTTCTGGTATTTTCTGCACTGGCTATTTAAAGGACGTTTGTACAAGATGAGAAGTTTGGTGTGGTTTAAAAATTTGCTGCGTGTGAATGAATCGATAGCGAAAGAAATGAACACCTTTAGTAGTACTCATTGAGGTTGTAAACAGTGAATTGATTTTGACAAAAGTAAAGACATTGAAAGTGAAACTGAGTACATATTTGTTAATTTTTTGAACCCAGAGAATCTTTTGCAATATTATAAGTACAGTAAATTCATATTTCCTCAAGATCTGCAGTATCTTCCAATAAAATCACCATTAAATTTTAAATAACAATAAAAGCGCCCAAAACGCCGTTTGCGTAAACATGGTGTTCACATAATGTCTGTCACGTATTAGGCCAGGAAACAATCTCACTAAAACTAATTTTTATATTTTTCGAATATTTTTTCATTTTATATTAAAAAAAGGTATATGCAAATAGATCTATAAAATCCTGGAAAATTGTTAATTCTATGCCAAAAAACTCTAAATGAGAGCAAAAGTCATTGCAATTAGCAAGAAGAGATCCAAAAATAATTATTATCTGAATATATTCAGAAGTTTTATGTGTTAAGATCACTTATATATAATATATTACCTGTATTTTTAAATTACCGTTTGTATTTAGTTATCGGGAAAAAAAGGATTTTGGGCATAAAATTTTAAATACAACTTGTAAACTAACTATAATTAGTGGTATAGTTTATCTGCATAAAAACGTGTGTGAATAATTATGTTCCAATTATAATAATTGGGTGCTATAACTGACCTAATAGTAAAAAATGTTGAATTACATACACAAAAACTACATAAAGTGCAAAATGAAATTCAATCAAATTCCTGACGGGTAAAGCTGTGCTTTATTGATGTAAACATAGAGATGATATCTAAAAGAAATTTACATTGATTTTTTTAGTTCAGCGGTATAAAAATAAGCCTTGTTAGGGTTCCGTATATACAATATACGGATACCCTTATAATATCACTCCGGATTTCTGCCTCTGTCACATCACAGCAAGTTTCTCCTAAACTACAGCACGGAAGAGGTTGAAATTTGGTATCAATGTATAGTTTGGTGACCCGATCAGGAGTACATATCGTAAAAGAAAAAATTTTGATTTTAGGGGTACTTCTGGGGGGGGAACTAAAAAAATCGACCGTTCCCCCCACCTGATCTCCGAAACTACTGAGCCTAAAATTTTGAAAAAAATAGGAAATATAGAACTTTGCCCGAACTTTACAGGAAAAATAAGGAGAAACCATTAATATTAATTTTGGGGAGCAAATTATAGAATTAAATAAAAATTTAAAAATAAAAAAAATTTCAAACGCATCATGTAATATATCAAATGAAAGGTCCCATTCTGAGGAACACAAATATATTTTTTTCATAAAAATTATTTAAAAAGATATTAACGAAAATATACCAAAATTTACCCATCCCCCCCCTTTATCACCGAAACTATAAAACGTAAAGTTTTGAAAAAAATTAGAGGTATAGGTTCTGACATGAAGTTTACTGGAAAAATACAGAATTAATGGAAATGGAAAATATAAAATTAAAATTGTTTCTAACCCATCATGTTATATATCAAATGAAAGGGCTCATTACGACGAAAACAAATATATTTTTTTCATATTTTTAAAATAAATTAATTAAAAGATATTAACAAAAATATAAAAAAATTTATCCATCTCCCCCCATCTCCGAAACCATAATCTGGAAAATTTTGAAAAAAAATGGAGGTATAGCCTCTCATCTGAAATTTACTGGAAAAATAAGGAAAAACTCCTAATATTCATTATGAGGGACAAATTATAGAATTAAATGGAAAATATAAAATTAAAATTGTTTCTAACCCATCATGTTATATATCAAATGAAAGGGCTCATTATGAGGAAAACAAATATATTTTTTTCATATTTTTAAAATAAATTAATTAAAAGATATTAACAAAAATATTTAAAAAATTACCCATCCCCCCCTTATCTCCAAAAACATAAGCTGAAAAATTTTGAAAAAAATTGAAGTATAGCCCCTCACCTGAACTTTACTGCAAAAATAAGGAGAAGCCCCTAATATTCAATTTGGGGGGGCAAATTATAGAATTAAATGGAAAATAAAAAAATATAATTGTTTCTAACGGGTCATGTAATATATCAAATCACAGGGCTCATTATGACAAATACAAATATATTTTTTAATTTTTTTTAAATGAATATTTTAAAATATATTAAAAAATATTTTAAAAAAATTACTCATTCCCCCCGTTATTCCCCAAACTATAAGACCTAAATTTTATTGTTTATTGGAAAAACATCAAAAAATCCCTAATTCTATTATTTGGCCCCCAAATAATAGAATTAAACGGAAAATAAATTATTAGAAAACCCCCATAGTAATTTTAATAATAATTACAGTACATCTTGACGGGAATTAATTTTATTTAATTTCAGAAAAGAAAGAAAGAAAGAATCTTACTGTTTAAATTATTAATTATACTTACTGTTATACTGTTTAAATCTTACGTAAGGAGGGGGGGGGGAGTTTGATAAAACTTATGTATCCTGAAATGGAGATAAGGGCGGGGGATCAAAATAACCGAAATCATCCTTATGTAATTAATGAATGGTCCCTAATAGGATAACCATAAATTAAAAGTTATTTTCAATGGTGCCAGATAGCATGGTCACAATTCGATCCATCTGCTTAGTTAACCAGTTTCGATGTGTAATTTTTTTCTTAATGATGTTTCTACTAATCAACCCAGCCCGTAAATACAATGCCACAAATTTTATGAATGACAAAGCACTCGAATACATATTTAAAATTAGCATCATCATTTAAACCAAAATAACCAGAAACATTGTTTAGCTACTAACTGAAATTCTGTCAACAATTTCAATCGCGTATCGCCTTTCAATTTGTAACTAATCTGGCGTATTTCACTAACTAATTAACCTGATCGGTATTGTCGTCTAATAGTTTTAATACACAATAATAACCTTTAGAAATGCATTTTAGTTCAATGCCACAGTAACGATGAACAATGATAGAGAGCAATGCGGTCTGAATGATAAAGCTTATTTTTATGTTTTAGTAAACCTTGACAGAAACGTATCATCAAAATGTCGAAACACATTTATTACTGTACATATTTTTTAAACGTTTAATTTTAATGATTTCTATTTATTTTACAGTTGTGTACAAAAAATAACCCTAGCAGCACAATTGTTGCAAAATGTATAAACAAAGACTTAATAAAGAATGTTTTTTTCTTAAAGATGGAGAATGCTTCAATAAAAATTTATTTGTAATTAGTAATTTTAATTTATTGTTGAAAAATAGAGGTTACGATCCTCCGAATTTAAATTAAAAAAAATATATATTATCTAGACAACAAGGATCAACGTTTTTGAATTTCTTGGGAATAAAGAAACCATGCTTCTAAAAAAGTCTGTTCGTTTCAAAGATTCCAAACGTTTTAGCTTTATTTAAATAATGAAGGAATCGTAATGCCGTGTACAGTCTATAAGTTTGCTGTTAAAATTATTCAGTTATGACTATATAAATTTTATGTCACTAAACATTATTGACTGGTGTATATATTAGTTTTTTTATGGATAAGTATATCAAAGAAACCATAGGCGTATCCTGCAGGGGATTTAAGAGTACAACCTCCCCCCTCCTTCAAAATAAATCAAAACATAATTCACTACATCTTCATTTACAGCTATTACTAAGTGTGGTTATAACTAAGAGAAGTAATTCTAATCCCCCGAAAAACTGACCTGGGTACGTCTATGAATGATACCTCAAGTCTAAAAAACCAATCGAGATGGTTCCTGTGAAACAACAGAATCTATCTCAAATTATAAAGTATTTAGTTATCTTTCCATTTACATAACACTGTATTTAATTATATTTAGAAAGGAAATTCTTCATTTCAATAAATGCTAATTGTTGAATAAGAACAGTGATGTTAATTTTTTAATAACGAAGTTGAATTTATTGTGGAGTCTCAGACAATATCTGGGTTATCCCAACCCGAGGTATCAACATGGAACATGCATGTCATTTCTAAGAATGAATAAAAGATTTAATAAGTAACATAATTGTTTTGAAAGGTTCAATTAACCTTCGAATTTATATTGAGCAGTTGAGTTCAAAGCTTAGAATCAGAGAGTAACAACTTTACACATAGCACGTGATTTAAATAAAAAATGCCAAAACAATTTAACACTTTTTTGGGAAATCCTTAATAAGCTTTCTGTCTATCCTATCAAGTACTATCGTATATAAAATTTATATATACTACAAGCACTCAACCCAAATCGTTTTCAAAATAAATTTTTCATTGATCATTGGCACTGAACCAAGCCAATGGCTTTTTATCAGGTACAAAATGACGTCCTAAATGCCTCGGTTACATAAAAATCCAATAATACAAAACGACAATGCAATTCAAATCAAATTCAAAGTTGCCAACGAAAGTCACAAACCGATAAAACTGTAATGAGACAATACAAAACAAAAATTTATGAATACATTAAATCGACGCTATAATTAAAGTTTATATTATCTCGTGTTAAATCAGCGCGGTTTTCTTAGATCGTGGTTGTCGGGCAAATCTTGGACCTAGCACATGATCTCTGTAGTTATATAACCCAACATGTTTTTGACCTGAAAACGGAATTTTTAGATAAATTTTCCGCTTGTATAGATTAAAAACAATCCCCTAAAATTTGAATGGAAATTCCTCAAACAAAACCCAACATTTAGGATTTCCCAAAACCTTACGTAACACCAAATACATAATCTCGGCAAGGAACAATAGAAAAAGCTCAATTAAGACAATTTGCAGACTACTACCGACTTTTAAAAAAGAATGAATTCTTAAAAACAATGTTACGACAAAATGAAGCCAAAATTTTAGTACATTTTTCAACAAAAATTTCGTATAAATCTAAACTGGCAAATTTACAACGTTGCAAGCTTTTTTCCAACACGTTTTCTATCTTTACCCCAAAACGATAAATTATACTTAAGAAAAAAAGGCATTTCAAATATAATTCAGAACTTACCTGTACTTCTGTGAATTTCGTTGGCGTTAAGCGTCGAAATAGTGCCATTTTATATCACAATTTTAGGTTACAAGTTACGATTTAAATTATTGTTCACTCACAATTTTCGGTAGCCAAACCAACACAGCGATCTTGAGGCAACCCGGTATACAGACAAATGCAGAAATCCGACTAAAATTGAAAATGGATATAGAAAAGGATGAATGATAAAGCGAAAAATCACGAGAGGGTATCGGTGACATGCGCACTTAAAGAAATCATCCTTATAGAAGATTAAGTAAGCTAGGTTGCCGATACATGTAGAATATCTACTGGTCAGGTAAAAATTTTCTGAATTTTATTTTCAACATCCAGTCAATATTTATTACGGATTTATAAATAAATAAAAATAAAATATAAATAGATGTAACTATAACTATCTTTAGTAAGAAAGAAATAGCGCAAAATATTTACCCATAAAACTTAGTTTTCTTTGTAATAAACAGGGAACAGTTTATACATTAAGAATCCCTTCTTTTATAGAAAATCAATATCTTATAAAACAAATACAATATCTATTTAATATGCAATACCTGAACAAAATTTGCTTTTCGTTCAAATAAACATTCCAATTATCTGTATTCCATATGTTAAATTAGAGAATTAGAGACGACTTACGTCAGAAGTCAGATCATTCCTTAGAGCTGATATTTCTGGAGGTAGCCTGCATTCACAAATATCGTAACAAGACTAAAAAGAGAGGGAATGAGGCTATTTCGCTCAATTGGGAGCAGCTTCCAATGAGATACGTCCAGCATGTAGTTCATTGACTGCTCCCTCCTACCAAGTAGGATAGCCTGTTTCTCTCTCTATTGCTCTTTTTTGGTCTTGAAACGATATTTGTATATTACCTTAGATCATTTACCATCTAGATATAGCCTGTCAAGGATAAAATCGTGGCAACGTAAAAAGAGAGGGCAATAGAGACAGTAAGAGGCTATTTCACTTAGTGGGTGGAAGCATCCAATGAACAACATTCTGAACGTATTTCATTGGAAGCAGCTCCCAACCGAGTGAAATAGCCTCTTGCCCTCTCTATTACTCTCTCTCTCCTTAGGCTTACCTCGACATTTGTGCACTGCAGGCTATCTCTAGAAAGTAAATGCTCTAAGTATATTACTACCTCTAGAGGTGTATGCTCTATGAATAATCCTCAAAGGCAAAAATATTTTTGAAGGTACCCTGCAGAGCACAAATAGCATGTCAAGACTAAAAAGAGAGGGCTATATATATATATATATATATATATATATATATATATATATATATAGAGAGAGAGAGAGAGAGAGATAGAAGAAGAGACTATTTCCTTCGATTGGGAGTTGCTTCCAATAAAATACGTCCAGCATGTAGTTCTTTGGCTGCTTCCATCCACCACGTTAAATACCTGTTACCCTCTCTTTCTAGCCTTGGCAACATATTTGTGCATTGTAGTCTACCGCCAGAAGTATATGCTCTAAGTATTCAATAGAAAACTGGTTCGTGTACACGTAGCCTTAGCAATGCAATCTCCACAGTAAATTATTAGGAAACGTGACAACAGTGCAAGGAATTCTAAAGTAATGGAGATGTGAAAATTGGGCCAATTTTTTCTACTAATTCAAAGGGAATTTTAAGATTCTCTCTGTCAATTTTGTACCATTGGTTGTTTGCAATAGGAACCGTATACGCCATCGAAATTCAACCAATCAATTGACAACATTTCAATTACGCTAGCCTAGCGGTATTTAGAATATTTTTGCCAACTCGGTATTGTTAACATTTTGAGTAAAGACTTACGTTTATAATATTCGAGTCGAATCTTACATCTTATTAACCTAAGAAAGAAAGAAAATAGCGAAACTGTTGTCTGTGATAGGAAACTGGAATTTCGATCTCGTTTTGACAGATTTCAATGAGTCAGTCAGATTGTGTCAGACAGACGTCAGTCAGTGTCACTTCGTGAAGAGGAAAATAGAATAATTTGAAGTGCTATTTTCTACAATTGATCTCTATAAAAAATAGTTGTTGGATTACCATTTCATTTTTAATTAAAATCAAAGGTGAGTTCAATGAAATGTAAGTCAGTAATTCAAATGTATTGCTTACTAAACTAAATGTTAACAAAAAAGTTATTTCTATTACCTTATATGTGATAGTTTCTGGGGCATAGGATTTTTTTTCAAGTGGTTGGCGTAAAATGCATGCGCCAAAGTGCATAGTCTTAATATAATCTTTCATTTTAGATGGAAAACCAAGCAAAATCTTGTGATACTTTTGTAGTCTTGCCTCCTCTCACAAAACATGGTGTTGTTTTTGGCAAAAACTCAGATAGACCCCGGGGAGAAGTTCAGGATGTCGTCTATGTGCCTGCTTCTGAATCTTCAGGCCTCATCAAGGTAAAATAAAATAAATAAATCCACATTTACTGTATTCCATATGTCTTTCATCTACTTTCAGTGTACTTATATTGAAGTCGAATCCACTGGACCCACAAAAGCAGTTATACTGAGCAAACCCAACTGGATGTGGGGTGCTGAAATGGGAGCCAATGAATGTGGAGTTGCTATAGGAAATGAAGCTGTCTATCCCAATGACAATGAAGGTGACCACGATCCTCATGTCAAAAGACTGCTTGGAATGGATTTACTGAGGTAACTGTTATTCAATTATTTGTAACATTCTACTAACATAAATTTTATGATAGACTGGGTTTGGAAAGGAGTTCTAATGCTAACGAAGCCCTTGAGGTTATAACACATTTACTAGAACAATATGGTCAAGGTGGTCCATGTAGCAAAGACGACTCGGGTATGGTGTATCATAACTCATTTATCATTGCTGATCCAACTACTGCTTGGGTATTGGAGACATCTGGGAAACATTGGGCTGCCGTTCAAATTAACAGTAAGTTTATGAAAATTAAACTGCATTTAGACAATTGTTTTGTGAATTAATTCTATTAACTATCACTTCAATTTTCTCCCATTTTTATTAAATCTGATACTGTGAAGATGTCTGGTAGTGATGTGGTTACATTCATATTCTGGGTTAGGAATGTAATGTCCGATTTTCGATATTCATGAATACGAATGCGAATTTTCTCTTCTGATATTCACGAATACAAATGTGAATATCAGATCAAAATTTACTTATTTTGGTTTAATAAAAAATTACAACAAGTACAACAGTTATGGTGCGTTTATTTCAATTTATCTAACTAATGGGGTTTCCCATGTAAACACATACAATGCATTCATTGTGTCCATACTGGAAATTAAATTAGGACTTTTGTAGCGATTTTGTATTGTCCGATCGCTCAGTGGTTTGTTTTCGCCCCCAGTTTCAATGTGGGCCTGTCACTTTGACGCTACTCAAGCCCGCACCGCACAGAGCTCATTTACAGCTCTGACAAAAGGCCTGCAGCTAGTCTGAGCATTCCACAAACATGATAAGTTGTATATTTTCCTACCAACCAAAAAAAAAAAAAAAAGAAACGTGAAACACCATAAACCGTTTTTTTTTAGACAAAGGTGCAAGTTCACTAACTATATAATGATATCTGTGGATTTAGCAGTGCTACCCAACAAAGCAAAATTTGTTATCCAGATATTTAAAACATATGCACCTTTATAGAGTAATAGAACAATTATTTTTTGACAGATTCTTGAACGTGAGCTCCTATTGTGTTTGCAAATATTCAAGCTTTACACTTATTTTTAGAACTAGGAGTGTGACCCAAGAAAGTACCAGCATATTTTAAAGTTTGTCAAAGTTTAGATATGTCTGCAATTTTGTTTTTAAAACTGATTTAAAAAATGAAGTCAGCACTCTGACACCATCAACTGTCGAGAACCTTTATCAGTTGCGTTCCCCTCAACTGATTGAATCTCCAGAAGATTGTATAATTTCTTTGACAGGTTTTCGTTAACCTCAGAATTTTTTGTCTTAGATATCACAAGTTATATGCAGTATGACTCCTGATTTTGAGTCTCTGTGAGCTAGTTTTTCCTGAAACTTCCAAATCTCGAAATTCATTTTGCCATAAAACCCTATATCATGTTATGAAACTGACATAACTTGCTTAATTTTATTTAGCAATTAAATTGTTGCCTGATTACATATACATGTCAGGTTTCCAGAAGAAATGTATATATGTAGTTGACATTTATGTCATCATACAACTGTTATTTATCATTGCAAGTACAAGTTAATACCTACCTGTCCTACCTGTAAGACTTAACTTTTGAAATCACAAGTAAGTTATACAGTGTGCAATGTTCCTAATGAGTAAAATCATAACATATTTACGCTTTTCATTGTCAATCATATTCGCGATAAATTCGCATGAATAACCGCGAATAGGAATGCGAATATTAAAAAACACGCGAATATTCGCTAATGCGAATGCGAATATTCGTTACATCCCTACTCTGGGTGGCATAAATATTTCTTTTAGATGCCGCCAGAAAAATAAATCAAGGGGAGATTAATTGGGTGATATCTTGAATCATTTAATAGCACACTTTGTCCCAACCAATCAACCTGGAAACATTTCTTTCAAAAACTGTAATGCATAATCATGAGGAGCTTTATTTTGCTGGAATATCAGATTTTCTTCATGTGTTGACCACATTCTGCAGCAAATCTAGCTGATATATCTCCTTTTTAACCAACTTCAAAAAAAAGGAGATTGTCAATTCGTCTGTTTTATGTTTGTTCACCGATTACTCGGAAACGGCTCAAGGAATTTCGACCATTTTACTGGATCCTGTTTGGGTGGATAGCGAAGTGGTCCCATATTTTTTTCATTAAAATAGCTTGTATCGTTTCTTAGAAAATGGGGAAAACTATTTTTACTTATTTTCATATATTCAATGCATTGGTGGAGGCGCAGGTATTATTATAAAAATTTTATTCAGAACGTGGGACAAATTGAAAAAAGATTGGATTAGTTCCGCGATATCTCAAAGTGATCAGAAATTTTTTTCAGATAACATTACTTGTATTGTTTCTTAGAGAATGGGGAAAAACTTTTTACCAAATTTCTTATATTCTATGCCTTGGTGAAGTCGCCGGTATTATAATCTTTGATGGAGTTATAGTATTAACTGTTCGGAACTTGGGGTAAATTATAAATAAGATGAATTAATCAAAATAAATGAGTTAATATGTATATACAGTGTGTATTCATAAATCAAACGATTTCTTTTTATTAATAATTTTAAGAGAAATAAGCTATTCTTCACAAACAATTTTTTATTAGCTGCAAGGTCGTAGCCAGAAAAAAAAATTTCGGGGTGGGTTGGACAATATTTTTGGCGGGAGTTGGATAATTTTTTGATTTGTGGTGAGCTGATTGATACTGCAAAATCTGTAGTTGTGTTCATATATATCCAGGATATATAAAAATGTATAAATATAAAATTTATTCATATGAAAAAGATGAGTAATTGGTTAAAATTGAATCTTGAAACCCAGTATTTCAAAATTTCGGGGGGGGGGGGGTTGAACCCCCAGCCGCCCCCCGCTGGCTACGGGCTTGATTAACTGTAGACAAGGTTTGTCATCAAAGAGGACTTTATCATATAAAAAATTTTCTTAATACATATACATATCTACAAAACAAGTTATTCTGTTCTGAATGAAACCACAGTAGTAAATTGAAAGAATAAAACTACTTATTGATCAGAATTCTCTTCGTTTTGCGTCAATAAAATTGGATGCATTTTCTTTTAATGCAAAAAATAGATAAGTTACATTTTCTGAAATAAATACAATACACAAAATACAAAAATATATTAAAATTGATTACAAAATATACAAATACTTTATATGATAAATAAAAATATATAACTTTTGAAATAATGCAAAAAACTTTTTTAAAATTATTTAAATTGATTCAATAGTGCGTACGCCTATGATAAGAAACGACCTTGCAGCTGTCTTCATCCTTCCCAAATCTCCCAAAGTCTTAAAATAAGGAATTTTTTACTATAATAGTAAAAACACCTGCAAAATCCATGATGGCCGAATCGTACACCCACGCTAACATTCATTAATGAATGAAGTTGGGGTGAAGAGAAATTTTAAACAGAAATAAGGTAACCAGTGTCGTGCATAAAAAATATTTTTATGATACACAAAAAAAGAGTAAATACATCATTGAAATAAAAAATCATGTAATTATTTTATTTATATATTGTACTATTGCATGACACAGTGTGTCCCAAAACTATTAAAATATTATACACTTCTTGAATAATATTATTAGTCATCTGCCCCTTCAAAACCTAAGGGGTAACCAGTACCAAAAAAAAAACATTCCACAACTCGAAGTTTGGCTGATGAATGGTCAGCATTCGCCCCCTTATGCTGACCAGCTGATGTTTTACTGGCTACACTTGGTTGTTGATCGTGCCCTGTGAGTCCAGAGTCCACCACAGTAACATGTTCTTCTGCTGTCAGTTCTTTGTGACTGTTCCAATAGTTCATTTATTTCGGTCAACACTGCTTGAATGGATGGTTGTGGTTCTTCCTGGCTGAAGGAAACTGCTTGTACCCTCGGCTTGGACATGTTTATGATGGCCTCTACTTCCAAAGCACGAAGTAATACTTCATTGCACTTCTTAATTTCTAAATTTCCTTGAACTTCGATATCTCTGATACAGTTTATGAACTTCTGCGTGGCCAATTGATCTTTGCTGTCCTCCGATAAGTCTGGGTAGCACAACTGTACTAAATGCCTAATCCCTGCTTCGAATTCTGGAAGACTCTGAAGATTTTGTATTTTCCACTTAGTTTCACCCGGTATATTTGGCTCAAGGATTGATTGTCGGTTCTTTTGTCTAGGATTGCGACGATCTTGTCCAAATTACTATGTTCATCTACAGAAACACTTTGTAGGAGTTCTAGTGCTGCCGGGCCTCTTAAAGAAATTACGAAAGGTCTATTGCTCGAGTGAGTTTCAAGTTTTTTGAAGAGACCCATGTGAATCTGTTGTCATGGCCTCCCAGATCCTCCGATCTTTCACCCATGGAACATGTTTTGGATATATGGGTAGAACGCTGGGAAATTTAATACTTGACATGAATCACATTACAATTAAATCCGGGCGGAATATTGGAGAAAAGCTTTTAATTCTTCTTCTACCATTTCCAAACATTCTCTTTTATTATTTTTGATGAATGTATCTAAGTGCCAATAATCGAGATTCACACAAATATGAAGTTGGAAATAGCAACATTGTGAGAACTTCTTTAGCTACTTAAGGGTACTCTGGCATTATTCAGTAATATTCCTAATATTGCCTTCATTCAATTAGTTTTTTTTTTTGGTAGGAAGATTTGTTATCATTAACATCCTGAATAAATTGATTTCCTAAACAATAGTTATCCTAAACAGTACAACAGAAAAGTAGTGATTTGTATTATAGAGTAAGGTTTGTACATCTGCCAAAATAAGATTTATTATTTTAACATTTGTTATAGTAGGAAAATGTTTAAATGTGGTAACAGTCCCTTTTTTACTTCTCTGTGTTTCACTTTTAATTTAGCTTGCCTAACCTTTATTTTTTCAGTGAAGATAAAACATTTTATTACATTAACATACTGTCCCTGACCTGACCATACAATCTATGGCAGCACACTCACTCTAAGGCACGCTGCAAGTGCGTTTAGGGGAAAATTCACTAAACCCCAGATATCCTAAATATCAAAAGGGTTTAGCTCTGTGGGAGCCTTTGCCAGGTTATCGAGCCCTTGTTTGGAGTTTCCCAAGGTTGTTTTTCTAGAGACTTTATCTAAAACTATATCTGATCTATTGTGAGCAACAGTCCGATCGGTCAGTATCGTCCGGTCCCAGTACAGCTTGTAGTTGTTTTTTTTTTATAAAATAGATTCTGGTTTGTATATATAGTAGGGTGTTCTTACCGACTGTGATAGCTCAAGTTTCAGCGCTAGTTCCTGGTGCAGTATTTTTGCCACAGCATCGTGTCGTTCTTTGTATTCAGTTACAGCTCTTGTGATATGCTGGAACGATTCAGATGTTTGGCAACCGCATCTGCATTTGTCGGTGTTAATAGAAGGGTCTTTAACGATGTACTTTAGCTAGTTCTTAGTTGGAATTACTTGATCTTGGATTACCAATATAAAGTCTTCCGTTTCAGGAAAACTATGACCAGAGATCAACCAGTAGTTCGACGCTGCACTGTCGACATAATCTTGGTTGAGTCATTTATATGTCTTCCATGAAGGGACTTCTCTTTCCATTTCAGCAGTTTCTGATCAGTTGTCTGGTGATGTAATTGGAGGTGTTGTTGTGTCAGTCGCAGTGGTGTTGAGTCATCAACCTGGCACATGGCTCTGTGTAGATCAGAAAATTGTACGAGTATTTGGAAATGACTATGCAAAATAGAAATTTGTTGATCTAATAGTTTGCTTATATCTGCCAATCCTCTTCCTCCTTCATACCGTGGTAAAGTTGTACGTTCGACAGAGATTTTTTGGATGGTGATTTTGAGCTTTTGTTAGTAGAACTCGAACTTTCCGTTGTAACTGTTCAGTGTCAGTTTTGCACCAATTAACTATATCGAAAGAGTAACTAAGCCCTGAACAAGCATAGGTGTTAATCGCCTGAAAAAGATTTTTACTATTAAGTTTGGTTTTCAACAGTCGTCTTACCCTTCTATAGAACTCTATTGTTAGGTCCTTATTTATGGTGGAGTGATCAATTAACATTAACATACTATTAATTGTAATTTCTTAGCTGACCAGATATCTCGTGTAAAATGTGTCAGCTTGAACTAAATTTAAGTAAATTCACAACAAAAATATCTAAACTTTGCGGCACCCCAATCGTGGGCCTTTGGCACGGCAACATGCTGCGGCACCCCCATTGTTAAACACTGGGGTACGGTTTCCTTTATTATTTAAGGTTTATTTGTTTTTGTTAAATAATTAATACTTATATGTATTCTAGCATATTGTGTTTTCTTCAGGTGGGTTTAGGAACATTTCCAATTGCTACACAATTACTACAAAAATAGATAGGAAGTCTGATGGCCTAGAAGAATATGCAAAATCTAAAGGACTGTGGAATGGAGAGGTTCGAAATATTAAAATATCAATAAAAGTTGATATCTAACCATTTGCAACTTTTAGGGTGAATTTAATTTTTGTGAAGCTTTCACTGGTGAAAAGAAACCAGGTGATGAGCGGTACCTAGCTGGCGAACGCCTGCTAGGTAAGTACACCTCTTCGAATAACTTTCGCGAAACCGATATGTTCAAAATTTTGAGGGATACAGAATCTGGAATTTGCAGACCGTGCGATGTTGGGTTTCCTACACAAGGGAGTCAAGTATGTCGAGAGTATATTATGTTGTGTTATATATTTTTACATTTTTGTATTTTATTTCAGGTGTCAGTGTTAACTAATGATAAGCCTAGTGTTCATTGGTTCACAGCTACGCCTGACCCATCTAGGTCTGTGTTCAAACCATTCATATTCACAAAGAACGCGTCAATTTCCAAACACACTAAGAGCGCAAATTCAGATGTAAGTATAGGATTTTGTTAGTTTGACGTATGAAAAAATGACCCGGTCCAACTCCGGAAAAAGCAGAATCAGCTATGACTCTGGCCGCAAAATCCTACGTTCTCAGATGCAGTATAAGTATTGTCTGGTAACATCTTTCAATACAGGCAACTTTCATCAGCGTTATAAATTTATTTTATTCTTGAATCTAACCTTTAATTGTTTTCATCCGTTCTGCTTTGAACATTTTTTTCGTATATATTACCGCAATGTTTTAATTATGAAGTTTGTAGGTTCTCGAGATTTACTATTAAAAACCTATTTGGGTGTCATAACTGGTTTCGTTGAAAACTTTGAAATTACTTCTTTCAACTTGCAAAAAATTAGCTATCAATCATCTTTTAGTACCTTCTTTCTGCGCTCTAGCAGAGCAGCATTTTTCAAAAGCGGGAGATATTGTCCGCAAAACAAGAAGTAGGATCTTAGGCAAAAAATTGCCCAAGATGTGTTTTTTCACACTTTGTGCCCGTAGTTAATTTAATAACGTTGTTTTTATTGATATCAAGTTGTTTAGTATGATTAATTTTATTAATTGTTTTCTGAAGGATACTTATGGCATCTTTTTCAATGTCTAAGTGTTTATTGGGAAATAACACCACACTTTAAAGGAAATTGCTGTATATTCCAAACGTTTCGGGGTCTAGATCAGACCCCGTTGTCAATGGCTAAGAAACTACGGATTAAAAAGGTACAATTCCAAGATGTAAATTTAAATATTTGACAATGTTTATTATTTGATTTTCGACGTAACTAAGAGAATTTTATTTGTAATATAAAGGGTAGCACAGAAATTTCTAAAGATCATATAATCATAAAGTTCCTTTCAAATATTTGAAAGGGAGATTTCTTATAAGATAGTGCATTCGCCAAAAATGCGACCAAAGAACTTTGTTGATTCAGTGATCCCATTAAAATCATAAGGAAAAACCTAGGAAAAAACCTTATGAACTATCCCAATATTGGGTTGTTCACAAGGACATGACCATTAGCAATTTCTTCCTTAATCATCGGCAACCAGGAACGACTGAACTCTACGGAGGTAGTAGCAATACAATCGTTTTCATTTAACAAAATTTAATAAAAGAGTCTGCTTTAATTTTGTTAAATGAAAACGATTGTATTGCTACTACCTCCGTAGAATTCAGTCGTTCCTGGTTGCCGATGATTAAGGAAGAAATTGCTAATGGTCATGTCCTTGTGAACAACCCAATATCGGGATAGTTCATAAGGCTTTTTTCTAGGTTTTCCCTTATGATTTTAATGGGATCACTGAATCAACAAAGTTCTTTGGTCGCATTTTTGGCGAATGCACTATCTTATAAGAAAGTCGCACCTAGGAGCGCCACATAAAGTTCTGAAGATCTCCCTTTCAAATTCTTCCAATTTGAAAGCAACTTTATGATTATATGATCTTTAGAAATTTCTGTGCTACCCTGTATATTACAAATAAAATTCTCTTAGTTACGTCAAAAATCAAATAATAAACATTGTCAAATATTTAAATTTACATCTTGGAATTGTACCTTTTTAATCCGTAGTTTCTTAGCCATTGACAACGGGGTCTGATCTAGACCCCGAAACGTTTGGAATATATAGCAATTTCCTTTAAAGTGTGGTGTTATTTCCCAATAAACACTTAGACATTAGTTTTATTAATGTAAAGATGTTTCAGTTAGTTCTGTAGAAGTTTAAGTAATTGAATAGTTGCAAAGTTTTTCTTTAACTTCAAGACCAAGACCACGTATTTGCTTGTATTTGGATGTAATGTACTTCAGAAAAGATGATTAAATTATTAATATCTCACAGTAATACTAATTTGTAATTTCAGGAACCACACACTTTGTACGCTCTTCATTCCCAGGCAGTTAAAAAAGGTAACCAAGTCCAAGAGCTGCTACGAAACATGGAGGGAGAATGCGTCGAAGAACTAGAAACTGTCATAGACACCGTCGGCGAAGATCTGTCTGAATTTGACGAGTTGCTCAAAGATTGCGTGGAAACCGAAGTCAAATTCTACCGTTAAATTCTGATCGTTTGACCTCTTGATTTCTATTTGGTTTACATAACAAATAATCTGCTAAGAGATAAAACGATAGACACAAAAAAGTATTACTGCTAATAAGTTGCTTTTAATGCTATGATAAAGCGAAGCAATTCATGATATAGTATGGGTAAAAGCTGTTTCTACTTTTTTCTTTCGATAGCTTTGAGATATTAAAACGTAGAAGAAGAAATGGGTATATGATGGAGTTTTTACACTTAACGATTGAGACTTATTGTGATGTAATAGAGTAAAGACATTTTTTATTAATGTTTATGTAAGTACCTAGTAAATTATCGTATATTTATTCATATGTGCTCTAACGCATGTATGCTTTTAACACTTTACCATATTATGAAGACATATAATTTGCACATTCCCTGTATTGAAATAAATCGATATGAATTCTATTTGTGTTATTTCTGACATCTACTAAAGGTTGAACGTTGTACCGTTAGGTGTGTCTGGTACGACGAATAAAATTGAGTTTTATGAATCGCCAACTATGAACTCCAGCTCGTTTACGTGTTATATGACACCTGTGCCGGCAAGCGGCAAAGACACCGATACGTGCGTGTGTTGAATAAAGTGTGCTGCAACGCTGCAACTCACTAAATGGCACTGGGCTCTGTGATAGCCGAAAAGAAAACTCGAGATTGAGGGCCAAAAAAGTGCACCATCTCGCTCAGCATTGTTTAACTCAAACTTTGTGCTCTCTTTTCACATTAACAAATTTTTTCAAAATGTTTTACCTTGAATTTGTGGTCTGTTATTGTGTCTTTAATTAAATATATCCAATAACATTAAATTTAAACCGTTAGTGTTCTATAAAATTATTGATTTACTGAATGTTAGGCTTACGACAACCCATAATTACAGTATGCGTAAATGTTGTTGCCTATATTTAAGGTATGTAGTAAAAGCAGAGTTTCGTAATTCGGAATATAATTGATTGTAGATATAGATGTTTTTGTTTGTTTATAAGGTACAAAATAGGGCAAGGAGAGAATTTAAAAATACTGTACGCGAATGTATATTTTGTTAATTTATACTGTGCCTGGAGAGACAAATGAGAGTAATAAAACTGGGTTATAATAATCGTCAACTGTCAACTCTTCTATTATGCTATATGGCACAATTGTGTCATAACACTGTACTGACACACTGAACCGTGCGTGTGTTAAGGAGTCAGCACTCCAAAAACTGAAGTGCTACCCATCACTAGGCGTATATACAGGGTGTAAACTGTAAGAGTGCATATATGTTGAGGAATAACGACCTAACCCTTATAGTTTTTTTAAGCTATAGTTTTGTCAACAAATACAAATCACTTTAACATTGACAAACCACCGCACAAAACTGACTGAAAGGATATTGAAACATCGCAATAACTTAGTAGTTTTTGTATTGTGTTTGTTTTGTCTAAAGCCTAGTGTGCAAGTGTGAATTGTGCAATTGTTTCGTCTTCAGTGTTTGTATAATAAAAAGACCTTATACGTCGGTAAACTGTTCAAACACTTACAAGATGGCCTTGCTCTCCTAAATCATTGTTACTATAGCATGTATGTTTTACCAGGAACCCTAAGGCTGTAATATAAATAGGAGATGTAATTAAATTTAGTAGGTAACTGTAGATAAGATCGAGTAAGATACATATTTTAAGGGGAAGGGCTACTCGACCGATTTGTTTGAAAATTTGCCTACGTAATTTTAAAAATCTAATTCTTTTCTCTATTTTTAGTGCTATATATATTTCGTATAGCTTTATTTATTTTGTCGTACTTTATATAAGTATGTAAAAATCCATTTATTTGACATGTTTTATTAAAAATAATAAAAGTAAAATAAAAATGATTGGCAATTTTCAATCCCTTAAGTATGCCCCCATTAGTTTGGCGCCCAGGGGCCACCACATGTTTTGTGTCCAGGGGCCACCACATGTTTTGTGTCCAGGGGCCACCACATGTTTTGTGTCCAGGGGCCACCACATGTTTTGTGCCCAGGGGCCCCTACATGTTTTGTGTCCAGGGGCCCCCACATGTTTTGTGTCCAGGGGCCCATACCTGTTTTGAGCCCAGGGGCCTCTACCAATATGTGCCCAGGGCCCCCGACCAGTTTTGTGCCCAAGGGCCCCAGACCAGTTTTGTGCCCCGGGCCCCCACCAACTTAAATCCGGCCCTGCCTTCTGGGTATTTGCGCGATTTTTTGTCGGCGAATATATATGATTATTTGAATTTCAGAAATAATACAAGCTCTGGATGTTTATTATGATTTTATTGAAAAATTCCAGTCTTTGGTAAGAAATTACAAAAAAATTGAACAACATGTATACGTTGACTAAGACTTCCGAGGCCGAGGCTTGAACAAATTTAATAGCTCTACAGTAAGCCTTTCAGAACTAGAAATATTAAAACTTTAATACAAGCCACATTAAAAATGTAACAAAAGTGGCTACTGATACTGAATAACACACATCAGTACATCCAATTGCCCTTGAAAGTGGTCAGCTCAGAATTATTAAATAATCCCAAAACAAAGTCTTAGTTGGTAATCTGTTGAAAACACATTTATTCAAATTGTACAGAAAACAACAAAAAGTTTTTTTACACTGAATCACTACTCATTCTTTTCACTCTTGTCAAAACCAAAAAGTTTTTTCAATTTCACTATTAAAGTTTGATGTTTTTTTGTCTTCACCACCAATCTTCTAGTGGTAATGTTATGTAGAGGCCCAAACGCTAAAGCGACAACAGTGCACGCTAAACAAATGACGTTGTAAGGCATACTGAAATCCGGTGTCGGCAAAGTTATAAGAATGTTTTCAGTTCGGACTTGAACCAAGTAGCCACTACGCGAAGCGTTGAAACTGTCAGATATAGTGGAGCCATCTTGCGGTAGCCCTGTGAAATTACGCGCCAATGGCAGATGTGCGGAAACCACTGCTGATCCGATGTAGAAACCATGGTTAGCATCTGGCGGATATTCTTGCCATTTTAAGAAAATATAATCAAAATCTATCGACACAGTTGTCACAGAACGCGGGGGTAGCCTGAGAAGAATTTCCAAATGATAAGGGCGCTCCCTTTGTCTGCCAGGAATGTATTTGAAATCAACAGGGGCCAACTCAACATCATTCGATATTATCTTCATGGTATGCAAATAAATTGGTACATACCAAGGAATGTTTTGTAAAAGAACCACGTCAAGTTGGCTCCAGTGATTGTTGTAAATTTTTGTTGAAATCCCTCCTCTTTCTTGCCCATATCCCGTTAAATATTGATTAGCATGTAATGGTGGGGGTAAATTTAACGACAACACCTCAGTGTCTTCATATTTAGCACTTATGCTCATCAAATGATTCGGTACTGTGTATTTTCCGAAGGTGTTCACATATCCACCTCTAAATGATGTCACAATTTCTTCGGGAGGGGCTCCAACTCGAACTTGTTGCTTGTGGACGACGTTATATCGACGTATATCTCACTTTTTGACGCTAGAACGCAATAACCGTTGACTCCTTGGCCGAAAAGTTTGTTGAAAGACCAATGTTTAGTTCTCAAAATATTGTAGTCATAGACGAGTGACACTGTTTGTTGTAACTCCAGTGCTGACGATTCACAAGAGCTGTCCCTACAAATGGGACGAAAGTGAAGACCCAAAGAGTGGTAGCGTGTGTTGTGGATGTATCCTGAGTTTAAGAGAGAGGCTAAACCGCTTTTTGAGTCGCATGGTAGAAGCTTCTTCCATGGAGTTAGATTTTCGGTGCAGACTATTTCTCTGGGCAAATTGGCATATCTGGAAAATCAATTATAGGTGTTTGTATGAAATAGTAATAAACTATTTTATTATTTATTAAAATTTTAAATGATTATTGTGAATAGAGCATACATTATTTTTATGGTAAAAATCACCACAAAAGCTCCAAGTAATATGCCAAAAAGGTGCAGACAGGATTGAAAAATTGTGCCATCCCATCCAAAGAATCCAATGGTTGAATTAAAATACTCATCAAAGAATCTTTCCATTACATGTGACAATAAAACTCAAAAATTTAAAAAGGTTTTTAATAATAAGATTTTGTAGTGCTTGAAAATCCCTGCAAAATGGCATTATTTCACCATAAGTTTTGGAAAAATAAAATTCTACCATTCTTATAGATTTTAGGAAAATAAATAAATAATTCTGTACCCATTTTTTGATTTTAAAGAATATAAACAATACAAAATAAGAAAAAACATCAAAATTGAAAAAAAAGAGGTATCATTAAATCTCTATATGACAGAGCAAAAACCAACTGTTCTAACATCAATAAATTCAATGAAGAAAAAACGTTTATAAAAAATGTACTTTCTGCCAATCATTACCCAAATAAATTTATTAATAACGAGTTAAACAAAATCGAATACCAAACAATCCCTAACAACCAACATCAAACTTCACCAAGCAACACTGACTCCCAAGATAATCACATTAATACAATAACTATACCATACAAACAGGGTCTATCAAAAAGACTAAAAAGAGTGGGAAACAGATATAATATCAAAACATCATTTAAAACAAGAAATACACTAAAATCTATTATATCAAAAACCAAACCAAATAACACAACTCAAAATACAAAAAATTGCATTTATAAAATCCCTTGTGAATGTAATAAATTCTATATTGGAGAAACCTCTAGACCTCTGAATGTTCGAATAAACGAACACAAAAATTACATAAAAAACGACAATTTGAAAAATCCAAAATTTGTGAACATGCTTGGGACCTTGGTCATAAAATACAGTTTCAAAATTCAATTATATTACACAAAGAAGAACACAACACCAAAAGAAAACTAAAAGAGTCTGCTTTAATTTTGTTAAATGAAAACGATTGTATCGCTACTACCTCCGTAGAATTCAGTCATTCCTGGTTGCCGATGATTAAGGAAGAAATTGCTAATGGTCATGTCCTTGTGAACAACCCAATATCGGGATAGTTCATAACGTTTTTTCCTAGGTTTTTCCCTTATAATTTTAATGGGATCACTGAATCAACAAAGTTCTTTGGTCGCATTTTTGGCGAATGCACTATCTTATAACAAAGTCGCACCTAGGAGCGCCACATAAAATTCTGAAGATCTCCCTTTAAAATTCTTCCAATTTGAAAGGAACTTTATGATTATATGATCTTTAGAAATTTCTGTGCTACTCTGTATATTACAAATAAAATTCTCTTAGTTACGTCAGAAATCAAATAATACACATTGTCAAATATTTTAATTTACATCTTAGAATTGTGCCTTTTTTATCCAAGTTTCTCAACCATTGACAACAGGGTCTGACCTAGACCCCAAAACGTTTGGAATATACAGCAATTTTCTTTAAACTGTGGTGTTATTTCCCAAGAAGTACTTAGACATCAAAATTGAAGCTGAAGACTTTTCTGCCTGTTTTGCTATTCATTTACAGTGTGTATTAGTACTTGTGATATTTCTGTGATTGTGGTTTATAATGCCATTTGTAGCTTAAAAAATCATTTGTCCACTGGACCCGATGACATAGCTGTAATATTTTTGAAAGAATGCCCATTTATTTTAGCTCATATTTTTGGTAGTATTACTGTTGAGGATGGCTTACAAATTGACTATAATTATACAGATTTTTGTAAAGCTTTTGACCAGGTTATTCATTTTAACCCTAAATAAGTTCGAAAAGTATGGTATTTTTTGGGAATCTATTGCACTAGTTTTATAGCTATCTGACGAACAGGATTCAACAAGTAAAAATTGGCAACTTTCTGTCCAAGGAATTTTTTGTCTTCTACCGGAGTACCATATATTTATTATCTTCATAAATGATTTAATTCAATGTCTCAGATGCTCTAAGTGCTTTTTATATCCTGATGATTTAAAGATATTGCTAACAATCAAGACTTTGGATGGCTGTCTGAAGCTGCAAGAGGATCTGAATGCACTGTTTGAATGGTGTAGATTGAATGGGATTCAATTAACTATAAGTAAGTGTTTTGTTGTAAGATTTTATCACACTAAACACATTATTCATTATAATTATTCAATTCGAATTATTCTACTTAAAAATAAAGAATTTGCCAAAGACCTAGGTATATATTTTGATAGTCATTTGACTTTTAATTTCCATGTGAATCTTATAACCATTTGGTCAATATAATTATTAGGCTTTGTTAAGAGAACTCTACAGGATTTAGTAATATAGCCTTGCTTCAAAACTCTATTCTGCTTCTATATAAGATCAGTTCTAGAATATGTGTGTCAGATATGGTCTCCACATTATGCTCATTATATATATCAAATTGAAAGGGTACAGAGAAATTTTATTAAGTTTGTGGGCTTCAAGGCATGGGAATTCCAAAGAAGAAATTTTATATGAAGAAGTCTAATAGATTGTCCTCAATTGTCCTCAGCTGTTGTCTATGATAATTACAAATGTCCCACAGAGAACCCTAAGAGACCACAATCTATTTGATGTATCTTTCCATAGAACAAATTATAGTGTTATCATCTTCTTTAACATGTTTTTCAGTGACTGTAAATAAACTGACAAAGCTTTAAAATAAAAAAACTTATATTTCCCTAATTTTAATTTCAATATCTATATTTGTAATTAACTTTGTATACATTTTATTATATTTACTGTTTCTTATGTTTTTGTAAATTTATATATCTAAACTTTATTGTAAATGACTGGTCTGTAAATAATGATCCTTTACAAACAAGGCATAGGCTGTCAACAATTGTGTTAACTCTGAATCTTCAAAATTTATTTATGTAGTTGAGGAACTGGTTCAATAATTTTGAACTACTAGGTGTTACTTTATTTTAGTATTAAGTGTAGAAAAAACAACCATACCATATAAACTTTAAGTGACAATTAAGTAAATTAATCATAACTGGTGAAAGAACATGGTCAAGGTTGAGTTAGTCACATCTTTGACTAACAGTTGCTTAACAAATATAGCTCAACTTCCTCACCAGTTGTATGTCTATAAATGAACAAAAGTGGATAGATATAATAAACATCAGATTTTAGAAATTATGTTGTATAGAGGCAGAGGTAGTGTTGTGGCAAAACTCATGGTTGAGAGTAATACTTGGTGGGCAACAGTAGGCAACTCCTGAGGTACAGTCATCCTTAGAGCATACCACCTTTGTTTGGGAACTGCAACTACCAATCAAGTGAAATAGCCTCTTGCTCTCTCTATTACCCTCTCTTTCTATCATTGGTATTGCAGGCTAACTCCAGAAGTACAAGCTCTATGCTGATACCAACTGATTCCTAAGTTAGAAATCACATTAGGTGATGACAGTAAGAAAAAGAAAACCATACTCTAATGACCTTTTATCATAAAATAATTGAATAAGTGTCAAAGAGTAATTTAACCACTTAGTGTGTATAGCAAAACCTATGAATTTTATAGCAGTAGTTATTACTCACACATTTTATAATATTATTTTAGAAAAGTTACATTTAATTAAACTTCACCTTAACAGTAAGAGCTAGCAAGATAATTTAAGATCATCATATTTCATGAACTTACCTTATTAGAGAAGAATTAACACTGGGTAAATCACTGACACCCTTTGGTTGGAATGTATATACAGGGCTTATTGTATTGAACCCATCAATGAAATTCATGGAAGCACAGAGAAGCCCTGACAAGGAATTTGCAAGTAATTTCCACTTTTTATCAATATCAACAGTGTTAGGTTTGAACCAAGCCCATACTTCTGCACCAGGTGCAGCATCTATCACAGGATATCCCCATTGCTCATATCTCCACAAGCCACCAGTGAGACTTACATGTAATTCCTGAAGGTCATACCGTTGTATCAATTCTCCTAAAGCTCTTGGAAACAGTCGAGTATGATTGACTACAAAATTTACATCTATAAAAATGTTAGCTGAAAAACTTTATACATACATTCTTCTGAAGACAACTCTCTATCCCACTTTGTTGTGAACTGGAAATGGGCGTATACTTGGCTGCTATAAAGGGGTTTTATTAAAAGTTCTTCAGTAAACGAATCTGATTTGGAGGTTAGAATAGTTCTTACAAGCGCAAGTAGTACAATGTAAATGGATAGAGCCATACTGGAATGGGTTTTAACGTTTTTCTATAACCTACACCATTTCAGGATTTTTTACATAATATCATAATAAAAACATTAATAGTTCCAAATTTTTCATAACCACTAAATTAAACGTCAAAATTATTTTGACAGATAACACTGACAATTTAATCATTAAAACACTCACCAAGATATGTTTGCACTAAAGCGATAGTTCAACCTGCATTCAACGGCTGCGCCTTGTGACGGTGGGTTTGGAAATACACTTGTCCGCAAAACGTCAGGCAACATCTTAAAACGTTGTTTGAAATTACCGTACAATTGCATAGTGCGACACAATGCTTACCACTAAAAATTCCAACTATGCACCGACTCGCACAAACCGGCACCAGAAATAATTGTGCCTTCGGATGTTTTATATAAGTTTACCATCCTAATATGAAACTTTGTCATTAAGCATGAAGTATGTTCCATAAACGCCCGAACACTGTTGTATTGTGCGGCAAAAAGTCACATTGTGCTCCGTTAATTCGAAAATCTTTGCTTTAAGTCTAAGCCTCAGAAATTCTGGGTCTATACACGCAAAATTGGTGGGATCTTGGCTTGAATAGCTTAAAGTTTAACGAGTTGCCTAACGCGGTATAGTCAGATCTAAACTACCCTGTAGTAGATGTCACTCACCATTGATATTTTCATTTACAGGGCAAACAGATACTACCATCTCTGAAACAATCTGGTATTTAAAAAAGTGGTTGATCACAAGATAATATTCATTTATATTATTTGTAAATGTTTTCTATATCAGTGTCAGCAGACTAACTAATCTATTTAAAAATACTCAATAATTAGTAAAATTTTTATTATGAAACAAAATTATTTTTCCAATCTGTTGGTGCCTTTTAATAAAACATTTATCAGTGCAAACATTTTTATTAGTTTGGTATTTACCAATCCTGCTATCACATATATAATCATTTAATTATATACCTATTAGTACATTTTTTTTTCATATATATCACTAAAATTGAGTAATTTGTTACGTGACTAGACGATCAGGATTTATATATTATTATCTAATAAGAAAGCTAATACTATAAATAACATTAAGGAATTTTGAAGTTTTGAACAGTTCTGAAAAAATAAAGAGTATGCAACACACTACATACGTACTTGAAATTCAATATAGTATTAATATATTCTAAACAGTAGTTGTAGTTGTTTTTAACTAAGTTAATGAAATTAAAAAGACACGGTAGAAATCTAATTAAAATTATTTTCTTCTCTACAAAAACATAACATATGAGATTTCAAATGATCTTAACACTTATTCATCTCTATGATTTATGGTTTCGCCTACTTGTTTTGAGAGTAATTATTAAGCAAAAAATTTTCTTTTTTGCGTTGAATATTAATGAGTGAACATGTACTGCAATTTTTACTCGAAAATTAAGCTTTGTTAAGTGATTTGTGAAGAATATTGGTAAGTAGATATTAATATTTGTTAAATTTTAATTAGAGGAGATTACGAAAGTTGTTTTTTATTAATTGATATTGCAATATATCTGTAAAAATCACCCAAAAACTAAACGTATATGATGCAAATGAAATGTCATAAGGGTGTGGTTTAATTATTTTAATAATTTAATGCCCCTAATGCATATATGTATAATATTCTTCATGGATGTAACTTGCTTGAACAAGACATTATACTTGAGAAAAATCATTAACTGATTTTTGAAATAAGTTCTTCGAGACATCCAAAAGAAAAATTCGATGAACTTTTCCGGTTCAAACTAGTTTATGATATTTAGTTCATTTTACAAATTATGTCGGTAAAACAGATTTCAACATTTTAATTTTGTGTTAAAAGATTGTTTGCAAATTTGGTTTTTAGAAGAGCAGGAACTTTGACAAAATAAATATATAGCAATAGCTGCATGTGTGGTCAGCACTAAACGATATGTTTTTTAAATTACTTCAAACTTCAAAGAATCTTAAGCCAAGGATCTGAGGAAATGAAAACATATTGTGGCACGCATTTTTGGCCAGGGTTCTCGTTTAGGGATAATTACGTTTAAAGTCATGAAAATTTACATAATTTGCTCCTTCATTTTTTAATTTTTTTACTTAAGGTTTCCAGAATTATTGAATTTTGTTATGATACCTTTTTATTTTTTAATCTGGTGGTACGTGAGATAGTGGACCACTTAATATTATACAGGAAGTTGACTGTAACTTAGAATTTTTCTAGTGAGAATTCAAGTTTATATTAGGGTCTTTTGAAGAAAAATCCAAAATTCAAAAATTTTAAACTCGAATAACTTTATTTTTTGAAAGTGACACTAATCTTTTTAATATAATGCACCAGTTTAAAGAGCAAAGTTTAACTCATTTTCGGATGGAAATGCTGTGGAACCTTTGATGTCTCACAAATGTAAAACACAGTTTTATACCCTAAAACTACACCCACAAATTATTCACTATGCTTTGTGACCAAACCTTTATTTTAAACACTCAACGCCGTTTCAACAACTCAAATTGTCATCATCAAGGAGTAAACCAAACAGTTGCCAAGGCTCATCTAGATTTTTCTTAAGGTGGAGCCCGAGATGAAAATTATGGTAAATTGTATTATGATATGTTTTTTTTCAGCAGTTTATTACGTTTTTATTTATGTAACTATTGCTTGCTCATATTTGTATATTTTTTCATTGGTTTATTAAGTTAATCGTTACCTGTATACAATTTACTGATATTAATTAAATGACTTTTTCCACTGACTGGATCCGCCACTGTCAAAACATCGGAGGGTCCATCGTTTAAGCCAAATTTCAAAAGCAGTATTAATACATTTTACGGCACTACGACAAAAATCTAAGATATACGAAGTGAAGTGCATTTTATAATCGTATCGTGGTTAATACGATACGCCCTGCAAAATATTTCTACAAATTATTTCAATTGTAATTCTGCAAGATCTACTTAACGTACAATATCGATTTTCACCATTATTAATATCAGCGTTATAAGCTGTTATTACAAGCAAGTTATAAATTTTCTAAATCACTTTACTAAGGTTTTTCCAGCTTTCCTTTATAAAAAATGCAGCGATCAAAATTTATAAACATTCATTTTGAATATTTTCTGATTGAATTTTATGTCTTCTAAAAATTTCTATTGACTGTTGCATAAGATTACTCTTTTTAACATTTTTTCAATGATTGTTTAGCTATTATATTTTTTTTTGATTTTAATTGTCTGCTGCACAATAGTATTATGCCAAATTTGCCGAAATTGACTTTTTTTAAGTAAAAATTATAGTTTAAATACCTAAAAACAAGCTTTAATAGTAAACCGAACTAAAACGTAAAAAAATAATTTTTCATTATGAAGAGTTTGTGTTACAACAATAGAAAGTCCAACAACCAATGACGATTAATTAATTTGGAATAAGATAAAAATAAAAATTATATTATTAACTAAATAATTCAATTCATAGTAAAAATTATTATTATTTTTTTTATTTGACTGTTTACACAAGTAGGTTTATATTTTAATCTTATTCCAAATTAATTAATGGTAATTGATTTTGACCAGTGCTATTGTTGTAACACCTACTCGTTGTAATTAAAAAATATTTTCCACTTTTTAGTTCGGTATACTATTAAAGCGTAGTTTTTAGCATTCTAAACTATAATTTATTTTCCTAATTATTAGTTTCAAAACGACATCAATAGTATTTATAATCAAGAGCCTTAATTTCAAATTAGTGTTATGTGTGGCAATGAATCAAAATTCATTTCATTCATATTTACGTAACCAATCCATTTCACCTATAACGCATCATTATTTTATAGAACTTTCCTTGTTAGGTGTAAGCACTCAATTTCTTCTTTTTGAATACCATTTAGCGACCCGCGACTTAGAACTACAGAAGCTTATCCAGTAGAAAACAACAGAGAATCCATATAAATAACTGCATTTGGTGTATGGTGGATGCCCAACTGAGCATTAAGGGCAGCATTCGTCTTTCAGCGGTACCATAGCTATATTTTGTTGGAAACTGTATCAATATTGATTTAATTACTTTAATTACATTTATACATACCATCCTAACCAAGATCGATTCCTTTGTAGCAAGACAATGTGGTATGTCTAAATTTTCAACTTTGTCAGAGGACATCAGACTGATTCGTATTTAAGTGCTAAGATCAACCGTCTTATTGGTATCATCAGGTGCAACATCAATAAGTTGAGCCTGTGCCTTTATTGTAAGATGCTGAGATGTCAATTCTGTGCATTAAATCATCGAATATTTTTTTGACTACTTTTTCAAATTGTTTATATTATATTTTTTTTTGATTTTCAGTATCGTTTTGATTTCAAAGGTCTCAATGCATTTTTTTTCAAATTTTTGTCAAAGTTTATTGATCCATAATTATTTTCGGATTTTTTTAAATTTTCTATTATGTTAGTCTTAATAATTCAATTATTAACCTGATTATCCCAGTCAGGGGGTAAGGATATTATAATAATCTTATATAATAATAATTGTATTGTTATCGACCCTTGATACGTGTGCAAATTTTCAACTTAATCAGACGTATTTAAGTCGGTGAAAATTACCTAAAAAAACGAGATAAAAATATATAGTGAATAACAAAGCATTTCTACTTTTCACTAAAAACATCATTCTAGAAACTGCTTTTTATTCTGTTGAATAATTTCTTCAATACAGTATCATATAAATTTTCTTTGTGTTTAGTTGATTCTTGTATGCATGCCTTTATAGATATAATGAAGGGCGTTCTCAGAGTTAAGTGATATATTTGTAGATTTCATAAAAAGAAGTGAGTTTACCAAAAATCGTTTATACATCGTTTCCCAAAATTTAACCTCAAACTGAAACCCGAGAGTGTGCCAGTTTATAACTTCTCAGTGAAAATTAATTAAAAACTCGGAATCATATTTAAAAAAAAAACGTCCAAAAAGAATACCCTAGACTACATTTTGAAAATATGAAATGTTTTTAGAGGTAACCTAATTAAATATTTTATAAGGTACAATCCCAAACTAAACCGCACTGTATGTTGTTTTAACACAAGAAATATTTTGTTACATTTATTAACAGAAATTTGGAGATTTTTTTTCAAATAAGTTTGACACCTCATTGTATAAAAAATATACCTAAACTAATATGGCAAGTTATTGCAAAAGTTGGCACTACTAATGAAGTTTGCAAAATGGAACAATACTTCTTCCAGAATTCTCAAATAAACATACATGTAGGTATTTTTCTGAGCATTTTACGTACAATGTAGTACCAAAATGACGGTTGCTATGCTCATTATTTCCATCCTGGGTAAAAATGTCTGATCCAAGAGTAAGCAAACCGTTGAATCTGACGCCTTGGTGAAATTTTATGGTCACTAAGCTCTCCTGAGTTAAACCCATTGGAATTTTTTACTGGGGTTACCTGAAAGTTGAGATTTATTGGAAACCCATATGCACAATTGGTTGAAAAAGTAGTTTTTAGAACGATTTCGGCTTGTATTATGCTGTTGGCAAACAGTTTAAACATTTGCTCTAGTGTTAGCAATAAATTTTTCATAACCGTTTATTTTAAATTTCACATTAGTTAGATTTATTTCAAATCTGTCGAGAAATTTGGAATGACTTTAATAGCTGGGTCTTGCTCAGAAAATATCTACATGATTTTTTATTTGGGAATTCTGGAAGAAGTATTATACTACTTTGCAAACTTCATTAGTGGTGCCTACGTTTGCAATAACTTGTTATAGTAACTTAGGTATATTTTTTATACAATGAGGTGTAAAATTTATCTAAAATTAATTTTTTCTCTAAATTTCTCTTAATAAATGTAACATAAAATTTTTTGTGATAAAACAACATACATTGCAGTTTAATTTGGCAGTATTCCTTATTAAATAGTTACCTCAAAAAACATTTCTACAGACATATTTTCAAAATTATAATTATAGTATTGAAAAATATAGTCTAAGGTATTCTTTTTGGATATTTTTCAGTAAAAATCTTTTTTAAAAAAATTTCCGATATGTTTAATTATTGTCCCTGAGTAGTCATAAACTGATCTACTCCTGGGTTTCGGCTTGACGTTGAATTTTGGAACACGATGTATAAAAGTTGCAGAATAAAAGAATTATAAATAATATTGTATTGTAGCTTATTTTATAATTGTGATTTTCTGAATAAATACAGTTTTGTTTTGATCGATTAACACATCACAATGTTTCTCAACGGTCCCAACCTTTTCCCTATAGGGCATACCACCTTGCGTCACTTGACTATTATTCGTGGGCCTCTGTAAAACACTGAGTCAAGCGATTGTGCGTTATAATGTAATTGTCATTTTAGGAAAAGCCTGGATTAATATAAAACCGATTTTCGGACATTTTAAAGAACCTTCGAATGCAGCTCACAATCATTTGTTTCAGGAAACCCCAGGCGGGCAGCTGTTTGAAACAAGATTGACGTGGGATCGATTTCCAGGAGCTTCGCAATGCCTGTCGTATTCACCACTATTAAAAGGTAATCAAAAATTACTTATTCGTGTTCTAAACAACCTTATTAACTAAAACCAACTCGCAGATTTTTTCAAGTTCTTTTGAATGAATTGTAATAATTTGTTAAAGGAAATTCCGTGTGGCAGAGATTTTGTACAGCCACAACCCAGGGTACACCAGAAGGGCAGCTGTTTCGTATGTGAACAACCCAGGATACACCAGAAGAGCAGCGGTTTCGTATATAGACAACCCATGTTTCAGGAAATCCATCTGGAAGCGCTTTCGTACAGTAAGAACCCAAGGTACACTAGAAGGACAGCTGTTTCATATATGAACAACCTAGGATACACCAGAAGAGCAGCTTTTTCCTATATGAACAACCAAAGTTTTAGAAAGCTCCATGTAGCAGCGCTTTCATACAGGAACAACCCAAACCGATTTTTGGGCTTTTTAAAGTACCTTCGAATACATCACAATCATTTTTTGTTTCAGGAAACCCCAGGCGAGCAGCTGTTTAAAACAAGATTGACACGGGATCGATTTCCAGAAGTTTCGCGATGCCTGTCACATCCATGAGTATTAAGAGATAATGAAAATTTAGATATTTTTGTTCTTCTTATTAATTAAAACCAATTCGCCCATCGAGCGGTTTCGACAGCTACACCAGAAGGGCACCGGTTTAGATATGAACAACCCAGGAGACCAGAAGTGCAGCTGTTTCGTATCCCAGGATTTAGGAAACTCCATGACGTACACCAGAAGGAATGAGATAGGATTGTTTCCTATATGAACAACCAAAGTTTTAGAAAGCTTCCATACAGGAACAACCCAAACCGATTTTTGGGCTTTTTAAAGTACCTTCGAGAGGTAAACAAGATTGACGTGGAATCGATTTCAGAAGCTTCGCGATGCATTTACAGGAGTCCCACCGCCTTATTAATTAAAATCAATTTGCAGAATTTTTCAAGTTCTATTGAATGCATTGAAATAATTTGTTTTAGGAAACTCCACGTGGCATCGCTTTCGTACAGGAACAACCCAGGGTACACCAGAAGGGCAGCTGTTTCGTATGTGAAAAACCCAGTATACACCAGAAGGGCAGCGGTTTCGTATGTGAACAACCCAGGATTTAGGAAACTCCATGTGGCGGCGCTTTCGTACAGGAACATCCCAGGGTACACCAGAAGGACAGCTGTTTCATATATGAACACCCTAGGATACACCAGAAGAGCAGCTGTTTCCTATATGAACAACCAAAGTTTTAGGAAGCTTCATGTAGCAGCGCTTTCATACAGGAACAACGTAAACCGATTTTTGGGCTTTTTAAAGTACCTTCGAATACCTCACAATCATTTTTTGTTTCAGGAAACCCCAGGCGAGCAGCTTTTTGGAACAAGATTGACGTGAGATCGATTTCCAGAAGCTTCGCGATGCCCGTCACATTCAGGAGTATTTAGAGGTAATGAAAATTTAGGTATTTTTGTTTTTCCACCGCCTTATTAATTAAAACCAGTTCGCAGAATTTTTCAAGTTCGTTTGAATGCATTGTAATAATTTGTTTTAGGAAACTCCATGTGGCGCAACGCTTTCGTACAGCAACAACCCAGGGTACATCAGAAGGGCAGCTGTTTCGTATGTGAACTACCCAGGTTTTAGGAAACTCCATGTGGTAGCGCTTTCGTACAGAAACAACCCAGGGTACACCAGAAGGACAGCTGTTTCATATATGAACAACCTTGGATACACCAGAAGAGCAGCTGTTTCCTATATGTACAACCAAAGTTTAAGGAAGCTTCACGTACCAGCGCTTTCATACAGGAACAACCCAAACCGATTTTTGGACTTTTTAAAGTACCTTCGAATACATCACAATCATTTTTGTTTCAGGAAACCCTAGGCGAGCAGCTGTTTGAAACAAGATTGACGTGGGATCGATGTCCACAAGCTTCGCGATGCCTGTCACATCCAGGAGTATTAAGAGGTAATGACAATTTAGGAATTTTTGTTCTTCCACAGCCTTATCAATTAAAACCAATTCGCAGAATTTTTCAAGTTCTTTTGAATGCATTGTAATAATTTGTTTTAGAAAACTCAATGGGGCAGCGGTTTATGAACAACTCAGGGGACAACAGAAGGGCAGCTGTTTTGTATGTGGACAACCCAGGATTTAGGAAACTCCATGTGGCGGCGCTTTCGTACATGAACAACACAGGGTACACCAGAAGGGCAGCTGTTTCGTATGTGAACAACAAAGGGTACACCATAAGGGCAGCGGTTCCGTATGTGATCAAACCAGGAGACACCAGAAGGGCAGCGGTTCCGTATATGAACAACCCAGGTTTCAGGAAACTCCATGTGGAAGCGGTTTTGTACAGGATACACAAGAAGGACAGCTGTTTCATATATGAACACCCTAGGATACACCAGAAGAGCAGCTGTTTCCTATATGAACAACCAAAGTTTTAGGAAGCTCCATGTAGCAGCGCTTTCATACAGGAACAACCCAAACCGATTTTTGGGCTTTTTAAGTACCTTCGAATACATCACAATCATTTTTTGTTTCAGGAAACCCCAGGCGAGCAGCTGTTTGAAACAAGATTGACACGGGATCGATTTCCAGAAGCTTCGCGATGCCTGTCACATTCAGCAGTATTAAGAGGTAATGGAAGTTTAGGTATTTTTGTTCTTCCACAGCCTTTTTAATTAAAACCAATATGCACAATTTTTCAAGTTGCATGCATTGTAATAATTTGTTTTAGGAAACTCAATGTGGCAGCGGTTTCGACAGGAACAACCTAGGATACACCAGAAGGGCAGCGGTTCTGGATATGAACAACCCAGAAGACACCAGAAGGGCTGCTGTTTCGTATGTGGACAACGCAGGATTTAGGAAACTCCATGTGGCGGCGCTTTCGTACATGAACAACCCAGGGTACAACAGAAGGACAGCTGTTTCGTATAGGAACAACCCAGGATACACCAGAAGGGCAGCGGTTTCGTATTGAACGACCCAGGGTCCACCAGAAGGGCAGCGGTTACGTATATGAACAACCCAGGACACAACAGAAGGGCAGCGGTTTCAAACAGGATTGACGTGGGATCGATTTCCAGAAACTTCGCCATGCCTTTCATATTCATGACTATTTAAAGGTAACGAAAATTAAGCTATTTTTGTTCTTGCACCACCTTATTAATTAAAACCAATTCGCGGAATTTTTCAAGTTCTTTTGAATTCATTGTAATAATTTGTTTTAGGAAACTCCATGTGGCAGCTCTTTCGTACAGCAACAACCCAGGGTACACCAGAAGGGCAGCTGTTTCGTATGTGAACAACTGCGTATACAACAGAGGGCAGCGGTTCCGTATATGAATAACCCAGGAGACATCAGAAGGGCAGCGGCGTCGTATATGAACAACCCAGGTTTTAGGAAACTCTATGTGATACTGCTTTCGTACAGGAACAACCCAGAGTACACCAGAGGGACAGCTGTTTCATATATGAACAACCTAGGATACACCAGAAGAGCAGCTGTTTCGTATATGAATAACCAAAGATTTAGGAAGCTCCATGTAGCAGCGCTTTCATACAGGAACAATCCTAACCGATTTTTGGGCATTTTAAAGTACCTTCGAATACATCACAATAATTTTTTGTTTCAGGAAACCCCAGGCGGGCAGCTGTTTGAAACAAAATTGACTTCCAGAAGCTTCCCGATGCCTGTCACATCCTGGAATATTAAGAGGTAATGAAGATTTAGGTATTTTTGTTCTTCCACAGCCTTCTTAATTACACCCGAATCGCAGAATTTTTCAAGTTCGTTTGAATACATTGTAATAATTTGTTTTAGGAAACTCCATGTGGCAGCGGTTTCGACAGGAACAACCCAGGATACACCAGAAGGGCAGCAATTCTGTATATGAACAACCTAGGATTCACCAGAAGAGCAGCTGTTTCCTCTATGAACAACCAAAGTTTTAGGAAGCTCCATGTAGCAGCGCTTTCATACAGGAACAACCCGAACCGATTTTTGGGCTTTTTAAAGTACTTTCGAATAGATCACAATCATTTTTTGTTTCAGTAAACCCCAGGCGGGCAGCTGTTTGAAACAAGATTGACGTGGAACCGATTTCCAGAAGCTTCGCGATGTCCTTCACATTCAGGAGCACTAAGAGGTAATGAAAATTTAGGTATTTTTCTTTTTTCACCGCCTTATTAATTAAAACCAATTCGCAGAATTTGTCAAGTTCGTTTGAATGCATTGTAATAATTTGTTTTAGGAAACTACATGTGGCAGCGGTTTCGATAGGAACAACCCAGAATACACCAGAAGAACGGCGGTTCTGGATATGAACAACCCAGCATACACCAGAACGGCAGCTGTACAACCCAGGATTTAGGAAACTCCACGTGGCAGCGCTTTCGTACAGGAACAACCTAGGGTACAACAGAAGGACAGCTGTTTCGTATAGAAACAACCCAGGATACACCAGAAGGGCAGCGGTTTCGTATATGAACGACCCAGGGTACACCAGAAGGGCAGCGGTTACGTATATGAACAACCCAGGAGACACCAGAAGGGCAGCGTTTTCAAACAGGATTGATGTGGGATAGATTTCCAGAAGCTTCGCCATGCCTTTCATATTCATGACTATTAAAAGGTAATGAAATTTAAGCTATTTTTGTTCTTGCACAACCTTATTAATTAAAACCAATTCGCGGAATTTTTCAAGTTCTTTTGAATGCATTGTTATAATTGGTTTTAGGAAACTCCACGTGGCAGCGCTTTCATACAGGAACAACCCAGGGTACATCAGAAGTACAGCTGTTCGTATATTAACAACCCAGGGTACACCAGAATAGAAGTCTAGTTGGGAACGTCTTCCAGAAACTTTTAAATGTCGGTCACAGTCTTTGGCGTTAAATTATCCAACCTCTTCAACACGAATTCAATAATAGGAGGCTATTTTCCTGATTTTCCTAGGAACACCTGTTTTGACGCCAGACTTTGTAGAATCAGAGTTGAACGCTCTGATTTATTTGGGTTATTCTAAACTTGAACTTTGCACAGAAATTATATTTTGCCCAGCCCAGTCTTTGATTGCAACTTGCCCCTTGCCTTCAGCATTTCAATTCGTAATTTCTGTGCTTACCAAAATTATATTCATCCCTTTTCTAGAATTCCAAGTCGGACGATTCAAAACCTCGTTCGTTAAAGATGTGGCAAGACGCTAGTCACACCTCAAGGCGCTTGTGGCATGGTTCCAATTCAACGCCAGATATTCCGTGGACTCTACGAGGTTGAACCAGCCGAAGCTGCATACTTTCTCGAGCAGGTGATGATAGTTTTACTTGGAATCTCTAATAATGCTTACATCACTTTTTTAAATCTGATGTACTACATTTTGGGAACTGATAGTTCCCTAGTATGTTCTGTGCATAATTGTTCAGAGCTACGTTTGTCAGAGACATGCGAGGAACACTTCTCGGGCCTTAAGGCGCTTGTGGCATAGTTCCAATACCCTATGGGTTCTACTAGGCTCTGAGCTTGCTGCGCCCTACATAATCTGTCGGACTAGTGATGACAGTTTTCTCGGAACATTCTACATCTTGTTACATTCCAACAAGATGTTCAACTTCCCATGTCTACGTTGATATTGTTTGCGATTTAGAAACAATCTTCTGAATTTCAAGACGTCGTTCAGAGCCTCGTTCGACAGAGATGTGATGGGACGCTTTTCAGCTCTTTAGGCGCTTGCCGGCATAGTTCCAATTGCAACGCCAGATATCCCCTGATGGGTTCTTTAAGACTGATTAGCTGAATTTGCATCGTTTGAAGAACAGGTAATGATCGTACGATTGAAATTTCAGGAACATATTGTTGGATTGTGAACTAATTAAATCAACTCTCTGAGCTAGCTGGGCCCTACATAATCTGTTGGACTAGTGATGACAGTTTTCTCGGAACACTCTACATCTTGTTATATCCCAACAAGATGTCCAACGTCCCATGTCTACGTTGATATTGTTTGCGATTTAAAAACAATCTTCTGAAGTTCAAGAAGTCGTTCAGAGCCTCGTTCGACAGAGATGTGATGGGACGCTTTTCAGCTCTTTAGGCGCTTGCCGGCATAGTTCCAATTGCAACGCCAGATATCCCCTGATGGGTTCTTTAAGACTGATTAGCTGAATTTGCATCGTTTGAAGAACAGGTAATGATCGTACGATTGAAATTTCAGGAACATATTGTTGGGTTGTGAACTAATTAAATCAACTCTCTGAGCTAGCTGGGCCCTACATAATCTGTTGGACTAGTGATGACAGTTTTCTCGGAACACTCTACATCTTGTTATATCCCAACAAGATGTCCAACGTCCCATGTCTACGTTGATATTGTTTGCGATTTAAAAACAATCTTCTGAAGTTCAAGAAGTCGTTCAGAGCCTCGTTCGACAGAGATGTGATGGGACGCTTTTCAGCTCTTTAGGCGCTTGCCGGCATAGTTCCAATTGCAACGCCAGATATCCCCTGATGGGTTCTTTAAGACTGATTAGCTGAATTTGCATCGTTTGAAGAACAGGTAATGATCGTACGATTGAAATTTCAGGAACATATTGTTGGGTTGTGAACTAATTAAATCAACTCTCTGAGCTAGCTGGGCCCTACATAATCTGTTGGACTAGTGATGACAGTTTTCTCGGAACACTCTACATCTTGTTATATCCCAACAAGATGTCCAACGTCCCATGTCTACGTTGATATTGTTTGCGATTTAAAAACAATCTTCTGAAGTTCAAGAAGTCGTTCAGAGCCTCGTTCGACAGAGATGTGATGGGACGCTTTTCAGCTCTTTAGGCGCTTGCCGGCATAGTTCCAATTGCAACGCCAGATATCCCCTGATGGGTTCTTTAAGACTGATTAGCTGAATTTGCATCGTTTGAAGAACAGGTAATGATCGTACGATTGAAATTTCAGGAACATATTGTTGGGTTGTGAACTAATTAAATCAACTCTCTGAGCTAGCTGGGCCCTACATAATCTGTTGGACTAGTGATGACAGTTTTCTCGGAACACTCTACATCTTGTTATATCCCAACAAGATGTCCAACGTCCCATGTCTACGTTGATATTGTTTGCGATTTAAAAACAATCTTCTGAAGTTCAAGAAGTCGTTCAGAGCCTCGTTCGACAGAGATGTGATGGGACGCTTTTCAGCTCTTTAGGCGCTTGCCGGCATAGTTCCAATTGCAACGCCAGATATCCCCTGATGGGTTCTTTAAGACTGATTAGCTGAATTTGCATCGTTTGAAGAACAGGTAATGATCGTACGATTGAAATTTCAGAAACATATTGTTGGATTGTGAACTAATTAAATCAACTCTGACAGTCCCACGTCTATCTTTGAAATCATATATGATGGTCTATCTGTTTGTTGGTCTATTCCCAAACAGATAGACATACCGAGATTTGCAATACCAACATTTAAAGAAGAAATCTGGAAGATGTTCTCAAAGGAGGAAAGAAGGAGAAAAAGATGAAAGAACTGATCAATATAGATATTTGGTAAGTACATTACAATACATATGTTCACAAGATTTTCTAAAAATGTGCTTTAAATGTTTAAAAAATTGACATATTTTTTATGCCTTTTAGAGCTTTTTCAAGCGGATAGAAAGATTCACTTAAATTCGTCAAATTCTTTTGACAAAGCCCTAAAAAGACAAAGAAGATGTTTAAATTTAATATTCATTTATTTATTTATTAGTATAGTAAAACTTATATGTTTCGCATATACATAGTGAAAACATTTAGAAGTTATAATTTTTTGACCATCATTTGCTCATTTCAATATTTAAAAAAAATTTCCATATCAAACTGTATTGTACTTGTCAATTTTTTTTTAAAAATGAGCTTCAACGTCATATTCAGCTATAATCATTCATGTTATTCCTGATAGTATTGTGATATCAAACTCTATCTTAGATTATATCTTCTATGAATCATCAAATGTGCCAATTTTTTTGTCTCTTTTTTGAGGACATTTTTGGAGTAGGTACTAAACTTAATTTCCACTACTTTTCTTATAAATTCAATCCACCCAACTCTAATTACTATAATTTGTATATGTTTTCTTATTTTCCAGCACAATGGCTTGGTATTCTGCTGAAGAGAAAGGACAATATCGCAAGAACGGGTGGTCTTCATGCTGTTTTCAGAAGAAAATAATCTGAATAGGGTAGTGAAGCTAATACATAAATTGATTTAGTTTAGGTTTCTTAAGTACATACTTCGATGTACTAAATTTTTAAATTATTTACATTTCATTAAGTTTTAATTGGTAATTTTTCGTTTAATATGTGATAGCTTCGCTACTCACTGAAATTGACATAATTTGTGAAATAAATTTAGTGATAGAAAATAACGAAATTTTACTTTACCTCATCTCTACTTTTAATGTAGCTAATTATAACAATAATAAATAATAAAGCGTCTTTATTGTTTCACTTATTTAATACGTATATCTATACAGCATGCACATACATAAATCTATACAGTATACACATACATAGCAAAACAAAAGGCGGAGTTTAGCCTACGGCTAATCTTCCACTCAACCCTAAACAAAACAAATTTCTTCACAAAATATTTATTATCAAAGTAGGTAATTGTGGCAATTGAACAATATGGAGGAAAGTATTGACATTGACAAACTACATTAAGACAATTTAAAAACAAAAGGTCGTTAAACAAGAGCTTTTTAATTTTCTTTTGAAAACCAAGTAAAGTTGTATCATCTAAATTTTCCCGAATAATTTTGTTATCCATTTTAACTGGTTAAATGAGAAAGACCGCTGAAACATGGCTGATGAATGTCTAGGGACATATAAAAGGTTGCTGAATCTTGAATCTTGTAGGTCTATTGGGAATTTGATTAGCATAAACTATTTTTTCCTAAAGATAATCCGGTTTTCTCGTGTGAATAATACGATGAACAAATTTACAAAAATGATATTGCTAAGTCTTTTTCATTGTTAACCAGTTTATCTCTATTAGTTTTTGATTTATATGGTCAAATTTGCGAAGTGCGCAAACAAGTCTACAACAGGTATTTTGTACTTTTTGAATTCTTTTCTTTGTAAACTCAGTTAGGTACGGATAGTACACTGTATAACAGTAATAGAAGATTGGCAAAACAAATGTTTCACACAATTTTTTTTCCTCGTTTTGAAGTTTAAAATTGACTTGTTTGTATAGAATAGTTTTAAAACAACGAATGACTTTTTAAATAACTGGTTAACATGTGTCGTAAATCTTAAGTAACGATCAAACGTGATACCTAAAATTTTTGCTTCGTCTACAATAGAAATTAATTCATTTCCCATTTTTATCGTAATGTTTTCTTTGAGATAACTATAGTATTTATTTGACGTGAACAACAAACATTTTTACTTTTGTAAGTTGATGTTAAGATTGTGACTATCACAATAGTCTTGTATCGCTAATAGATCAGAGTTAATTAATGTGCACGCATTTATATAGTCACTAGAACTAAAACTGAGACTTATCTGTGTATAATCAGCATAAGACTGGGTGGTACACACAGTATGTTTATACAAGTCCGCCGTGTATATAGGAAACAGTAAGGGGCCTAAAATAGACCCTTGTGGTACTCCTGATTTTACTATTTGCGATTTCGATGTACCTTGTTGTGTGCGAACTTTTTGGTATCTGTCTTGCAGGTAAGACCTAAAAAATCGTTTAACCAACCCGCATACTCCGTAATATGATAATACGTCACATAATAACGAGTGATCAACAAGTTCGAAAGCTTTAGAAAAGTCCAGTATTACCACTATAGTAGATTTTTTTATCATATAGCGATTTTATAATGTTATCACTTAAGTTGGTGAGTGCTGTAGCTGTACTATAATCCGAACGAAATCCTGATTGATATTGCGGCAAAATGTTGTTATAAGTGAAGTACTCACTTAGCTGTATATACACAACTCTCTCTAGCACCTTGCTTAACACTGGTAGCAGACTTATCGGTCGTAAGTCCTTGTAGTCCGTAGGATTTTCAACTTTAGGGATAGGGTTGATAATAGCTTCCTTCCAGCATTGTGGAAAGTATCCAATTTCTAAGCAACAGTAAATAATATGCGTCAAGTGCAAAATTAAGCACATAACTTAAGCATTATAAGAGTTATTCCATCAGACCACCATGCGTTAGATTTTAAGCTCATGCTGATATTATATATTTGTTGTGGGCTTGCCAATAGGAAAGAGAAATTAAGTGCATAATAAAATTTATTATTTTTGTAGATCTGAAAACAAAATGATTTAAAAAATTGTAAAGATCATAGAAGGTCTACATTTACCAAAGAATAATACTTTTACAAAGCACCCTGTGAAGATAAAGTCACTGATAAAGATATCGCAAGACCCAGAAGGAGATGTTGTAAGTGTCCAAATGATATTTTGGACCCCATCTGGTGCTACTTCTGATCGCTGAGCAACGACTACAGTGGTCCATAAAAAACGACACCATTGGAATGTGGAGTCGCATCAGGTCGTCTTCTCTGATGAATCTCCTAATTCCTCCTATTAATCAGCCAGATTCATTAAGATTTCTTGATACAGGTAAAATTTAAGACTGCTGTCATTGAAGACTTTTGGGAACGCGAGATAATGTATCGTTTCTAGGTGAGATTTTAGTAGTTTTCGACCTATTAAGAGAAGAGTGGCATCACCTATCGGTTAATTTGGGAAATACTCTTGTCCTCTAAATAGTCGTGTGTTAATCAAGATGGCCTTATGGACCTACGGCTATAATGATGCAATTTTGTAGTACCACAACCATAATCCAAGATTTTTTTGTTATTTATTCTTAATCTGATTATCACAAATATATATCAAAGAAAGCCTGGTGGTCAAACAACAACAACAACAAGTAGAATAAACACCTAAACATAAAATTAACAAAAATTATAGTACTTTATAATTAAAAGATAGAGCCAAGCCCGTAGCCAGCGGGGATCCTAGGGGATCCCCCCCCGAAATTTTGGAATTTTGGGTTTCAAGATTCAATTTTAACCAATTTATCATCTTTTTCATAAGAATAAATTCTATATTTATACATTTTTATTTATCCTGGAAATATATGAACACAACCACCCCCAAAAAAATTGTACAACCTACCCTGAAAAAATGTTGTGGCTACGGCTTTGGTTAGAGCAAATTGTTTAAGTGGACTTGCAGACTAAGCAGCCAAGACTTCTGCAGCGCACAGATGCAGTAGAGCTAGGCAATAAGATTAGGAGGGAGGTGTAGCCCATAAAGATTGACTGTGGCTATAAACGGTAAGGAGTAACTACTAGATGAGTAGGTGTACGCTGTTGGAGAATGTTTAGGCAATGGCTTTACCCCCTAGGGGTAAGGCGTGGCGACATTTTTTCACCTAATACAATACGTTAGTAACGAATTTGCTTGAAATGAATTTACGGAAAAAAGATACAATGTTTTTTTGTCTGAAAAAATGACAGAAGTTGACGCGTGCCCACTAAAAATAATTTTCGAATATGAAAAGGCCTATTGCTACCCACCCATAGAGTTGTATGGTTGGATACTCGGTTTGTCGATGTCAGAATTGACAGCATCTCTCTAATTGATACGATTATAATGGTGGTATTAAAACTCTTGGTCTTGGTCATTAGTTGTTTTATTGCAAAAATATTTTTTCATTTTAATACGGTAGCCTACAACATTTAGTTTATCTTACGATCTAAAAAATCACAGTTAATAATTTTCTATATACATATATATGTTAGAAACAGTCAACGTTAACAATTATTAGGAATGTTTGCGAAACGTACTGTCAGTCAAACTAGCAGTAAATTAATGGAATACAACTACTAAAACTGATATTAACAGTACAGATAGAGAAAACGACAGAGGCGAAGCTCCTCCTCCGTCCGGATTGTCTTTATCAGAATCTGAACTTCTTTGACGACTTTTTCGAGCTTCAATAGAACATATATCGCCACAATCTTCATCTTCACATATATCACAAAGCGTTGCACTAAGGCCTTTGTAGAAGACTCTAGCTCTTCTTGCTGTAACAACAAAAAAATAATTCAACCTTTGTAAAACAAAAAAATCAACTGCAAAGGGTCTCCATTAAATCAATAATGATAAGTTTATCTCTATTATGAAGGCTGCCTTTTATATTTCGAGATTGGACAACCCTAATGTTGCAATCTGACAATTGACAGCTCTATCGTAAAGTTTGACATTTTTGAGGTTATACGTACTCAGAACGTTTTGACATACGAGCGGTATGTGTTGTTTACAGTAACTTAAAGGATTCATCTCGGCCAAAAAATGGAATTAAATCGTGCGATTATTTTGTACAACTTTCGACGTGATTAAGTCAACAAGAGTGCATGGATTAAATTAATTTAATTTTTGGCGATGAAACTCCATCAAGGACCACTGTTTATCGATGGTATGGTGAATTCAATCGAGGTCGTAGTTCACTCCAAGACGAATTTCGTGAAGGTCGTCCAAAAACAGTTGTTGTTCCGGAAACCATTGATGCTGTGCGCGAACTGATATTGCAGGATCGTTATGTGACCTATCGTGAGATTGAGTCAACCTTGCACATTAGTGGGACCAGCATACATTCAATATTGCATAAACATTTGAATGTCAAAAAAATTTGTTCCCGTTGGATCCCACACAATTTGTCAATCGTTCAAAAAAAGGCTCGTGTCGATTGGTCGAAAGAAAAGCTCAAAAAATACGATCGCGGTGCTTCAAAACACGTTTATGACAGAGTGACAGGTGATGAATCGTGGATTTACGCGTATGAGCCTGAAAGTAAACAGAGTCGAATGTATGGGTGTTTCAAGATGAGCCGAATCCAACAAAAGTTGTTCGCGCACGAAGCACCTCCAAGCAAATGATCGCCTGTTTTTTCGGAAAAACTGGACATGTCGCAACCGTACCACTAGAACAATGCAGGACAGTCAATTCTGAGTGGTACACAACCATTTGTTTGCCAGTTGTCTTCCAAGAAATGAGGAAAACCAACCCGCGAAGACGGATCACTCTTCACCACGACAATGCGAGCTCTCACACATCGGCTCAAACAACTACATTTTTGACCACTCAAAACATCGATTTGATGTGTCATCCGCCGTATAGTCCTGATTTGTCACCAAATGACTTCTTTTTATTCCGTACGTAAAAAGTAAAAAACAAACAGAGAGGTCAACGTTTTTCGACACCGGAAGAAGTGGTTGCTGCGTTCAGAATGCATGTTTTGGAGATACCACAATCAGAGTGGAAAAAGTGCTTCGATAATTGGTTCAAATGCATGCAAAAGTGTATAGATCTTCATGGGGAATATGTTGAAAAACAATAAAGCGATTATCGATGATTAATATTTGTTTTTGTTCGCTAATCCCGAAATATAAAAAGCAGCCCTCGTATCAACGCCCTGGGTTAATAAATAAGTAAAGTACTTACAGCTGTCGTAGTAGTCATATACAACGACTGCTACAGGTTTTTGTTTAGCAACCTTGTGAGTCCTGAAGGCAGATATTGTAGGACAATATTCGGTCCTAGTAATGTTATTGAAGTACAGGATGACTTTTGTGAGGCCGTGACTTGTTTCAACTTTCTGAACATTCTGTGAAACCTCCAAACTGGGTAATGAGTCCACATCTGCTGTAAAGCCAGAAGGCAGATTAACCTCCATAACTGCCATGTTACTTTCGGTGTTTGTGGTCAAGTTCTGAGTAACAAATCTGAAAAAAAAATTAATTAATTCAAATAGTGAACTTTTGAACAACTGCTTACCCAGTGCATATTGAAACTTGTAAATGATGTTTGTTCGAATTCTTGTCTACTTGTGGATCCAAAGTGAACATTGGCCAAGGCCCGGTAACATTTTTATTGTACTGGTAAGATACTCTAAATATGGCGAAACCACTTCCTTGAGCGGTGATATTTACTTCCCTAGCATTTTTTCCTATCTGAAAATATGAAATCAAAATATCATTTTTCCTTCATTAGAAAAAAGTGTAAATTTTTCAAAGCATAAGACTACCAAATACAAACGAATAAAATATAATTGAGCGAAAAATAAAACTCCAGTTGACTGGAAGGAAGCTCTGTGAAACCTTTGGTGTGTCATAAATGTCTAAAATCACAGTTTTGCACCCTAACACCAAACCTTTATTTCAAATACTCAACGCAGTTTCAACAACTCTCAGTTGTCATTTTCATAGGTGTAAACCAAACAGTTTGGTATACACAAGAAAACAACAAATTCTGACTTAAAAAAACTGGTAATGAAGATGCTCGAACTTGAGTATCCAATTAACATCGTGAAATGAGTACAGACAAAGGAAGATTTATTAATATCAGAAGTCAATCAAAGTCCAGTATTTGGACATGATAATTTGACCATTCAATCTTACCTGCATGCTCTGCTGTATCAGAACATTATTCCTATTGACAGTAAATTTCCCGTTTCCTCCACCACTGTATTTGTAGTCTATTTGCATGCTAGTTGGTCCAGCAATTCTCATAACCAGCTTATAGAGACTTTGCAGTCCGACAACAGTATCGTGAGAGGATGCAAAACCTCCCAGACTGTTCTGTTGATTAGAAAGCCATTCAAAAACTGGAGCAGTGTCTTCCAAAAGATTGGCTTCTATAAACGTCAGTAAAGCATAAGAAGTGGTTTCTATGTCTATGGATCTGGGCAGCTTATTCCATGGATTTTTCGATTCGTTTTCTGGGGTATCTTTGGCCCACCATTTCATGTTGTCACTGGTTTTAGCTTTGGATTCAAGGAGATTGAAGGCGCTTTGTTTGGACGCGTGTTTAGCAAGATGGAGGGCGTAACTGCATAGTGCTAACGAGTAAACGGATTCATCTTCGTTGATGTTTCTTGCAATGTAATCTAGGCCTTTGTTAATTGTATTAGTTATGGTGGGGTTGTTTCTCTGAAATATACATTAAAATTGTAGTATTTATTTGTCATTGGTTTAGATATATAAATTAATGCAGAGCTATTTTACAAATCAAATATAGTTAATAATTTCATTAAAAAAATGTAAATCAGCTAAAATAACGTTCGTCTAGAGTTCACTAATGAAATACTGGCAACAAAAAAACTCATAAGAGACCAAGTCGAACAAATTTGCCAGGTAAATCCGACAAATTATTCAACCTGTAAATTTACTTTGCAAGAATTGTACAATACTTTAAGAAACTTTTTCTGATCCTACTTTCAAAATAGAAATCTCAGAGTTCATGCTAACTACATTCCACCCGAGGCAAACAGAAATCTGACGCCACATCACAGCTAACCACCACATATTAGTGGACCCAAAATACACACTGGATAGTGGGTACCTACAATTCCTTGATGTAAAGTGCCAAATGTCTGGGATCGGGATCCAAACAACAGTATACATGAAAGCTACACAAACAAGGTTATACCTACACTACAGTACTAACCACTAATCAGCAACGAAAACTGGCATCATCAAAACACTAATCCATAGAGCCAAAAATATCTGTAGCACACCCACCAGAGGCTCGTAAGGAAGAACAATGGAAACTTAGAGAAGACCTCTTGGCGAATGGATATCCGGAAACCATCATCAACAAGGCGTTTGAGAAGAACTGGATAAACCACCTAGGCAGGAAGAGGAAAACCACTGTAGCAACTATTTTATTACCTTACACTAAAGGCTTGTCGGAAAAGTTTAGACATATCGAACACGGATATGGAAGTAAAATTGTATATTGCAGGAAACTGTCGCTGAAATTGGAGGGACGCGTTCTTTCAGGGCACCGATTTCAGCTTAAAAAATTTGAAAAGTATTAAACTATGTGTAGTAGAATGGTTAGGAACCTAAGCGATTTTCAAGACTAGCGACAACATGAGGAACATGATTACAAAAGCAAAACCGGATACTAATGCAATACCAAGTAACTGTATACAGGGTGAGCCAAAAGTATGGAAACCTTTGAATAACTCTTCAGGAATATATTTTTTTGGAAAATGATAAATGGGAAAGTTTTAGCATTTTTCCATGGCTTGACCACGATCTTGACCATGACCTTGACCTTGATCGAGGTCAAATGCATTTTTTCAAATGAGGACCCTCATTTTTTATTCCAGATTCGGAAAGACCAGCCGATTTTAGGTTCAGAATGACCTTGACCATGACCTCGTTCATGACCTTAACCGTTACCAAGTTCAAATGCCTTTTTATTGAAAAAACAAGATTTTCGCCTAAATCGGTATAGGGGGTTTTTTGAGGCCGCTGATTGCGAATTTGAGCTCAGAATTACAAAATTCCAAATGGCAGATCCAAAATGGCAGATGCAAAGGACCCCACAGAATCCTTATGGGAAATGGCTTTCGGCCAAATTTTTTCAAATTCAAGTATGTGATAGCTCTTGAAGAGTAAATCAAAAGTGATGATGAGCACAAAGCTCCAGAGCCACTAGTTTAGGATCTACAGCCGTCTAAAGTTGAAGCCATTTCCCATAAGGATTCTGCCGGGTTCTTTGAAAAAACAATAGATTTTCACTAAAATCGGTATAGAGGGGTTTTTGAGGTCGCTGATTAAGAATCTGAGGTCAGAATTACAAAATTCAAAATGGCGAAAGCAAGATGGCGGACGTAAATTTGAGAAGTCAATATATTTTCACCAAAATCGGTATAGGGGGTTTTTGAGGACACTGGTTACGAATCTAAGGTCAGATTTACAAAATTCCAAATGCCGGGTCTAAGATGGCAGACGCAAATTTGAAAATTCATAATTTCACCAAAATCGGATGACCTTGTCGGTCGTCGTCAAGGTAATTTTCCTAAGTAAAATTATCCGTTATTTCCCAATCCGATTTGGAAGATAAGAGATTTCTATTTGAAAAAAAACTATGTCGATCTAGGTAGTGGTCAAGGTCCTGAACCAGGTCATGGTCAAGGTCATTCTGGACGTATAATTTGCCGCTCATTCCGAAACCGAAATAAAAAATGAGGGTTCTCATTTGACAAAATGCATTTGATAAAAATAATAAAACTTTTGTATTTATCATTTTTCAAAAAATAAAAATTCTTGAAGTATTATTCAAAGGTTTCCATACTTTTCGTTCACCCTGTATACAGCATACCCTGTGAATGTGGCAAACTCTACATTGTGGGCAGAAAGCAACCACTGAACACCATCATTCACCTGAAGACGACCATTTCAAGACTGTTTCAATCTTGTATGGCTCTGGGATAGATACTTTTTTTCTGTGGTGGTGTAGTTACTAACCATTGATTGTCATTTTGTATATGACCGTTTTAAAAATGGAACACCATTGACATACCTGTGCACCTTCCATTAAACTTATAGTAACAAAGGCAGTTAATGGTAAACTGTTGCCTTCCATGCTCTGTAACTCCGAGTGAATAACGTTTCCAGTTTCATAGAAGCTACCATTTTTTCCCTGAACATTCATCAACCAATCGTGTGCCTTTTCGATTATTTCTTCATCGACAAAAATAAAAGGTTTCGCTTGCTTGAAAGCTAAAGCTGTGTAAGCTGTCAACCTAGAATTCAATTAGTTATTAGGGTATAAAAAATTGTTTTTATAACTATAAACATTACCATACACTTCCGTTGGCATCTCTTGACCCAAACGGACTGAACGACCCATCAGCTCTCTTATAAGTCAATTGTTGTTGATAACTGGTCTCCAAATTGTGAACAGCTTCGTTCTCTATAGTAGGATTCAACTGCTGTGTAACTCGTAAGTATTGTAAAATTATTAAATCAGGCATAAAATGAACCAAATTTTGTTCACCACAACCAGCTGGTAGCCTTATGAGATCGTCCAAGTGAATCAAAGCTGGACCCAAGAAACTTCCAACAGCGGACACCTCGATCTTTTCTGAATCTGGAATGGCGTTTTTCGGTAATGTAAAGTTAACCGATTTTTCTAAATTTCTGCTGTTCCTTAGATCAAGTATAACAGATTTCGTGTAGTATTCAGTCTCCCCCTCAGGCTGGAAAGTAAACATAAATGTATTTATTGGATTGTTGTCGCTTATACTTAATATAAATCCATGATGAGAAACATAAAAACGAAAATACACTACGAGTTTTACACTTTATTTTGATAGAACCACACGTATTATCAAGTTTCACAGAATACTGAAAGACTTATTCTATGCACCATTATATATATATATATATATATATATATATATATATGTGTGTGTGTTTTAGGTGGTTTCCGGGAATTCGGGAATTCATCCGCGTAGTTGATAACTGATCCCCGCCGGGATCGATGGTAAAATGACGACGTTTCGGTAGAGTCACATCTGCCCTCTTCAGGTCGGTTCGCATAATTCTCGTAGCCTTCTGCTTTTGCTTCTCGAATACTAAGATTTTCAGAAAAGCTCGCGCTGTTATATAGTCGCGGCTCGGCGCCTATTGGTTGGCACCGTGAACAGCTGCGTGTGATTGGCCCTTGGCGTTCAGTGGGCACTCCTTCCGCCTGCTGATTTGTTATTTCCGGTTGAGTTGTTATTGGACGGGTCCGGGACGGTACGGTGTTTAATAGAATTTTCCAACAATTCGATAAGTTCTGAATTTCATTGCGTGCCTTTAGACTGTGAGGCCTCTTCGCTATGTCAATTGCCTCTCTTACGAGTCTTGATTTCGGGTGTTCTATATTTGCCAGTACTCTGATGTTCTCAAAGTCTATTCGGTGTGACATCGTGGTGGCGTGTTCATCACGTCTAGCTTGAATTCTTCTATTAGTTTGCCTCACATAGGTTTTATGACAGTCACTCATAATCAAACAGGCTCTTATATTTTTTTAATTATCATTAAAGTTATGATTATCTTCTATTTAATGACGTCATAAATAGAGACAATCATAACTTTAATGATAATTTTACATTTAGAAACTAATCTCAGTAAAACTAATCTATGATAATCCCTAGAAATTAACAAATATAAATTAAAGTGTTTCTTTTTTGTCTTTTTTTAGATATTTTAAAAGTTATTTTTGATGACTAGTTTTGAAATGAAAGCCCGCTATATAGTAGTGTCGTTAGAATAAGTCTTCAGAATTTTGTGAAACTTTATAAATGCCGAAATACGTGTCGTTTTATCAAATTAAAGTATGAACCTCGAAGTGCATTTTCGTTTTTATGTTTCTGTAAATGAAATTTGTTGGGGAAAAATTGAATACACTTACCATTACTAGCAACTGTTTTACAGCAGCATCTTGATTTTTAGGACTATTTGCGGTAACCTTAATTTCAACATAACCAGTTTTAATGGTTGTAATCATGAAGGATACAGAAGCTCCGCTGTTTCTTTTTACAACTAATTTCTTTCGACGGTACAGCTCAATTTCTAAAGAAAAAAAAACACAGTTAGGGCAATTTTATTTACCTAAATCACTTTAGTTTACTTTTTGTAGCATTAACTTCGTTGGAAATTTCTGCAAATTCAAACTTCTGTTCTGGATTATGCAAAGTCACATCCACGTTTACATCTTGATTCATATTGTTCTGTACCACAACCGGCACGGCCAATATTTCGCCTCTTTGAACAGAATGTGGCAGATCCAGTGTTACCACAAAGGTTTTAGAAACTTTTACTTTTTTCGGTGAAGTTATTAACCCTAACCCAAACAAGGGGTCTAGAGAGAATCCAGAAATAGACCAAGTGTTGAGAGAATTTGGTAAACGTCTCCTTAGAGAAGCTTTGCCATCGAAACCGGACGAGAAATTATTAAAAAGCCATGTTGGAGCAATGTCTTGGGTGAGGTAGACCTTTGGTTTGTTCCAAACTGGTCGAGGAATACGACTGAAGGCATAAGGTCCTGCTAGAGGTGGTCTAGTGACAGAGAGGACTGGAAGAGCAAATCCTCGATCCGGCTTGATGGTTGACGCTCCGTAAAAGACAGGTCTTAGATAAATGTCTTCCACTGAAAGAAAAACACATACTAAGGCGTTCCTATTGAATTGTAATACTTACAGGTTGGTTTAACTCTGTTAATCCTGGTATTCGTCAAAAGATCTGCTCCGGATTCCTTAAAAATATCAAAATATTCAATTATTCAATAAATTGTCCAAAAAAGAAACTTACATAAACAGCAGAGTGCGGATTATTCGCACCAGGTTTCCAAGAAAATTGTGACTTGGCACTTCTATGGAAGTGTGAGTAAGGACTTCCGACAGCTGCAATATCGTACAGTTTTAGTTCCTCAGCAACATTTCTGAGTGTGATATCATAGCCTGGCCTCAAAAGACCAACGTTTTCATCTACAGCTAGAAATCCAATGTAGGAGTTATCTTTGGCCCTTATTATGAATTCAACATCTAGATCTGGTTCACTTTCAACTGTATTAACTTGGACATCAACCTAAAGTATAGCAAATAAACCTAGTTGTAGATGAAATGTGGCTCTAAGTACTTACAAAGTTTTGGAGAACGCCATCAATCTCTATATCTAATGCATCACCAACTAGCTCTCCGTCATTTTTCACGTAGTATACAAACAAGTGACAAACAGGTACCATTGCGTGTGTCGCTGTGAATCTAAATTTATAAGCCATTGAATTGTCCACTTGGAAAGTGTTAGTTATAAGTACGTCTCCACGCCCCATTAGGACGTAGTTGATGTACCGCATAGGTTCAGTACAGGTCACCAAGATTTCGACTTCTTCATTGATGATGGGTCTGTCGGTGTCCAAAGAAATTTGTAAGAAGGTGTTATTGTAGGACACTGCCGCTGGAACTGGAGCCATGCGTTCTTTAAGGTCACCGAATTCCGCCTAAAAAATGTACAAAAAATGTTAGGAATTTAAGCGACTCATCTGTTGTGAGTGAGTAACACTGTTTCCTACTTTTCTTGCTTCGTTAGTAGATTAGCAAAGTGGGACCAAAAACACTGACAGCTAGTGGGAGAAAGTGGGGAAATTGAGGGAACAAGAAAGGGCGATAGATAGAGAGAGTGGGAGAGAGGTGGAAAGAGAGGATAGGATGGAGAAAGAGAGGGGGAGGCAAAGAGGAATAGAGAAATAAAGACGAACCAGAGAGTTAGAGATCAATGCGTCTCATTGATGGAGGTTAACCAGCCAATTTATGGAAATCAAGACAGTTATTATGAGTTGAGGAGGGTAGAAATTGTGTTGTGATATTATTCACAATATAAATATGTCATCCGTCTGAAACCAGTTTCCATGATGAAGACTTTACACGTATGTCTACCCAGATCTGAAGGTTAATGTAGTTACCTGCCGTGTTTAGCTTTTGATTTTAGTTCCCGAGCGTTGGTTGATATGCTAGCATTCCTGAGAATGCTAAAAGAGCTTCTACAACATGCTTAAAATTTATTCCAGAGACATTTCAGCTTAAGTTGAAATTAATGGATAACTCTAGTATCAACGTTACTTTTGATAGAACTATAGAATGCTATGATCACTGGCGTCTTTTTTCCTTTAGATTTAGTACTGATGGCATTGTCATGATGAAAGGAAGAAGCCAGAATTCTTTATAGCTTTTTGGATACCGACGTCTCCTCACTGCTGAGACCAGAAATTGGTAGGTCAACACATCTGGCGTAGAAAGGGTTTTTCTTGTTTAAATCATTTTATATCTACGCCTGTAAACCAGTTGTCAGCAGTGAAATTACATCAAGATCCAAATAAGGACTTAGTCATTCTTTTATTCACTTGTTTTGGGGCTTATTCTCTAAATAAATTGAACCTGTGAACTATTCTCCGCATATATATTTAAATAAAGAATGGAAGAGCTTGCACTGGTCTAAGGTGGCAATCCTGACTGAGAATGACATGACAGATAGCGATTTGCCGAATTTACAACCAACTTTCTATAAAAGACTAACTACAACTTAGAAGTGGAGTTTCTGCTTCTGAAGCTGTCACCCTGCGTGAAGTCTGATTCCACAATCACAATTTTGCTGTTATCTATAGCAGATTTTGTTTTCTGACACCAGGTTTGCCTAACACAGTAACATGATATGTGTGTACGTCGTCATATGTCAGCATATCCGTCAAATCCACCGTCATTGCTTAGTCAATCGTATTAAATACCAAAAACTAATCAATTAGGTAATAATATCAAAAATCAATCATCTTATGAAATTATGGTGGAGACTTTCACATATTTAATATTACTATGTGAATTGTTTTAGAATTATTTCCCAAATCAATCTCAGGAAAACAGTTCAGGATGTATTTTATCAGTTGCTATAGTAAAAACAAAATCTTACTATTGTTTTTTTATTGTATTAAACCTCTTGTGCTTTTTTAGTTGTAGTACTTTGTTGAAGAAATCCTCTAACTCTAGAATGTAGTATAGGGTTTGAGCAATACAAGCAAGCATAAAGTTATAATTTGTTGATATATATATTATTTATTTATTTTGAACATGGGAGTCTTAGATTGTCTTAGACATCTGTTACTTTCAAACCTGCCTGAAAAAACTCTTACAGTGTGTGTTTTTCTATTGAACAATAAAAAAGTATAGCAAAAATAATTTACTCACCTCAATCCTCAACGCTGTAGCATTGGTCACATTACTGGGGGTGGTGTATTCGAGTTTGACTATTCCATTTTGATCCAACCTGTGTTTTGCGGTCTCATAAACTTCATCAGCTCTGGAGTATCCATGCTTCACTATTACTTCTGAATTGCTCGATTTCAAAGGTGTTCCATCATGATTGGAGACTTTAACCTTAAAAATTCACAGTTCGTGAAAGTATCAAACTTAAAATTCCTGATATTTTACTTACATATGCCACGTACGTCAAACCCGGTTTGAAATAATCTGCAGTTTTGATAATATTCATCTGATAATCGTATTTGTGAATATAAACTTCAACGCTGTTGTTTTGTCTTCTACCAGAAGGGAATTCTTCTATTGTGACATCGATTATTACTCTCCTTTCGTATTCATCGTTTAACTGCAAATCCTTCTCGATATCAAATTCCACATTTGTGGTTCCATCGATTTCCAATACTTTCCGGATTGGATTCTGGAAGATCGGTTGTATTACACCTGAAACGATTGTTGGGTATACCGTAACCGTAGCTTCACCTTCGACCTTTTTTCCATAATTATACCTGCAATAAAATCATGTAAAACTATAAACAATCTGCTTTTCTGGGTTTTTTTGAAATAATAATATTGTTTAAGTAAAAAATGTTTAGGGGAACAAAAAAGGATTAAATGACACAGTGAAAAAAACATAAAATTGCACTCGGTTTATGTGACTTCGCAGAAAACAAGGTTACATTTGATTAGTCATTGCCTGGCTCCTTACATATTTATTACCCTAGTGGATTTTTAATTTATAGAATTCTTCCACAACGGTGAACAGAAATCCATCAGGTAGTTTATTCAATTTGCTTTTGATCACATCCGTCTTAGGTTCATTTTAGGATATAGGCCACCCTCATTCCTTGCCATTTGGCTCCATTTTGTGCCTCATGTATCCATATTAGTCTGGTGGATTTCCCAGATGTGGTCTCCATTTCAGGATATCAGTTCACATTTTTATTCTACTATTGTCCCAGCAGTATTTTTGTTGTTTCTCCATTTTGTTTCAGCAAACTTTAACTCTCTTTGTCCTAATAATTTTAATTGTCATATTTTAATTTCTTCTGTTATGTATCCTTAAAATACTGAATAATATGACATAATTATTGATCAGGAGAAGTGAATAACGACATCTATAAGATTCTAATAAAATAGTACTGTAATATTGGTTGCATAACTAATCGATTATTAGTCTGAAATTGGTAGACTATGTAAGTCGATCCTTTGGACCTCTTGTCTTTTAATGTTTGATCTCACTACGTTTCAAGAGCGTTGAATCTGCTGTCGTCGTCAGGTGAATGACGGGAAATTCGAATTATCCCTCAAACCCTTCAAACGCTCTGACCACGTGTATTTACGGCTTCAGTGCTATTTATCTCTTTCTTAAAATCCCTGCTGATTTCTCGATGAGTCAAACTGGGAACGTAGTTCTCACTAGTGCAGTTCTCTCCTTGGAACGCAACAAGTGCATACAGTGTTACGTCGCAGTTCGTAGCTAAAAGACTGTAGTAGTATAGTAAAACCCAGGGTTGGACCAGCTACCAGCTCCAGGTTATAGAAAAATGCATGGCAGACTACTTCAGCTTTAACTGATCATCCAACTCGTAGATAAGGTAAGGGTTTTTTATAAAATGCAATTGAGTTTCTTCCAAATAGAACCAATCTCAAAAATACAGTCCACTAAATTGAATGTAGCACAGTTAGTTTTAGTAAACATTTGTAATATGTAAACAGACTCTCAGCTTCAATAATTTTTAGAATATGTTTCTCTTTACCAGGAATAGAGGCATCTCAGGTGTTTGTAATATCTGGAACTCTGTAGATTAACAAAATAATAGGAGTGAATCTAACAAATATATTTTATTACCTTGTGTTAATTTGGGCTTTAATTACGTTATCTTTAAAAGTAACGTGCTTAGCTGTCTGGATATCAACCATGAACTTTGGATAGATATAATCAGCAACTTCAAAAGTCTTGTTATAAGTTTGGCCGTGGATGTTAACAGAGATATTCCAATGACCTAACACGGGACTTTGGCTTAGTTTCAGTTCACCAGTGAAAACACCTTTAATTGCCTCGACACTAGTCCACTCTTTAACTCTGTTACCAGCTCCATCCTAAAAACATATCCGATCAAGTTGAACAACTTTTTAATGTCACAACTTAATACTTACTGAGATGTAAATGTTTAAAGGTTCATTTCTAACTTCAGCAGCAGGTTTTAAAGCTGAGTTCAGTGCAATAGCCCTAAAAAGAATTTTCGAACCAGGTTGATAAACTTGACGATCCGTTTGGATGAATATTGAATAGCTTTTCTGTACGAATTCTAGTGGGAAATTTGTGACGAAATCTACACCTCCGGTACCGCGAACTTCGAGTTTATAATCACCGTCATCCAAATCTCCAATCTGCAAAATCAAATCAGGGAAATTAAAATCTATTTACTACTAAATGTTTGTTTTGACCTTTTACCAAAATTATTCCATCAGAATTCAATTAATTCCACATCAGGTGCATTTTTTGTGCAACTTAGTTGTACTTTATAACATTTAGGGGCAGTTGTAGTTGGAGATAAGAAAAATGAAGATATAGCTGTGTTTTTCAATTATGGTAGACTCTTTGTTTACAAAAAAAAAAACTGTAGTAGAGCTAAATACTACTCAGGTGTAAATTCCCTTTTCAAATAAAAATTAGTTAGGCCTATTTTTTCAAGGTTCTTGAAAAAAACCTGTGTAGCGCTAGATTGACTAATTTTGAGAAACCCTTAGTAGAGAAGTATGTGTCTTGGAAAATTAAGTGCAAAGTAGTTCTGAGAATTATGATTCAAGGAACCTATAATTCCAGACATATAAGAGAAAAATCTATGGACCGCTAGGATTATGTATTTAAAAATATACAGTGAAGATGCGTAAAATTATAACACAGTTTCTATGAAAATATACAAGTGCTAAAAACTCCAGCATTAAAACCAGACGTAAATAAATAGGTTCAAACCAACAAACACCTTATTTTTACCGTTGTTTTGTTAGAAAGAAATGTAATTTTTTTAATAACTGTTAATTTTCGGTATAGGACACTGTAAATGAAAAATACTTAGATTTCAACGCAGAATTCAAAAATTAAATAAAAAACAAATGTTTCCGTTTGAATAAAATAAGTTGATGGTCGCAATTTATTTCTAGCCCACCCTGTATAAAAGAGTTTATCAGCACGAAAACCGCAGGCCAAAAAAAAACCGACGTGTCCGAGCGTTTTTCCAAAAAACACCTGAATTTTAAATGAATTTGTTCCAACGCGTTCTCAGTATATAATAGTGAGTAGAGACAATAAAGTCTACAACTGTTATACTAGTCAATTAGATTAAGCCACTGATAAAAATGACTTATACACCAAAAATTGCTAATAACATGATACCACTTTTTGTTAAGCACCCTAGTAGTTCTTAATATATCCATTATTTTTATATAATTGTGAAAGACACCAATTAGAAATCAAAATGAAAAATTAATAAATACTTATCATAATAACTTAGTCTTAAGCCAGTTTTTGATTTTACTGTGACTGTAAAAACTTTCCAAATAAGTTTGTTTTCACTTACTTTAATTCTGCTTATTCGGGAACTATAAGGCTGTACGACAACTTGATCTTGACTGAGAAACGGAGTCCCATTAAATGATACTCCTTGAAGAACTGTTGATACTGTAGTAGGTTCTGACGCAGCTTGAATACTTATTGCGCAGTGATAGTCACTATTTGGTCGTATTACCCTTGGTCCTATGACGTTGTAATATCTGTAAAAAGAATAAAATTGATGAACATATATGTATAGTAATTATCAAACAGTAAGTAATACTAATATCAGTGACAGGCAACCGTAATTTCTCGTTCGGGGCTGAAATTCAACTAGCGATTCCTCTACAGTCAGGAACTAAGTATGATTTTTTTTCAAAATAATTTCATGGAATGCATCCAAAGCCCAAAAACAGAGGCTATAACAAACAATAGTGACACCTACCACTAAACTGTTCACTATTCAGATAATAATAAAACTTATTCATGCAAGTTTCCCTTATTCTGCGCCAATTGAACTTTCCCAATCTAATAGTAAAAAAGTACTCCAAGGATCCACTGAGCAATATACCTGTTCCTTCCTAACAACTGGAAACAAGAATGAATTCTTTGTATTCGGTACCCATAGCATGAGACATTTCTTAAATAGTTCTGAAAAATTTAATGTTTGATTTGATAATTCCAAAATATGTCACTGAAATATTTCTGAAAACGTCTATTGCAACATTTCATGTAGTTTTCTTGTAATATTGTATGAAGTATTTCTGTAATATTTCATGACATATCTAAAATATATATAATTTAGTGAAATGGTAGAACATATCTCTAAAATATTGCATGTTTAAGTTAAAATATTACTGAATTATTTCTGTAATATTCATATGTTCGCGACAAAAATCTTTTGACATATTTCTGTAATAATTCATGAAATATTTCAAATGACCCACGGACAACAAATATTACAGAAATATTTAATTGAACTAGAATATGTACAATGAACATTTTAACGTGACTATTTTATTCGCACAGTCGAAGTAGAAAGTTCAATCTTACTCATAAGAGTATTTACAGTTGGTGAGGTGGGGGGAAGGGCAGTTACCCCTCTAAATTTATGTGGAATGGAAGAATAGAGTGAAAGGTGCGTACCGACACAGGATTTTATTTTTCTAACACATGACTTAATTTTTCTATAATACAGATGCTGTACGAGGGCTGCCTTTTATATTTCGGGATTGGACAACCCTAGTGTTGCAATCTGACAACTGACAGCTCTATCGTAAAGTTTGACATTTTTGAGGTTATACGTACTCAGGACGTTTTGACATTCGATCGCTATGTGTCGTTTACAGTAACTTAAATCGTGAACATTTTGCTGCGATTATTTTTTACAACTTTCGACGTGGATTAAGTCAGCAAGAGTGCATGGATTAACTTAATTTAATTTTTAGCGATGAAACTCCATCAAGGACCACAGTTTATCGATGGTATGGTGAATTCAATCGATGCCGTAGTTCACTCCAAGACGAATTTCGTGAAGGTCGTCCAAAAACAGTTGTTGTTCCGGAAACCATTGATGCTGTGTGAGAACTGATACTGCAAGATCGTCATGTGACCTGTCGTGAGACTGAGTCAACTTTACACATTAGTGGGACCAGCATAAATTCAATATTGCATAAACATTTGAATGTCAAAAAAAAATCCCACACAATTTGTCAATGGTTCAAAAAAGACTCGTGTCGATTGGTCGAAAGAAAAGCTCAAAAAATACGATCGCGGTGCTTCAAAACACGTTTATGACATAGTGACAGGTGATGAATCGTGGATTTACGCGTATGAGCCCGAAAGTAAACAGCAGGCGACTGTTTTTTTTTTTCGGAAAAACTGGACATGTCGCAACCGTACCACTAGAGTGGTACACAACCATTTGTTTGCCAGTTGTCTTCCAAGAAATGAGGAAAACCAACCGCCGAAGACAGATCACTCTTCACCACGACAATGCGAGCTCTCACATCGCTCTTCCATCGGCTCAAACAACTGCATTTTTGACCACCCAAAACATCGATTTGATGAGTCAACCGCCGTATAGTCCTGACTTGTCACCAAATGACTTCTTTTTATTCCCGTACGTAAAAAACAAACTGAGAGGTCAACGTTTTTCGATACCTGAAGATGCGGTTGCTGCGTTCAGAATGTACGTTTTGGAGATTCCCCAATCAGAGTGGAAAAAGTGCTTCGACAATTGGTTCAAACGCATGCAAAAGTTTATAGATCTTCATGGGGAATATTTTGAAAAACAATAAAGCGATTTTCGATGATTAATATTTGTTTTTGTTCTCTAATCCCGAAATATAAAAGGCAGCCCTCGTATCAACATTTTTGAGGAACAGAACAGTCGAATATCTGTTGGTATAATTTGAGGTGCAATACTTTTGGAAGACCAGCTTACGTTGGATGTTAGTATAAAAAATGAATGTTTTTTGAAATTTTTATCTTTGGATTTAACTTAAAGTAAATTGTAACCATTGAATATTCAAATTCAGTTTGGCTGGTTAGTATTGGTTTTTTAAAGTGGGTAAAGAACAGAACCCTTATAGGCATGGGCGAATCCAAGGGGGGGGGGTGTTGGCGATTGCCCCCACCGAGAACTTCGATGTCAGTAAATTTAATATTAAAACGAGGTAATCTTATCTCCAGGAACCTAGAAGAAAGTCACCTGTATGTAAAGAATAACGACTATTTTTAATGTAATAGTCCTAGAAATATTCGTTTAAAATTATATTTTGGTAAATCTAGTAATCGGCCCCCTGAAGCATAAAATCGCCTCCCCCCCCCGGAAGCTCGTGTCTGGATCCACCAATGCAGTTACAGGGGTGAATCCAGACAAAAGCCTCCATGGGCGGAGGTAATATCATGCTTTAGAGAGGCAATCTTGTAATGAATTTTCCCAAATAGAGGGAAACCTGCTTTATGGTTTTGAATATAGTATTTCCAAGACTATTAGATTAAAAAAAAGTTGATTTGTGGTATAAATACATAGAAGTTTTTCAGGTTGTTGGAGGTAAAATTCTCCCATTGTAGTTTTAAACTCATTAACTGTGATGTTCTCAGGGAGAGAGGTGATTGATTCCTTATGGACCACTACGTGGATCCGCCCCTGATCACCTGGGAAGTTGTGGGAGTAGGTACTATAGCTTTAGTGATCTCAGAAACAAGAATATTGGAATGTTGAAACAGAAATTAAAAATATAATTGAAGGGTTGAACCCTGATTTAGATTTTTATTTAAAGATTTGAGTTTTAAAATTTATTTTATATTTGTCAAACTTTTGTGGGATAGTTCTGGTGTCCATTTTATTTTTCTGTATAGTCTTCAGCGAAGTACACCTGCTTAAAATATTCTTAATTTGACATAAAACTTGATTTATATTCAAAAAAGTATTTCGGAAAAAGTATCCATTAAAATATTCGTAAATCAGACGAAATAAAAACATCATCTCTGTTTTTTAAATATGCAAGAACAGAATGCATTACTTTCACTCATATGATCTGTGATCATTTCATTTGCCAACTTTTTATGGCAATAAAGCTAACAAAAAGTTGTTAGTGAAAGGAGAAATGAAGAGCGGGTTTTATTAATTCGACAGTTGATTTACGCAGATTTATAATTAATATATTATACTCGCTTTTTCTCCTTAAATTGCGTTTTGAAGATCATGAACGAAAGTTGTTATATACCAGTTAAAAGTTGTATCTATAAAACTAATTATTTGGAGTCTTGTTTTTGTTATTCTTGTAATGCATAATTGATCAAGACTGGCCGATGTGCAGAACAATTAATAAAATCATTAACAATGACAATTTCACGTCGTCATTGCCATTTCCACAGGGTTATTATCTAGCATGGTAACAGCTAAGGTATATCAATTTTCCTTTACGTCATAAAATATGCATTATAACAAAGGATACTAATCAGAATAAAAATCATTATTTTGATAGTCAACAATCCAATCCCAATAATCGCTGTTATTATGAGATTAAATTGGCAATAAACCTAATTAATACTTACTATAAACAAAAAAGAACAATATTGTAATGCTGATTTTTTTAACAATCTCATAGTCCAAATATGAAAAAAGTGTTCAAAACATAAATATACATTATATTAACAAATAATTATAAAATTAAACTCATTGTAGGAAAATTCAATATTTTTTTGGTAAAATTCAATAGATTTTAAATCACAATTGGATGCAATTTAGCTTTTATATTAATTTAGAAAGAATGTATGTTTCTAACAACTCTACTAAAATTGGGTGCTAATTTGACGCAATTAGAAGCTTGTTTTGCAGAGTAGTTAGTTTTTAAATCAACACATTCCGTATATTAATTATAGTCAAACCCTTATAAGGATTTCATCGTCTTTCACATTACAGCAATTTTATCCAAAACTACAGCACCTATCAGGAGTACATATCGAAAATGAAGGAATGTTAATTTTATCTCCGAAACTATTGAACCTAGAATTTTGAACAAAACAGGAAATATAGAACGTTGGCTAAAGTTTACAGGAAAAATAAAGAGAAACCCCTAATTTTAATTTTGGGTGGCAGATTATAGAATTAAAAAAAAATGTAAAATTCAAAGTTTTTTAAACGCATCATATAATATATAAATTAATGAAAGGGCTCATTCTGAGGAACGCAAACATGATTTTTTCATATAATAAAAATAATTAATTTAAAAGATATTAACAAAAATATACAATATAAATAATACACCATATATTAAATAAACTCAAAGAGCTCGTTATAACAAGTATATTTTTTCATATTTAAAAAAAAATTACCAATCCTTCTTTTTCTCCGAAAGTATAAGACGTAACATTTTGAAAAACATTAGAAAGATTTTATAGGAAGAATAAGGAGAAACTACTAATATTAATTTTGTGGGCCAAATTACAGAATTAAATGGGAAATATAAAAGTAGATTTGTTTCTCATGCATCATCTAATATATCAAATTAAAGGACTCATTATTAATATTTTTAAAATCAATTATTTAAAAGATATTACCAAAAATTAAAAAAATATCTACCCTCACCCATTTATTTTCGAGACTGTACAAAAAAAATAAGGAGAAACTCCTAATATCAATTTTGGGGAGCAAATTATAGAATTAACCAGAAATGAAAAATTTAAACTTTTTTTAAACGGATCATGCAGTGTATCAACTGAAAGGTCTCACTATGAAAAATACAAGAATATTTTTTTCATATTTTTAAAACCATTTATTTAAAAGATATTAACGAAATTATAAAAAATCGACTTATTCCCCCATTTATTTCAGAAATTACACGACCTAAAATTTTGAAAAACTAGAAATATTGGCTCTCACTTTAACTATGATTAAGTTTGGGAGCCAAATTACGGTATTAAATGAAATTTCTTTTGTTCAAACAAATATATTAAGTGGAAGAATGGAGAATACAAGGAAATTTTTTTCATAATTTTAAAACAATTGTTTAAAAAAGTTATTTTAAAAAATAACCACATTCAACATAGTAAAAAACATTTAAAAAATATATAACCGACTTCTACCTATAACTAAAGAGCTAAAAATAATTATAACAAAATAAAAGTCTAAGAAATAAATAACACATTCAGTGTTGTTAGGTACCTACCCAGGAAGTAAAAAATGTAAACATTAAAAGGTGCTGATTCTGTACAAATTAATTACCTACCAATATAGTATATTTTTGAAGTCGGTACCAAGCAAATCTAAAATCCTTCATTGCGTACTAATCTACAACTTCATCAAACTTGATTGTTGCAAATTTGTTAGCTGCCTCCTGTAAACTATAGGACGGAGTAGAATCCATCCCATTTTTACGGAGTCAAATCCGTCCTATATTTCAACCATAGTATATAACTCCTTGTGGGCTACCAAATAATTTTTTTCATTCTTAACACTTTATATTATCGCCCTGTGTAACATTAATTTCTCTCCACACTTTATGCAACTTTTTATGGGCTATAAAAGAAATATTTTTTTAACCACACTGTATAAATATAAATCAACTCCAGCATATATTTCAACCATCCTGTATATGATTTGCTTATGTTCACATCATATAACAGTTTTTTAATTACCCTATATAATTTTAATTTCACATTTTTTTCAATATTTTTATACCACCAAACGTCCAGTCGATCCTATATTCCAACCATCCTGTATATGCAGCTGCCTACGGACCACTATCATTCTAGTCCGGCCTATATTTCAATCTTCATATAAATGCAACTCCTTCTATCACTTTACTTTGTGATCTTCTTTGCTATAACTAAACACCCTGTCTATAAACGCACCAAATAGCAGTTTAAAGTTTCACATGTTTTGTCACTGAATTTTCTATTAGGCCGGGAGAATGTGGCAACCAAAAGCACCGTCTTCGTAAAATGGATAAATTTGCATTTAAATATGTATTTGCCTGGTATACAAACAAAACGAGCTTGGTACTATTTGATTTAAGGAGCCGAACATACTATGCTTTACTACTTATATGCTTGAGATGTCCGTTATGTCATTTCGATCTTTTTTTGATAATAATTTTGGAATTTTCGGCGATTTTCTGCAAAACTGCAAGTTGCACGTGGCAGAAAAGTATATGAGATCACCTAAGGATCTTCCTTAATAGATAACGTTAAAAAACTATACACATCCATAAGGAGTTATCGAAAAATCGACTAAAATATTAGGGATATTGGTCGATTTCCATGCACGCATGTGTTCATTCACAAATTTATTCACTTTACCAAAAGAATTCTTTTCCAAAATTTGAAGTTTCACCAATCCGGATATATACTTTATTAAACAAGGCCATATGCATTCAAAACGGTGCACCACAGGAGAAGAAATCAGGTAACATACATACAAAAAAAAAGCGAAAAAAAAAATACGCGACGAATTGATAACCTCCTCCTTTTTGGAAGTCGGTTAAAAAAAATAAAACACAAATTCTTACAGTAATTTATCCACTTCAGCTGTTTGGCAATGTATTCACACAGTTTTAATGCTCCATGGAATTAATTATTTGAAGATATTTGTTGAAATATATTTCAGACCGTTTATTATAATAATTTTACCTGTCTTATATCAAATAAAAATGAATGTTCTCAAACTCCATAATGTATTATTGAAATTTGGAATACTTATTTTTAGTTATTCTTAGTTGACCCTCAAATGCGCACTCAACCATCCCACATATAACATTTCTGCGAATTGTGTGGGAATGTATCAAGGATTATTATTAGTTTTTATGAGCGACGTTTTGTATTTGATTTAACACGATATTTCAAAAATTTATTTCGTATTGTTACGAGAATCCATCCGACAGCTGGTGCAATCGGCCATCAACCAATTCGTGGAAGGGACATTATTCGTATAAATTCTGGGAACCCGAAATGTTTGTCTCTCAACAGGCGGACCGCTGCCGTTACTGGGAATTCCCGTAAAGCTTCTAGAACATGAAATAGTTTCCCGATGGTTCGTGGACGTACCAGACAATTCCAAGATAAATATATAAATAAGTAACAGCTGGCGATAGGAGGCATTCAGTTTTCGTCGGTCGTATTGTATGGTTAAAATAAAATGTAAATAGTAGTTTCTGTGAATATAAATTGTGTAAAAGTAGTGGAAATAAATTAGAGTGAGTTGGACTGTGTTTTTAAATAAATCCAAGAACTGAACTGAACCCGAGTGTGAAAATAAAAACATTACAGTATCTACTATTTACACTTATGACTATACAGTCTTCATTTCTTTTCTAACAATCTTATGATGTACCCAATTTTAGAAAACCCGGATTTTCAAAAAAAATTTGTTTTATCTTACCGACCTTTAATACAAATTTTCGAGGATCAAAACAGGAAACTGTAGTATTTGTTTTCTTAAGGTAACCTTGATGTTTCTTACAGTTTTTAACATGCTTTTATAATCTTAACACATGGTAGTAGTTCTGGCCAGAATCAAAAAAGGAACAGCTTATACGAAATGTGAATGTTATTCTGTGAGTTTACAAGAAATTTTTTTAACAATTTTAAAGTTGCCTTTAGCTAGTAATTTTCCAATATACGTATGAAGTATTTTCCTCATTGATAATGAAACATATAAAAAACAAATGATCGAATAGGTGTGGTATTTTCCGCTCGCAAATCCCACTGATAAGTACTGTACTTGGAAAAAGTTGTTGAGAAATGTTTAAACTCAACCGAGGTGTATTTTAAGCATGATAAAGTTACAGACAGTTTTGGTGAGAATTTCAAGTTCAAAGAAAATTCTTTGATTTAAAAACATAAATCAATCACAATGATAAACGTCTTCACAGAATCTACTTGTATAAATATGTTAGTATACTCTTTGATCAACATTTGAGATAGGATCATCACATACAAGACCTTGTTAAAAGATTTAAGTACTTACTTTACGTATTCTATAGATTAAAACAAATGCTGACGAATAAGCAGCTGTTAAATATCACTTATCGATTATTTAATAGTATTTATTTATATTTGTAGACTTGGAAAATCTCGGTATTAATATAACCGTCAAAAACCTTACACACTTGAGATTTGCAGACGACATAATCATAATAGACTAGACAGTGCTTCTCATAAAGTCGGTCGAAAAATTAATGTACCAGAGCCCCAGCTGATGCCCATCTAACTCTTATAAATACCTTGACCAGGAAATCTGTATAAATAGAGACAATGTAACATGAAAGCTATTTAAACAAGTAGGTTTGAGGTGGGCTGGAAATCTGAGAATATATCCAAAGCAGACTTTCCGATGTTTAAAAAGGTGGCATGACGTACTATGGAACGATCTATGCTTGGGCTGAGCCTCAGGGATCGTATTAAAAACATAGAAATACCAAGAAGAACTGGGCCCACCGACGTAGTAGAGAGAATCACAATCCTAAAGTGAATTTGGATCTAGCCAGAATCCATTCAGAAACAGAGGATGACCACTAACTAGATGGTCCGATGATATCAACTGCATTCACACAAACTGGATAAAAACAGCACAAAATGAAGGAAGGTGGAAGCATTTAAAGGAGCATGGCTAGTACTCAGATGGCATCTCTAGAGGTATATGATTTTATATAATATCAAGAAGAAAACACAGACCTGAAAAGAATATTTGTTTGAAGATCAATAATTATAATTCAACTTGTAAGAAGAATTACTATTTTCCAGATCAGTATAATGACAGAATAGACCACTGGGCTTCACACTCACGTCAATCTCTTAACTTTGCCATGACAATTCTTTCATATTTATACTTACTAATATCTGCCTAATAAACACGATTTAACCTGTTGAGCTGTTCAGATCCAGGGTCCACAGTAATTCCAATAGTACATTACAAACAATTTCATATTTTTAGTGTTTAAGTTTGTTAGTCATTTGTCCAGCGTCTATAAACACTCAAGAAGTTTTTTTGAAGTCTTAAATAGCGTCACAAGTACGGACTTGTTATCTTGTTATGCTATGTTAAGCCTTTTCACAAAAGGTCCGTATTTGAGAGCATCAAATTTTGGAGGAATTAGGAAAGTATTTGAATCACTTCAATTTAGTAACAAAAAAAACGATCTGATCGTAACAATTGTTTATCAGAAAAATACTGTTTCTGTAAGTAAAAGCTGTTATAGATTTAAATTAAACTATGCCAAAGATTGATAGTAAGATTATGATAATTTATAGTTCTGGATTAACATAAATTCTTGCCCAGATTGTGCAAAATTATTTGTGTCAAAATTGATGTATCACTTTATACAACATTTGAATCCTGAGATCGATTTGTTATACGGTATAATAAGTAATAAATCAAAATAGTCCTGCTTTTCAGATATTGATTAATTGTATAAGTACGAGATTTCTGTTCGGTTATCTGACCTGCTCGAAAAAAGTTTTTAAACAGATTATCCCTGAACTCTTTTAATTATTTTTAGAATGTAATCAATTATAAGTCGTAACATTAAAAAAAAGAAAAATGCAAGGAAAAGTGTGCATAACTGAATTTAAACTTAATTATTATCACTGAGATAAGATTAGCAAATCCGATTTAATAACTACGTCCTACTCTTATTTAATCTTACATGAGGAAAATTTATTTGTTGAAACGAAATTGAGTGTCGAAACTAGCCTTTTTTGTTTTTATGCTTCTTTGGGAAAACAATACCACACTTCGAAAACATAAACTGTATATTTAACAATTCAAAAAAAACAGAAACAATGAGAGGAAGATAACAAACCACCGGGCCCTGACCATATAAACTCCGAAATTATATATTATATATAAATATAAATTGAATTATAAATAAACTAGTTTTTCTTGAATATCTTAAAATGGACATATTGCATATGAGACTCTAGGCCGTCGTGCCAGAGACATCGAATTAAAAATAAAATCGATTCAAAATTACTATTCACAGAACACTAAAAAATCAATTAGCTACTATCTACTCACTTTAGTGCCTAAAAGGACTACCACGTCCATTCCTCCATATCTAAAAGAAAAACTTATTCAGAGGTGAAATTGTAGACTCTTAAAAATCACCATCGACTAATACCGTCTTTAGGGAATGCAAGTGGAATATTTGGGTAGAAACTGGACAAGTGCTTCTCCAATGTCTGACATTAAAATCTTGTCTTAAACTACATCAACCTATGTAATATGAATTATCAATAGATCCAATGATTGCGTGGTTAGGTTCTTTAGACAGTAGTTTAAGGTAACATTTATTCTAAGTTTTCTGGTAATACAGTAACAACAAAATGATTGTCCCAATCCCTTTGTTCCTAACTATCTACTAAAAGAGCTATACAAAATAGATGGAATGGTATGGCCCTGATTTTGCTCTCCAGAATGTGAGACAAAAACAAAAAATAGTATCAATAGGACAAGTCAGGGTTATAAGGAAGGTGCTCTTAGGTTTCTCGGCCCATTTCTGTATCCATGTTTTTTTTATGTTTGTTCACCGATTACTCGCAGACGACTCAAGGAATTTTGACCGTTTATACTGGATCCTGTTGCGGGGGATCGGGAAGTGGTCCCATATTTTTTTCATAAAAATAGCTTGAACCGTTTCTTAGAAAATGGAGAAAAACTTTTTACCGATTGTCTTATACACTTTGGTGGAGTCGCCTGAATTAAAATTATGGAAACTTTTGTATCTGGAACATGGCATAGCGCAACGAGATGTAACGACTACAGTCTTTATATAATATATTATATATATATATATATATATATATATATATATATATATAGTTTCCATAATCTTAATTCAGGCGACTCCACCAAACTGTATAAGACAAGCGGTAAAAAAGTTTTTCTCCATTTTCTAAGAAACGGTTCAAGCTATTATATATATATATATATATATATATATATATATATATATATATATATATATATATATGTTAGTTCTCGCGGGCACTAAATGTATTAGATGGTTTCCGGGAATTCATCCGCGTAGTTGATAACTGATCCCTAGTATTCGAGTAACTAGAAGCGAAAGCAGAAGGCTACGAGAATTATGCGAACCGACCTGAAGAGGGCAGATGTGACTCTGCCGAAACGTCGTCATTTTGCCATCGATCAGTTATCAACTACGCGGATGAACCATCTAATACATACATATATATATATATATATATATATATATATATATATATATGTTCTGAGAGGCTTCCGCGGTCATTATTATGAACTAAGCTAGGTTCCGGGTGAGAACCGCGTCTGAATTTATTGAATACTCGACGTTTCGACTCCTGTTTTGGAGCCATTATCAAGAGACAAAAGTGAAAAAGAGTTTCAGAGTCTAGATCGAACTCGGGGCCTCAATCTGCCTACTCCCCAAGAGTCACTAGGTAACTGAACTGAATTTGAGTCTGCTCTGCTTCTTTTATTTATAGTTAGCGCTGGGGTAGAAGAAGATGTCACGTGATGAGGCTGTGTTGTGATTGGTTGGGTATTGGTGGGCGTGTCTGCTTTGTTTAATCTGGCAATTACAGAGGTCCAAGCTGTGGGAAGGCGAGTGCTGTCATCGCGTCTGTTTAGACAGAGAGGTCTTTTCTCTATTTCGATGGCTTCGCGAATAGTGGATGCCCTAAGAGAATTGAGAGATATGATAGTCCTACTGTCCTCGAAGTTGATAGAGTGTCCTGTTTGGATATGGTGATGCGCGAGAGCTGAAGTCGGATCTTTTTTACGAACTGACAGAGAGTGTTCATATACTCGATGGTTAACGCGCCTGTTGGTACGACCGATGTAGCTTTGTGGGCAATCGCGACATGAGATTTCGTAAACTCCTCGATCCTCGTTAGGTACTTTGTCTTTGGGGTTACCGGTTAAGTTGCCTATAGTTTGAGTGGTGTTAAAGATAGTCTTTATTTGATGTCTTTGTAAACATACATGAGAAATATTAGCTGCTGCAGTTTATAGTGAAAGTAAAAATAGGGGGTAGACAGGAAATTGACAGGAAAAAACTATCAAGGATGCGGAATATCAGGAGCTGGACTGGCTTGAATATTGAAAACCTAATTAGAGACGCTACAGATCGGGAAAACTAAACGGACGGTCTGGGCAAGAACAGAAGAACAAGAAGCTATTTACCTAAAAAAACATAAGAAGAAATTTACAAAGTCTCAACCAAAACAAATATTCATAAAAAATATTATTGTTTGTTTGTTGATTTCTATGTCATTTAGTAAATGCTAGTTTGAAAAATGCGGAAGAAAAGTTTCAAACATTCAAAAAATGCACACATGAGGAGGACCAGATGCCGATTTTTGCTTCGGTCCAAAAACATTGTGACAACATCAGATGAATTGGCCAAAAGGTATACATTGAGAAACTTACCAGGAAGCAGTTGCCGAAGGATACAACGAACAGGAAAACCGTGGTATATTTGTCATCCACAGAGTTCTCACAGCAGTTGAAAAAACATTGCTTTCCAATGGTCTAAACTACGCTGTAGCTCCAAAAAAGATGCCAGTACTAGATATATCAGTTCGGTGGAGTCAGCAATAGGCAGAAAAGAAACACCGCAGGAGGAATTTCGAAAGTCAGAACCGCAAATGAGAAACCGCAACACACCTAACAAAAAGTAATTTCTTTTGACAGGTTTCAGTAAACCTACGAATTTTTTCGTGTGATTTCTATCCTAGGAATCACAGGGAAATGGCGTTACACACAGTACGACTCCCGATTTGGAGTCTCTGTGAGCTAGATTTTCCTGATACTCCTGGATTTCGGAATTTCTTTCGCGATAAAATATCAAAAATAGCGTATTGAAATAATTAATATTAATTAATATTGTGTTATTTGCCAGCAAAAATGTACCTACTAGATTTTTTTTGTTTCCTATAACAACAATGACTAAGTTTTGTCTACAGTACTAAACAAAATACTAAATTCTCCTAAAATTCCTATGAAATAGTAGATAACAACTCAAGAACTTCACGAAATTGAATGACTCAGTAATGAATAATCAGAGACACAAACACTCAATGACTCAAGTACAATAAAAGCGAGGACTTGACTCTACTCATATGGAAATCGTTAATGAGGATTCCCATTGACTAAGATGAAATTACAAATCCTCTACAATGAACTGAAATTATTTTATCTTTGTCCCAGATGAATTCTCATTCAACAATGCGTACATGTATGTTACGTAAACATAAAAAACGTATCTACAACGACAATCTTCACTAGCTGGAACGTTCACACTTGCATTAATTCATAGGATTTCATATTGTTGTTGTCACAGTTTCCTCATGCATGAACAAAAGAGAGTAAAACAATCATAAAACAGCAAATGAGTATTGGTGGTTATGGTAGTATAACAGAATTATTAGGTAATACAAATTCACATGTACAAGTTGGGTATAATGAATTCTGTTAGCAGTTTGCCTCTTCATATAAGGAGAGCTCAATAAAAATAAACATTACAGTAGGCTGGGCCATTTAATATGCAATAATTTGTAATAATTATATGCTTATAATTGATAACAGTGTTTTGTTTTGTTGCTGCAAACTTAAGCAGTCTATACCAGGATATTTACTGACAAAGAAATACCAACACCCAGAAGGATATGTTTAAATTAAAATATTTTTTTGTCAATGAGTATATTTGGTTCGCAAAAGAGAGAGAGAGAGAGAGAGAGAGAAATCTAAAAGGAGTATTAAAGTTTCCCATCAAATGGCTGACTTTCCCTCCTTTGGATCAAAAAATTTTTGATTTGTCCCTCTTTTTGGGACATTTTTTCCGATTTGCCCCCCTCTAGGACAATTTTTGTGCTAATATTGCCCATTCATAAATCAAAAGCTGCGTACGCCCTTGAGTGGGGCCAACTTTTGCAATAACTTCCCATAGTAGTTAAGAAATATTTTTTATAAAATGAAATGTCAAACTTGACTGAAAAATTTATCTCTTCAAATTTCTGTTAATAAATGGAACAATTTTTTTTGTGATAAAAACATACATTGCGATTTATTTTGATATTATCTATACTATTATAAAATTGTAAGTTTGTCTGTTTGTTTGTTCGGGCATCACGTAAGAACTACTTAACTGATTTTGCTGAATCTTTTTTTGTTGCGAAGCCTAAAGTTTGACTTAAAATCTGGTAGCCATTTTATCTCTCTAAATTGACAGAAACGGTAGATATAGCGAAAAAACTTCTACCAAATTGGGTAATTCAATTACTCAAATGGTTCCACCGCACGCACAAAACATTAGATACTGGCATCAGCTTAGCTTTTATTCAAAATTCGGAATGTGCAAATGTAACATGTTTCGATTTCAAAAATCAACTGATATTACGTAATTTTACAGGGTGTACTGTATATAAAAAATTTAGAGCAGAGTAGAATTACATGGATTTAAAAAATCTAAAAAAAAACTTATATTTGTTGTCCTATAAGCAGCTGGATATATACGATGTGGTGGAAACAAGGGGTAGCGGAATTAGTTATACGAGGTGGTCCAAAAAAGTTATATTGAGTCGGCCATAAACAGTTCCATATACCAAGTGGTTGAAAAAGAATATTTATACAGTGAATAAAATAACTTAAAAAATGTCTTAGGTAAGCAGTTAGGGTCTTTGAATTATGTTCATAAGATAATATAGTTATATAAAGGGGTTAAAGGTTAAAAACCTGTTTTATATTCACAAGTAGTTACATATATAGGATGGTTGAAATATGTAGCGGAGTATAATTACAGCTATACAGGTGGGTTTAAAAATATTTTAAAGTAATGGTATGATCTACAAGCTGTTCCATTTACCGGATAGTTGAAATATTGGGTGGGTTAGGATTCTAAGAATACAGGGTCGTACAAAAAAGTCATATTTAGGGGCAAATAAGTAGTTGCATATAAAAGGTTGTTGCATATATAGAGTACCTGAAGTATGGTGCGCAGAAAAGTTATAGTTATACAGTGTCATTCAAACAAGGTTAGAAAAAGTTGTAAATGAAGGGTGGTTTAAATGTAGTGTGGAGAGAAATTATACTTTAATATATCTTGAAAAAATTTAAGGAAAAAATGTGAAATAGCATAGTTCATAATAAGTTGCAAAGATAGGATAGTTGAAACATAGGGTGAAGAAGTGTTATGATAGTTATTTAAAAAAATGTTATATTGGTTGACCAATAAGCAGTAGCGTATACAGGGTAGTTGCAATTCATACAAGGTGATTCAAAAACATGTTGAAAAAAAATGTTATTTTCAGTGCCCCATAAACAGTTGCGGTTTTGTTGAAATATATTTGGCATTGATGGATTTATAGTTATACAGGGAAGTAGAAAAAATGTTATACTGGGTGGCCGATAAGTAGTTGCAAATACAAGGTGATTGAAATAGCGGGTGGAGTAGATTTATAGTCAAACAGGTTGGATAATTAGGATAGAACATGAGCTGTTGCATATCTGCAATATCTGAAATATGAATCGAAGTAAAATTATGGTTAATACAGTGTGATTAGAAGTATTTAAAAATTTTATATTTGGTTGCCCTTAAGCAGATGCACATACAGGGTGGTTGAAATATCACCCTGTATAACCATAATTTTTTGTCAAGTAAAATTATGTTTATACAGGGTGGTTCAAAAATAAGTTGTAATGTTTGACAAATTGGCAGCGGTATATACAGGATGGTTTTAATGTCGATGGAAGTAGAGTTAGTTATACAAAGTGGTTAAAAAAAATTTCAATAAAATTGTTATATAGAGTGGCCAAAAAGCAGTTGCAGTTTGGAAGAGGGTTTAAATATTAGTTTGCTGTTAGGGTGCAAAACTGTGTTTTTATATTTGTGACTCACGAAGGGTTCAACATCATTTCGATTAGGATGGATCAAAAAAGTATAGTATAATTGTAATTATAGTACCGAAAAATGTATTCTAGGGTATCCTTTTTAGTCGTTTTTCAATAAAGTGCGTAAATCTCCAAAAAATGATTCCGATTTATTTAAAAATTTTTTTCCCTGGTTTGTTATAAACTGGTCCACTCATGTATTTTGGCTTCACGCTGAATTTTGGGTAACGCTGTTTATGTTGGTAAAGTTTAATAAGGTTAATTTCTCTTTGGATATACCTCGTATTTATTATTCAATATCTCCAGTTAATTAAACTTTCACTACTACACTAGTCTCGAACGAATACCTTACGTCAGGTTGAGTAAATATATTGTTCATTAGTAAATGTGTGGGTGTAAATAAATACTTGAAACAGTGACGAAATAATCCAAATACTTAAACCTTGCTATATATGGAAACTTGCAGAATGTTATTTTCCTTGTGGGACGGAATATTTGAAAATTATAATTTTAATTTAGGAAATCGACATCGAGTTGTAATATTTGATTTGAATTTCATCAATAGAGGAACATCCTACATAAATGAAAAATTAGGTATTCAACCGAAACGTTCGGTTTCAGTTTGTCCATGAAAATTTGTTCTGATTAACTAATAAACATACTCATTGAAGAAGTAAAATTTTCGATCTATATTTTTAAAGTTAACAGTAGAAGGAATTAATGGCTTGAGTAAAACAATTTAATGTTCATAATGAAGAGAATGAGGTTTGGTATAATATTTAGGGGCTAAAGCTCCAGAGCTGTATTCTGAACCGAATTTTTTTAATTCAGAAAAGAAAAGTGAGAGCAATTATGGACGTAGAATATAGAAGGTATGCAGGACTTTTTTTAGAGAAAATAAAATTTTTAATGTAATAAAATTGTATATTTATGACACTTTATTATTTAGGTTTAAAAATATATCGCCTTTTAGAGATTTGAGGCAGAGTTCATTAAGAAAATTGAATTTGAGGTACCCGAAGTACCGTCTTTTCATTTTCGAAAATGGATGTTCTCATTCAGCTACGATTTGTACCATTTGTTTTGTTGGCGTCATTTTTTGGGTTCCGTATATACAATATACGGATACCCTTATAATATCACTCCGGATTTCTGCCTCTGTCACATCACAGCAATTTTCTCCTAAACTACTGGACGGAAGAGGTTGAAATTTGGTATCACTGTATAGTTTGGTGACCCAATCAGGAGTACATATCGTAAAAGAAGAAATTTTTATTTTAGGGGTACTTATGGAGGGAAAACTAAAAAAATCGACCGTTCCCCCCTTGATCTCCGAAACTACTGAGCCCAAAATTTTGAAAAAAATAGGAAATTTAGAACGTTGCCCGAACTTTTCAGGAAAAATAAGGAGAGACCATTAATATTAATTTTGAGGTGCAAATTATAGAATTAAATGAAAATTTACAAATTAAAAATTTTTAAAACGCATCATGTAATACATCAAATGAAAAGTCTCAATCAGAGGAACACAAATATATTTTTTTCATATTAAAAAAAATATTTAAAGGATATTAGCGAAAATATACCAAAATTTACCCATTCCCCCCCCTTTATCAACGAAACCATAAGCTGTAAAATAAAAAAAAATAGAGGTATAGCGCCTCACCTGAATTTTACTGGAAAAATAAGGAGAAACCTCTAATATTCATTTTGGGGGGCAAATTATAGAATTAAAAATAAAAAATAAAAAATGAAACTTGTTTCTAACGGATCATGTAATATATCAAACCACAGGGCTCATTATGACCAATACAAATATGTTTTTTTAATAAATATTTTAAAATATATCTAAAAAAAATATTTAAAAAATTACCCCATTCCCCAAACTATAAGACCTACATTTTTTTGTTTACAGGAAAAATACGAAGAAATCCCTAATATTAATATTGGGGGCCAAATTATAGAATTAAACGGAAAACGAAAAATATTTTTTAACGCATCATGCAATATATCAAATAAAGGGGCTCATTATGAGGAATACAAATATATATATTTCATATTTTTAAAATTAATTGTTTACAAGATATTAATATAAAGATATAAAAAATTCTCATTTCTCGCTTTATTTCCGACGCCATACTACCTAAAATTTTGAAAATAATTACGGGTCCAGTACCCTCACATGAAATTTATAAGAAAAATTATTAAAAAACCTCCATAGTAATTTCAGGGACAAATTATACAATTAATGGAAAATAAAAATTCAGTTTTCAAAGGCATCATGTAATAATCAAATAAAAGGCTCATTATGTGAATTACAAATATATCATATTTTTAAATCATTTGTTTAAAAGATATTATCAGAAATATTAAACATCGACTTAATTCCCATTTTAGAAACTACACTATTGAAATTTTGAAAAATATCTGTATTTTTAAATAATTTGAATAACAGATTTAATAATTTATAATTTAAAACTTGACCTATTTTGCCCTTTATCTTCCAATCTTTAGAGCCTCAAAATTTAGACAGATTATAAAAGACTTCCCTGAAAGTTTATTAGTAAAATAAAACTCTAATGTTAATTTTTGGGGGCCAAATTAGAAAACTAAATGCATATGTATTCTTATAAAAATCAAGCGAATTTTGAAGGTTGTACGGAACCCTTAGTATGCGAGTCCAACTCGCACTTGACCAAATTATTTTAATTGCTGTACATTCAATTATGTTGAAATAAAGATTATATACATTGTATGGCACGTCTATCAGGCCCATGGTTGAAGGCGTGTCTAGAATTTTCCGTGAGTTGTCTAACCGTCTGGGCTGTGTCTAACAAGATCAGTTGGTATAGATGTTCGTCCAGACCGAGATATTTTAAATTGATTAATAGATGTTTTGGGACTACTTATGTTTCAGTGCTAATCTCTGGTTGCCACAACATCATGTCTTTCTTTGTATTCACTTGACAACCTCCTGTGATATGACGGATTGTTTCAGATATTTGGCAACCATATATTAGCATTTGTCCCTGTTGATAGAAGGGTCTTGGATTATCAGTATAGAGTTGTTTCAGAATACATGTCACCAGAGATCAACCAAAGTTCGACGCTGAAATATCTATGAAGGGCATTCTCTTTCCATTTTCTGATCAGTTTACTTGGGGTATAATTGAATTTGATTAGAGTTAAATTTGAGATATTTGTTAGTGTTAAGTCGGCTTTCAATTGTTATTCATCGAAATACCGTAAAAAGAGCAATCTTAAATGTTTTTATGATACAGCAAAAACAAACTGTTCTAGTATTTATAATTTAATTAAGAAAAAACATTTAAAAAAAATGTACTATCTGTTAACAATTTTCCTAAAAAGTTCATCAATGAAAAGTTAGATAAAACTGAACACCAAACAGACACTAACATTCAGCACCAAGTGGCTCAAACAATGCTAATACCATTGATAATCACATTACTAGAGCAACTATACCATACATACAGGGTGTTTCAGACAGCCTGACAAGAGTTGGCACCAAATTTATTTAATATAAAAAACACCATTCAAAACAAATAATACACAGAAATCAATTATATCATAAACTAAATCAAATAAAGTAACCCAAAACAAAAAATTTAATTTATCAAATTCCTTGCAAATGTAACAAATTTTATATTGGACAAACCTCTAGACTTATAAATGCTCGAATAAATGAACAGAAAAATTATACAAAGAAACGACAATTCGAAAATTTGTGAACATGCCTGAAATTTTGGTCATAATAAATAAAACCTATTTAACCTGGAGAGACATTTTCATTTCCGCAGCAAATTCTTAGCAAATTTATGAAATTAGATCATCTTCACTACACAGTGATACATCATCTGAGCATGTTATCACTGATTCATGTGACTCGTTGGAAATTCAAATATTGGGTCACATAATAATCAAGTAAGATAAATCATAATTCAGATTGAAATCTCCACAACAACAGCGGGTAATTCAATATCATCTTAAAAGCTTATTGTTATCAGATTTTAGGAAGTATCAATTAGTCAGATTGTTTAAAAAAATAAATTTATATAAAAAGCCAATGCCATTAAGTTGGATTTTAATCAGACCTGTATAGCAATCAGATAAAAAATAGGAATATTTGCAAATATCTGTTGTAGCATTAATTTCCACTATGCTGTGCGTAATTTTATCGTTGGTTTCTTTGTTCTGTTTGGATTCAGTTGTTGGACATGGAATGATGTTGGACCCACCAAGTAGGAGTTCTTTGTGGAGAACGAATTCTATGGCTAGAATAAATTATAATGATAATGAACTTTTTTGCGGAGGCTTCTACGTAAGTACCTCGTGTTTATCAAACAACCAAACGGTTGATTTAAGTGGATTTATTTTTCATAAGAGACACTTTTTAAAATTATTTTATTGTTAATCAAATTTTAACGGAGCTATATTATGTTGACAGAGCATTCATAAGTTATTCTTGAATCTAAATTGTAGTACAATTTTTTGTGTTTTGATAAATGACACTGTAGGACCCTTAGTAATCATGCAACTTTTGAATGGCTTGGCCGTTTGAAGTGACATTCACATAGGCATCCGTTTCCTCGAGAGAAATAGAAAGAGAAAGCGAGATAAAGAGATAGAGAGAGAGCTAAGATAGAATAAAGTATCCTGGATCAATGATTGAAGAAGTTTTACCAGGCTAAGGGGAGTACTCGGCCTCTATGCCAAATATAATATAATTGTTCATTTTACATAAGTAGTCTAATGAAAATTTGGCTAAAGCAGGTCATCACCTTACAATTATTTTTACAGAACCAACATTTTCTTCACGGCGGCCGCTGTGGGGTATGCGGAGATAACTTTGATGATCCTCATCCTCAAAAGAATGAAAACACCGGCATATACGGTCAAGGAATTATAGGGGCGACTTATAAATCCGGAAGTGTCATCGACGTTCATATTCTTCTCACTGCCAACCATAAGGGAAGTTTCAATTACAGGTAAATTTCAATTACGTCTTAATGTTTTTCTACTTGTTATTTGGTTTTTGTTTTTGTGTCTATGGCCAACCTTTTTTACTACTTCAGTTTGTGCCGTTTAGAAGATCCCAGTCAGCCAGAAGCTGAAGAATGTTTCATGGATCTTTCTCTTGAAAATGGTGAACATAAAAGCTTAGTTGACAAAGACATTGACCAGTATATAGACAGAGTGAAGCTTCCAGATTCCTTCGTTTGTGAACGATGTGTTTTGAGGTGGACTTATAAAGCAGGTAAATATAAATATAAGCATACTAACAAAATATGCAAGATCTCGTAAATGATTTTATTATTTAAGAACAAAGTATTTCTTTTAAAGTCTCTATTTTAGAAGTTTTTTGTTTTAATATTTTTCTTTTTAGTAGTTGTTTACTTTCGTCGCGTAACAAATAATAAAGGTAAAACAGAATTGTGTCAATAGTGTTCGACTGTGGTAGATTTCTTTAGATTTGTTTCGAAATCAAAAATGCCAAGAATTCACAGTCGTCACCAAGGTCGTCATTTAAACAACTTAGAAAGGGGACACACTATGGGCTAAATGAGGCTGGTATTGGTTCACAAGGAATTTCAAGAAGATCAATGTGAAATCGCCAACTGTGTTAAGAGTTTGGTGAAGGTGATCCAATGAGAAGAGTCAGCTGTGCCATGGAGGAACTAGACGTCGTAGATTATTTTAATGTCATGTTTTGCCCTATATCAGACTTCTTGCTCACAGATTTATTTATTTTATTTAGCGTATGGCGATAGTATACATGAACTGATCTTATAATATAAAAATACGAAATTACATTTAAACACTAACAATACACAAGAACAAGAATAGTACAGAGTAAAAACAGAAACAGAGCATTTGTAAATAACAAGTCCATACATAGTAATCACAAACTAACAGATAGGTTCTTTATCCATTCAGTCGCTGCAGGAGGGAGAATATATATATATATATATATATATATATATATATATATATCCGTTATTGTTCCCTGGTAGGCCGTAAGTTTACAGTCTTGGTATATATGTTTGACTGTTAGATAGGCTGCCCCGCATTCACAATTGTGCGTGGGTTGTTTATTCCATTTATACAGCATATCTGCGCAGACGCCGTGTCCCGTTCTAATTCTATTTGCCGTCTTCCATATATTGCCAGGTAAATCGAAACCCGCAGGTTCCTCATGGATGCTCACATAGTCGAGAACCTCTGGAGGGGCATCCTCCCTCCAACCGTCATCCCATTTCCGGAGACCCCTGAAATAACTTTCATGCAACGCTTTCGCAGTCCTGATTGGTGGATGTCTGGATTTCAGTCTGGTGAGGCAAGCAGTTGGTATATACTCATGGATAGGCAACTCCGTGATATCCATCATTATTTTCTCGTATTCTCGTAGGAGAGCTTCTTTCCGTCGGATATTTGGCGGCATAATATGACTGAGAGTTGGGAGCCAGTAAGTGGGTGTAGATTTTATGCATCCCGTTAGGATACGCATGCTCCTGAGGAGCTAAACATCAACTTTTGAGGCATGGTGGCTGTTCATCCATACTGAAGCACCATACTCAGCCGCACTGAAGACGAGACCCATTGCCAAACATCGTAAGGTATCGGGAGTTGCTCCCCATGAGGTTCCACAGAGCTTTTCCAGAATGTTATTCCTCGTTTGAATTTTTGCAGCCGCGTTCTCTATATGTTTCCTAAAAGAGAGCGTTCTGTCCAGTGTAATACTCAGATATTTTGGGTTCGGATTGTACCTAAGGCGTTCACTATTCCAGAATATTTCAGGCTCTTGATTAGCCTGCTAATTATTTAGTTGAAAAAAGGAACACTCTGTTTTGCTAGGACTTGGAACTAGTCTCCATTTTTTATAATAAACATCCAAAGTTTCTGCTCACAGAAATAGACGGGACAGTGTAGTCTGATATAGTTGTAGGTACAGGACTGTTGTTCTCTAGGATGACAGTTGATTCAAGGTTGCTTGGAATAGGGCTGAGACCTTACCATTCGACTGCTAGCACTGACACCACAACATAAGGCTCGCAGATTGGAATAATACACAACTGGTCAAAATTGTAATGACCGATGTATTTAGTGATGAATTCAGATGAACGTATGAAGGTCAGCCAATTTGGAAGCGAGAAAAAAGATACTCATCTAGCTGTTAGAATATTAGAAGCAAGACAGCACTGTCATCGTAACAAACGCCTTATGTATCTATGGGAAGCAGATCACCTGTAGTTTCCATCAACATCAATCTGACATCTTGAAATGGCTGATCTCACAACGTTTCCATAACTTTGAACCTGGTATCGAATGGAAAATTCGGAATATTCGTCGTATGTATGCCCTTACTCGGTGATGAGGATGTTATGGTTTTCGGTCTATGCGTGATTAGCTAACTCAGACTTCATTAGCTCTGCCTTTTGAGAGGCTATGGGGTGCTCTTTAAGTCTGCTGTCCAATGGTCAGTTTGTCTCCCCAATATAGGCATTACCACATTCACAAGGTATGCTGTATAGGCAGTTCTTTGGTATTGCAGGAAACTCCGGCTTTGTTTTTGTAATCATGCTCCTCAAGGTGTTATTTGCTCTTGAAAATCGTTATGATTCCATATATTTTTTTGTGTAAAATACGTTGTATTGTAAAATTTGTGTAAAATACGTTGAAGAACTGGACAAACTATCTAAGTAGAAAGAAAAAAACATGATATCTACTTTGTTATTACCGTACATAAGTCAGTTAAGAAAATCAGTGAGGGGTCTTAAAAAAATTACGCGTAGTCCAAAAATTTATTTAAATTTTGAATAAAAAATTATCTGATAGCTGTTTGAATTTTAGGTAACAACTGGGGTTTCTGTGAAGATGGTACTCAAACAATTGGATGTGGAATGCAAGAACATTTCAGGAATTGCGCAGATATTTCCATTATTGAATGACTAACGTCTTAATTAGTTGTTAATATTTATTAAAGATATATGATGATGTGGGATTTTTAAGTTTTTTATTTATGTAAGTGATTTATAGGAAGACTGCCACAAAAATTCTATAGTATTGTTTTAGATACAATTCCATATGCCACAGATGTAAATTTTACCATTTTAAATCCGTATGTAGTTTTAGTAATTTGAACTTGGTACAAATTTTTGGTTTTTAAGTAAATATAGTCTTTGTTTTTGCTAACACTTAGTAACCATTTTAACTCAAATCCGACGCTTTTTATTAGTTAAAAGGTACCTGATATGTACAAATAAAAAGTATAAGAATTTCTGGATACAACATTACCAACATTTCTGGAATGAAGAAAACAAAATAGAAACAGATGATAATTAAAAAGCTAAAAATAATTATAATAAAATTCAACTCTAGCAAATAAATAACACATTCAACCCAGGAAATAAAAAATGTAAACATTAAAAGATGCTCATTCTGTACAAATTAATTAGCTACCAATCTAGCATATTTTTGAAGTCGGTGCCAAGCAAATCTAAAATCCTTCATTGCATACTTATCTACTAATTCATCAAGTTTGATTGTTGCTTGGCACCGACTTCAAAAATATACTAGATTGGTAGGTAATTAATTTGTATAGAATGAGCACCTTTTAATGTTTACATTTTTTACTTCCTGGGTAGGTACCTAACAACATTGAATGTGTTATTTATTTGCTAGAGTTGTATTTTGTTATAATTATTTTTAGCTTTTTAGTTATAGGTAGAAGTCGGTTATATATTTTTAAAAATGTTTTATTTTAAACTTTTTAGTATTTTTGAACTCAGGTAGTTTTCATTGTTTATTTTTTATTTTGTATGTATAACCGTAATAGACCTAACCAGGTAACATCGAAAGCCTCAACATTACACAATGATACTTTCTCATTTAAATTGACAGGTAAAACAAAATGTACTAGTACGCGTTGACTTAATAAGCCCAAAATATATTTATGCCTTATGGACTACGCCATGTAACATTTTTTCAACTTTTTTTGACAACCTTGTATAACTATAGATAATTCCACTCCAACCTATGTACCAATCATCCTGTACATAGGACTGCCAACGGACAAGCATAAATTTGTTAGCTGCCTTCTGTAAACTATAGGACGGAGTAGATTCCATCCTATATTTACGGAGTCAAATCTGTCCTATATTTCAACCATAGTAATAACTCCTTGTGGGCTAGCCCATAAATTAGTTCAGTTTTTACATTTTACATAATCGTCCTGTGTAACATTAATTCTTCTCCACACTTTATGCAACTTCTTATGGCTATAAAAGAAATATTTTTTAAATCACACTGTATAAATATAATTCAACTGCAGCATATATTTTAACCATCCTAATTTTAATTTCACATTTTTTCCAACATTTTTATACCAGCAAACGTCCAGTCCACCCTATATTCCAACCATCCTGTATATACGGCTGCCTACGGACCACTATCATTCTAGTCCGTCCTATATTTCAATCTTCATATAAATGCAACTCCTTCTACCACTTTACTTTGTGATTTTGTTTGCTATAACTAAACACTCTGTCTATATACGTACCAAATAGCAGTTTAAAGTTTGACCTGTGTTGTCACTGAATTTTCTATTAGGCCGGGAGAATGTGTACACCAAAAGCACCGTCTTCGCAAAATGGAAAAATTTGCATTTAAATAGGTATTTGCCTGGTATACAAACAAAACGAGCTTGGTACTCATTGATTTAAGGAGCCGAAAATACTATGCTTTACCACCTATATGCTTGAGATGTGCATAGAAAATTTTCAATTTCGCAATTAAAACTTCCAGTTCCTAAAATTACCGCATTATTACGTTGGAATTCAAATATTTATGAGGAAATGTCCGTTTTGTCATTTCTATGAAATTTTTGATAAGAATTTTGGAATTTTTCGTCAAAACTTCAAGTTGCACGTCGCAGAAAGGTATATGAGATCACCTGAGGATCTTCCTTAATAGATCAAACGTTAAAAAACTATACACATTCATAAGGAGTTATCGAAAAATCGACTAAAATATTAGGGATATTGGTCGATTTCCATGCACCCATGTGTTCATTCACAAATTTTATCACTTTACCAATAGAATTCTTTTCCAAAATTTGAAGTTTCATCAATCCGGATATATACTCTATTAAACAAGACCATATTCTTTAAAAACGGTGCACCACAGGAGAAGAAATCAGGTAACATACATACAAAAAAAAAGCGAAAAAATACGCGACGAATTGATAACCTTTTAACCTCCTTTTTGGAAGTCGGTTAAAAATCATATATAACAGATGAATTAACAATAAAAGAAGAACTGAAACAAGCTTTCAACCAAATAAAAAAGCTGTAAGTCCGTATGATAAAAACAAAAAGCTTATCAGACAATTTCTATCTAATCTGAGCGGAAACTCTTGACTGAAATACCCTCCATATAAAATTGTATCAATAAAATCTCCTCACGTTACCATATATAACATATAACGGTAAGCTGTGATTTTTTGAAACGACAGCTTTTTAACAAAGGCCCGCTCATACACATATGAAAGAGTTTTTGTAAGCTATAACAATATTTTAATATTAAAAATTATCCATCTACAGTTTGATGTGATTACAAATTCCAACGCTACTTCAAAAAGTGTGGCAATTTTCTTCATAGTGTTGTCTATTAATTAAAAATTTAAAATGTGAAGTGGATATGGTGGACAGTGATAGGCATCTATTTCTTTATTTTAATGAAGCTGTTGAAAATCTACTTGAAGTACATTTTCAACAAGATGGAGCTCCTCCTTACATGTTGTTCAATGGATTATTAAAATTCGAAAAGATAATACGATAATGGCTGGGACAGATTTAGTTTAAATTTATTTCGTATGTTTTCTTTCCTGTGAAACACAGGATAATGGCATTACACAGAGTACGACTCCCGACTTTAGGGGTCTCTGTGCTAGTGTTCCCTGAATTTCTGCGTGGAAATATTATAAAAAATTTAAAAATAATGATTTTCAGAGGTAGGTAAATATTTATTCAATATAACAATAAAGAAATTAAAAGCATCTTTCCAATGGACTATCATTTGTTTAAAAAGGAGTGTTTAAATGTTTGGCAGACTTTTTTCAGCGACTTTTAACTAGATTTTGAGAAGTGTACATAATATATATGTATACGCATAAAGAAAAGATGATTCTTACCAGCATTAGCAAAAATAAATTTGTCACGTATTATTAACCTTGACATATCTAGTATTGTTGGTTCCACTTTTTTTGTCTATTGACACGACACATCTCCCAACCTATGACATCATCTTCGAAGATGTGTTAAAGTTTACCGTTGGTATTCACAACGTCGGTTGTACATTCGAAATTGCCATTGGCATTGTATAATAACATTGACTAAAGTTGTTAATTAATGATTAATAAATACATTACCCTTGACTGTAAACGCCGACTGCAAATTGAATGCACACTATCACAAAAACACTCGAATGCATTTCAAATTACGATTCGTTCTTTTCAATAACACTCACGAACTATTCAGTTTTCATGGTTTTCACATAGGCAAAGCAATTTTAGTCCGTTTTTCACTTGCTGTTTCAATTTTCATCAATTTCTGCGACTAGAATTGAATTTTTTCAGTCTAATATAAAGCTTCGCGTTGTTTTACTATCATTTGTTTCCTGCTGCAGCAGGATGGTCTTCAAGTGAGTAACAGGCGGTGCACTGCATTGGAACACAATTGACTCATGAAGCCGTGGACGCTGCCTACCTTGTTCTCCCTCTTCCGAAGTCCTCGCGGCCGGTATGGTATTACCTAGCGCGGTGTGGATTTCTTTTCTTCTCTTTCCATTTTTTTTCATGCAAAGCTGGACGACGGTTCTGTAGCTTGTTGGTAGTCCATAGGCCTGTGACTCTGAATAAAATATAAAATTCATTGGACTGTAAGTTTGGATAATTAATTCGGGTTATCTTTCGCACCAAGTTAAAATGCACTACTGGCAGTATCAACAACCGTAGAGGATAAATTTAGAATATAAAATTTGTAATGGAAGTTAACTTGAAGCCTTCGATGGTCGTTTTTTTGTTGTCAACCCCGATTTCTCTTTCTGAATAGGAAAGGGCCCATTTTTTATGTACCACATGGTAAATATAAATAATTGTCAAATAAGGAGATGTTTAAGAAAAATTATCGTAAACATAAAAAATCGAAAAATCTAAATTAAAACGTCGGATAGTTAGAAGAAGGTGTGGCAAAGTATACTGACTCGACCAGGAAATTTAAAAGATTTAAAAAAAAGAAAAACCGACTTCAAAAAAATGAACTTAACTAAAAACCACGTAATAAAACCGACTTCTAAAAAAAGGAGTTTCTCAATTCGTTTGTATCGTGTTTTTGTTATGTTTGTTCAGCAATTGCTCGCAAAAGGCTCAAGGAATTTCGACCGTTTATACTGGATCCTGTTTCGGGGGATTGCTAAGCGGTCCCATATTTTTGTCATTAACATAGCTTGTAACGTTTCTTGGAAAATTGGGATTTTCTCATACAGTATGGTGGAGTCGCCGGTATTAAAAAGATGGAAATTTTTCTATTTGGAACATGGGATAAATTGCAAAGAAATTAGATTAGTTCCGGGATATACTAAAGTGGTTCCATATTTTTTTCAACAACATAGCTTGTACCGTTTCTTAGAAAATCTGGAAATACTGTTTTACAGACATTCTTATACAGCAAACTTTGGTGGAGTCGCTGATATTACAAATATGGAAAAATTTTCTCGAAGTGGTCCCATATTTTTTTCCAATAACATAGCTTATACCGTTTTCTATACAGTAAGTTTTGGTGGATTTTCCGGTAATAACTGTTCGGAACTTCGGGTAAATTGTAAATAAATTGAATTAATCAAAATAAATTTCAGTTAATTTGCATACACAGTGTGTATAAATCAAACGAATCCTTTTTAATAATAATTTTAAGAGAAAAAGTTATTCTTCTTAAACAGATTTGCATGGTATAAAACGTAAACAGGAATCATTCCATGTCACTTTTTTAACTGTATACGAGGTTTGTCATAAAATAGGAAATTTGATTACAAATTAAAGTATTTGAAGACGCGAGATGTAAGACCGACATCTAGGATTTTCGAGAGAATTAGCACACAGAGGTTCCGAATCTGGAGCCGTTCCGTGTAATTGCTGTTCTCCCTTAACTCCTAGGACAGAATGTCACGATAAAATTTTCAGGTTACTTCATACTTTCTTCGAGGTGTCATTCCTTTGTACGCAAGACAATATACTTTATATATTATGTATAACATATATTGTTTCTGGTCAGGGAACCTTATTAAGTTGCGCTTCCCACAATTGAATGTCCTCTCGAACACAAAGGAATGACACCTCGAAGAAAGTATTCAATATCTCTGACAGGTGAAGTAACCTGAAAATTTTATCGTGACATTCTGTCCTAGGAGTTAAGGGAGAACAGCAATTACACGGAACGGCTCCAGATTCGGAACTTCTGTGTGCTAACTCTCTCGAAAATCCTAGATGTCGGTCTTACATCTCGCGTCTTCAAATTTAACGAAATGTATCAAATACATAAAGAAATGTTCGAGAGGACATTCAATTGTGGGAAGCGCAACTGATGAAGGTTCCCTGACCAGAAACAATATATGTTATACATAATATATAATGTATATTGTCTTGCGTACAAAGGAGTGACACCTCGAAGAGAGTATTAAATTAAAGTATCTTTATTTTTGTTAATATCTAAAATTGTTATTGTTAGAAGTGATTATAATTAAAAACTGCATCTACTTCTGTCATTGTACTAAAAATTGTATAATAAAAATTTATGTAACTTTTCCAACTATATACTCGGTTGAGGTACTTTTATTAGGGTTCCGTATTACAATAAACAGATACCCTTATAATATCACTCCGGATTTCTCCCCCTTTGACATCACAGCACTTTTCTCTTAAATTACTTGACGGAAAATGTTGAAATTTGGTATGGAGGTTGGATAGTTGGTGGCAGTAACGATGGTGCTAAGAAGAACACTGGCTTTATGAATTTTAAGTAACCCATATAATCCGGATAGTACGGCCTCTGGTTTATAGATTTTTCTTTGAAATTCGATACGTATCAAAGACACTGTAATCCACTCAATTGTTCTTTTGAGGATACTCAACCTTGGATCCTGGATTCTGTAACCTAGTTTTACCCCCTCTCCAATAAATTAGTAGCAACACTGTGCCTTAAACACCTTTGCACAAATTGAAAATCAAGGTAATAGTATTTCTGAAGTTTCAATAGACCAAAAACATTTATATTGCCCGTTTTAAAGCAATTTTTGCTGGCCTATAATAAGACAACAAATACATACGTGAAACAGCTATTGTGTTTGTCGACAAGAGAAAGTACGACAGCGGTGATTGTTTCAGCTTTTAGCTGTAGCCAATTTGATTTACTTAAATATTAGCAGTTATCTTATTAGTGAATTATTTTCGTATTATTACGTTCCCTGGAGGTAAGAATTATCTCTCATGCGTGACACCTTAGGAAACTAGAATCTTTTAAGTGATTTTTTTGTATGTCACAAACAAAACGAACAATTGACATGTCATTAACGAAGGTTCCTTCAAGGAAAATTAGTATGTGACCTAATATCTCAGGTATATATCAATTTTTTCGTTATCAATTTCTTATAAATTTGTAACATACATACATACACTCAGCAGCAATTGTAGTGGATATTAGTAAATCATTTAAATATTGATGATAGTTTCAGTCTTTACTTGATGAAAATTCTTTTTAATATTATATTAAAATAAATACACTGAAGTAATTTTCACTTAAATTTATTACTTTTACAAAGTCTTATCTTATAATCTCTGTAATAGGCATTTAACTGTTAGTCTTACGTTGTATTCTGAAGAAGCCAGTAACCTGGTGAAACAATTGTCAATAGTAAATAAATTTATGTGAAAATTACATCAGTGTATTTATTTTAATACAACATTTAAATATTATTTGTTAATTATTTAAATTAATAAAATTTTGATATGTTTAACTAATAATTAATTTGCGTCACTTGTCAAACAAAGGAATCAACAGTTTTCCACGAAAAAACGAATAATTTTGTAAAATTAACAATTTCAAGAAAGGAGAATGATAAAATAGTTTAATGTGATATTTGCAATATCCTGACAAATCTAAGACCTTTTAGGACGACCTTGGCTTGTCTAGGTGGTGTTACTCTGGAACAGTGTGTATTCAATTAATATAAATAGAAATAAATCGTTATATGTGTTAGTAAAAGTAAAATTCTAGAAAGGCTAGACCATTCAACTATTTTTTCCCAATATTTATCCGAGGAAGGTTCTTATAAAGGGGAAAAATCAAATCAATGCCCGAAAAAAGTGAAAAACCGCATTATTCTTTGTCCATTTCAAACTGTTCTTAGCTGTCAATTCAAACATTTCAATCAAATAATGACGTCAAGAACACATCAATTAATCTATTTATTTATTTATTACAACAGGTCATCTTAACGGTTTCCACATGAACAAACTGTTAATCAAGATGACAGGCATTAACAAAAATGAAAATTACAAATTAGTGAAATTAAAAATAACAAATTAGCATAAACAACTTATAGTTCAGTATATATTTTTTAAATAATTTAGAAATTGTTGAGGAGGTCTTGATTTATTTTGCCTGCTCATTGGGATTTGTCTGTTTCATTTTTTCCTGCAACAGTTAAGTATCTGAAAATTATATATGGAGAACAATGTGTATGTAGTAAGGCAATTTCGTAAAATTGCCCGGATTACTAACTGTCTGTACAGAAATTCTTCCTCACAGTTATTCTGAGAGAAAGAGATGTCTACAAAATGATCAACCAGTATTCCTGTATATAAGTAATGTATTGTATATTGTGTTATACCTATCTGTGTTTGGAGACGTTTCAACTCCGACTTTGGAGTCGTTGTCAAACGTTTAGTATTGTATTTCGAGGTTTTTTCTAAATAATTTCGCTTTGATGTTGATTTTATTTCTTAGTATAAAGCTAGAGTCTTAAGGCTTTTTGTACTATCAAGGAAATGTTATTATATCCATACAATTTTTTGGCTACAAGGTTAATCTAGGTGACAGTATGAATGCAATAATTCCTTGGTATTAAATGGTGAGCCAAAATATAGGAAATAAGAGCATTGTAAACTGCAAGTAGAATTCCTTAAAAATGTTTCGGTACCCTTTATCACCATTAACTGAACAGTAGAATTATATATCGTTATATATAAATTATAATAGCTCATGACTTCTTTTCTGACGTAGTTTTTGATTTTTCCCTAGTTATTTTATACAATGGCAGTAATTCTAACAGCCCAAGAAATCGCTAGGGCACAGGCACTAAATTAATAAATGATAAAATATTTTATGTACTTTAATATGGTATTTAACCACAAAACAATTAAATCACATTCATAATATATATTTTATAAAATAGATTATAAAAGATCTTTGACTACCCAGTTCAAAAATACTTCATTTTATTGAATATATTGTTAGCAATCAAATAATATATAACTACAGTTGAAAATGCTCATTTTGTATATCAAATTTTAAATAGAAACTGGATATTTAGATATTTAAAACTCCTTTAAATATATATCTGTTCTAACTATCTATAATATATAAAATTCGGCAAAGAAGGGCCATAAATATTTTACCTAATTGACACCCAAGACTAATCGGTGATTTAAACTCATTTAAGCTTCTGGGTACAGTCATTATGTTGTTAACATTTTAAGGGTAGTTAGCAGTGGTTCTCTAGGTATTTATAAGTACAGACGTTAGTTCTGATATTTTGGATAAAGTTTTGAGTGACTAATAATATCTGCTGTATTAACAAAATGGCATTAAGATTATATGTCATATTGTTTATCTTGTATACATGTAATTGGTAAGTACTACCTAATTATTTAATATATGTAGATCTTACAATTATTTGTGTTCACTTATGGTTTTATTAGAATATTCATAATTTTACTATAAAAAATGTCATTTATAATAAGTACACAATTTTAAGTTTCATATAGTAAGTATGAATTGTAATAATGCTTTTAGTGATAACGTTTACATTGAAAATCCTGCGGAAAATGTCAACTACAGCAACTGGAAAGAGCTTTCTGATGCTACTATGAACGGGATGTCAAAAGCAAGTTTAGTAGTACATGACACGCCCCAATTTCGAAGACTGGTGTTGTTCACCCTTTTGAACCCCCTTCATTGTGGAGCTGCTTTGGCTGGTAAGAATAATTTGTATTTAAAGCAGTTTTAAGCCTTTTATAGTTGTACTTTACACTGTGTACTTTTATTTACTTTTCATTTGATTCGCAAAGCTTATTTATAGTTAGTAACCCATTCTTCAGACAAATTATAGGGACATAAAATTTACTGGTAGACGTAATTTATTTATATTAAAAAGCTTTAAAATGTGGATTATGTTTCCTGCTATCGCTGTGCTGAAGTGATGATCCCTTGAAAAGTTGTAGAGATTTAAAAATATTCGAAATGAGTATTTATATTATACTTACTGACAGAGAAATCGCAACAATCATAAGGAGATGTTCAAATTTACTAAAGATTGATTTGATATTACATAGATGCTCTAGTAACAGTAAACATTTAGGAAACATGTATACAGGTAACTATTAACACTAACCAAATAAACCAATGACAAAATGGACCAATATGCAGAGATAGTAGATAGGAAAATAAAAACCAAATAACCTGCGGGATAAATAAAACAGATAATAATTTCATTTTCCTTTTACTAGATCTGCCCCTGGCTTTTGATAGCCATTGTAAGTGATCAGCTCGTTTTCTGTGGCATATTCACCTTCTTATTGCATTTTTTTAATTTTAAACCATTATTGTGTATCCTGATCGATGTAATCGCCACCTACGAGAGCTTCAAAGTTAGTGAGTTTAAAACTAGAACGAGGGAATCTTAACTTCAATAGCCTGTAAAAAGTTACTTCTGTGGACATAAATATCAAATCAACCATTTTAAATGTAATACCGCGTTTCCAACCATAGAGACACCAAATCCTCTCTATTTGGATTAATTTGGTACATGAATGCCCTGTGTATTGCTAAATAGCTTGTATCCTTCTTGTTACAGCTTGGAGGTTCTTATTAATTTCCGTAGTTACAAATGCATTAGTCCGTAAACTAAATGGTTTATTTCTATTTATCCTTTAGTGTACATTTAAAGAAAATTGCGTAATCTACTGAACTAAAAGAGAAGAATGAAAATGTTTATTCTAAATTCGTCGCGATTCATAAACAGAATTCAAGGTATCTAGATTTGAAAAATAAAGAATATAAAACATTTTAAAAGAATATATAACCGACTTCTACCTATAACTAAAAAGCTAAAAATAATTATAACAAAATACAACTCTAGCAAATAAATAACACATTCAGTGTTGTTAGGTACCTACCCAGGAAGTAAAAAATGTAAACATTAAAAGGTGCTCATTCTGTACAAATTAATTACCTACCAATCTAGTATATATTTGAAGTCGGTACATAGGGCGGAGTGGAATTATTTATAGTTGTACAGAGTTGTCAAAAAAAGTTGAAAAAATCTTACATGGCGTGGTCCATAAGGCATTAATATATTTTGGGCTTATTAAGTCAACGCGTACTAGTACATTTTGTTGGTAAACCTGTAGAACCAGGTAATCGAAAGCCTTAAATGAAAATTTAAATTAACAGTTTCAATGTGTAATGTTGAGGCTTTCGATGTCACCTGGTTCTGTCTATTAAGGTTATACATACAAAATAAAAAATAAAGAATGAAAACTATCTGAGTTCAGAAAAACTAAACGTTTAAAAAATATATAACCGACTTCCACCTATAACTAAAAAGCTAAAAATAATTATAAAAAATTCAACTCTAGCAAATAAATAACACATTCAATGTTGTTAGATGCCTACCCAGGAAGTAAAAAATGTAAACAATAAAAAGTGCTCATTCTGTACAAATTAATTACCTACCAATCTAGTATATTTTTGAAGTCGGTGCCAAGCAAATCTAAAATCCTTCATTGCGTACTTATCTACCACTTCATCAAACTTGACCGTCTTCGCAAAATGGAAAAATTTGCATTTAAATAGGTTAGGTTAGGCATTTAAATAGGTATTTACCTGGTATACAAACAAAAGGAGCTTGGTACTTATTGATTTAAGGAACCGAAAATACTATGCTTTACTATCTATATGCTTGAGATTTACAAAGAAAATTTTCAAATTCGCAATTAAAACTTCCATTGCCTAAAATTACCGCACTATTACATTGGAATTAAAATATTTATGAGGAAATGTCCCTTATGTCATTTCGATGCAATTTTTGATAAGAATTTTGGAATTTTCGGCGATTTTCTGCAAAACTGCAAGTTGCACGTGGCAGAAAAGTATATGAGATCACCTAGGGATCTTCCTTAATAGATTACACGTTAAAAAACTATACACATTCATAAGGAGTTTTCGAAAAATCGACCAATATGTTAGGGATATTGGTCGATTTCCATGCACGCATGTGTTCATTCACAAATTTCATCACTTTACCAATAGAATTCTTTTCCAAAATTTGAAGTTTCATCAATCCGGATATATACTCTATTAAATAAGACCATATTCATCGAAAACGGTTCACCACAGGAGAAGAAATCAGGTAACATACATACAAATTAAAAATACGGGACGAATTGATAACCTCCTCCTTTTTGGAAGTCGGTTAATGTTCTTATTTTAGCTTCAAGGAGGGGCGGGGGATATTTTCATGTTAGGGATTTTGATGGAATGTATATAGTAATTTCTGAAGGTCATTTTCCTTTTCCGTGATACTGACGCCATTACTTGTGGAGCTTAGTTATTTTTACTTCTAGGTTACTCCAGAAACCTTAGCTTAGATGCCACAGCTTATAACAAAATTTCTATGCAGTGCAGAGGACAAGGTCAGTTCACAGGATATAAATTTGTGATTCGACATAAAGGACAAATCGGTGAATATCCAGATCGTCCTGCGTATGTGCAAATCTTTCAGGTAAACCTCCACTTTAAAAGAACGCTTTCAGTTAAAAATTTACTCTAATTTTATAATACGTACATATCAGTTTAAAATATAGTACGTTTTAGGTATTTGTTTGTCGGTCGATTTTTATGAACTTTTTAATGCAGTTCAACATCTTATGGAAAAATATTATTAAGAATCTGATCTGATGGAGGTTCCCATAGCATAGCAGTAACTCCTGGTTCCGGAGTTATCTTCCTATCGGGTATTATGTTCTGGGGAACTAAATCCTACTAAAACCTCCACTGGATCAGGTTCAATAGTTTTAATGTAGATCAATTTTTGGAACTTAAGCTTTAGTTATAAAATGTTTTTTTTTATTTAATTTAAAATTGTTTAAATGTAAGTATCGTTTATTTCAGGCCCCATTACAGTTCGAGACAGTCTCTCTAAATTTAAATGAGTTCCAACCATACTACAGAGGACAACCAGTGCCAAATGCAGAACCTTTGGATAAATCTGCTATAACATCCATAGGTATTCTAGCTTACGGAGGACTTCATGATACAGAAAAACAACATGGGGCAGCAAGTTTAGACTGGATTAAACTTGAGTAAATATATCTATTTTATTTGTATTTCGTTAATAAAGTTTCAGTTCCCTAAACAGCGTCATTTTTTATTTCAAAATTCACCATGACAATATACCTGAGCTAAAGTTTTACGTAAATACACGCTTTGTATCATCGAGTATTTATTATTTGAATCGAGTCTTCAGGTTTGTAGCGGCCGGAAAATTGTATTCGGTTTATCATCATTTACGTCACACCATTTTTATAAATCACTATAATAACTTACAAATTGCATTTCCTAACAACCAAATTGAAAACCCAAACTGACCACATTTATTTAAATATTTTGCAAGTACCAATTATGTTATTTTTTTCTATAAGATCTAGTACCTTTACCTATCTTGAGGAAGGGGGTAACAAGATAAAAATTGTCATACTAAAACTAGTTACCAAGAGTTAACTCTTTTAACAAAACTTCTTCAATTTATTAAGTTAGTACCTGGGTGACCGAGCTTCACTTGTAAATTCAAGGTTTCGTCATAAATGTACATAGATCGGAATAATCGGACATTTGCTATGAAAACTATTTTGACTATTTTTTTCCTCCATTTTTTTTATTACATGTTGTTTCTACAATTCTATTCCCGCCTATATTTCAAACACCCTATATATGCAACTGCTTATGGAAACCCATTAAAACATTTTTTTAATTTTAATCACCCTGTATAACTACAATTCCACTCTATTCCATTTCCAACTATCCTGTATATGAGACCGCTTTTGGACCACTCTACAAACACTTTTGTTTCTAAAATGTTTAATACCACCCACTGTAACTATAATTCTACTTCGCTCTATATTTCAACCATTATATATATGCAGGTCATTGCAAGCTAACATATAATACATTTTTTTAACAACTTTGTATAAGTATAATTCCTTTCCAGAGTATATATGAAACTTTTTATAGGCTAGCAAATATAACATTTTTTGCTAAAATATTTTAAATCACACTGTATAACTATAATTTCACACTACCATATGTTTTAACTACCCTTTATTTGCTTATGGTCACCCATTGTAATAATTTTTGAACCACCATGAATAATTATAATTTCAGTACATCCTATATTGTAACCAGCCTGTAAATTGCTAATGACCTACCCTATAGGTATAACATTTTTTAACCATCCTGCATAACAATAGTTTTACTCCGCCCTGTATGTCAGTTATGATTAATTTTGAACTGCTACCCTATATAATTTTTTTTCTAACTATCCTGAATACTACCAACTCTTATGGACTATCTAATATATTTTGAACACCCTATATCTATATATAAATAGGCAAAGACAAAACGATTAGGTACCATTTTCTCCTCTGTTTCTCAACCGATTTTCTTCATTTTTGTTTTGTTAAGTAGCTACTGACAACCTTCAGTGCAGAATGCTAATCTTAATTTATAATATTGGTTCATTTATTAAATAAAATATAATAAAAATTCATTATTTACGTCCATAATGTCAATGCCAAACAACTGAATGTGCCGCCGCCGCCAGACTCAAAACATTGAGTAATTATATATAGAGAGACCAATGCTGTTATATACTTAGAGCATGTACTTCTGAAAGTGGCATGCAAGCGTTGTTATTGTTTATTAGTAAAGTAATCGTTGTATATTATAATTATACACGGCGATTCCAGATATGTTAGAAATCAATTTTTTCGTAGGTGGCACATAAGTAGTTGCATATATAGGGTAATTAAAATATAGAGTAGAGTGCAATTATAACTAATAAAATAATTATATAGGGAAGCCCATTAGCGGTTCAATTTACAGGGTTCTTGGAATAGAAGGTGCAGTAGAATTACAGTTATACAGGGTGGTGCACAAAATATTATACATAGATGCATATACAGGGTGACGGAAATGGAAATGCAACATTTCGTAACCCATAAGCAGTTGTATATATAGGGAAGATGAAATATAGGGTGAGAGAATTATAGATATAGAGGATGGTGATAAAAAATGTTAGAAAAGGAAATGATTTATAGAGTAGCCCAGGCCCAGGAAGAGTTCCATATATATAATGATTGAAATATAAGTCGGAGTAGGATTATAGTTACAGAAGATAATTAAAAATTTCATGAACAAAAAGAGCTAATATGGTGGGTCATAGGCAGTGGCATATACAGAATGGTTTACCCGGTGGTTCAAAAATGTTAAAAAATACTATGCGTGGTCCATGAGCAGTTGCATATACAGGGTGGTGGAAATATATAATGAGATGGAATTATTATAATGAGAAAAAATAAATACGTAGGGTAGCCCATTAGAGGTTGAATTGTTGTCATATTAAATTAATAATTACGAATTTCAACACAAATAAAGTCCTATGAATTATATCTGAAACAAACTTGAATTTCGTTACTTATTTGTAGAAGCGAGATGTAAGACCGACATCTAGGATTTTCGAGGAAACTATCACACAGAGGTTCCGAATCTGGATCCGTTCCGTGTAATTGCTGTTCTGACTAAAGTCCTAGGATAGAATGTCAATATAAAATTTTGAGGTTACTTAACCTGTCAGAGATATTGACACAATTGGTCGAATTTCGACCATTGGGCTACAGCTAGGAATTATCATTTTACAGAAAAAAAAAACAGTTTTGTGAGCCCCTTTAAGTGCAAATAAGGGTGCGTTTTAGGTTGCATCTTGATAGACACTTTTCGCTTATTTTAATGAGTTCTATACAAAGCAGTTTTGAATCCTATTTTAACAACACCCTGTATACGTTCTAGAGACCTAGATGTTATATTTTCACAGTTAACCATTTATGCTATGCTTGCTTTCCTGATATTGTATCTTCAGATAAATAAAATAGAATAACAAACATAAAATTAATTTTATTGTATAAATCTAATTTCATTGTACATCTTTCTAGTAAATACAAACTTAACACTCATATTTTTTATAATACAATATGTACAAAAGATTTTATATAACTCTTTGATATTTTTTCAATTATCAATTGAGATCTGTACAAAATTCATACCCTGGAATACTTTTGACGGTTTTGGTTCCACCTAAATCTAGTTGACTAGTTGCTTAAAAAATAGCAGTTATAACTGATATTACAAGAAGTGTCATTCTCCTTTTCCTATGAAGCATTCATCTAAAAAGCTCTCCAGAGAATGGTAAAGGTGTGGTCTAACCAGGCTCAGATTGTGGTCTTCATCTGGGTAACTCTAGAAAAGTATAAATTTAGTAGTTTTTGTTGATGAAAACTGAAATCACTTTTAGAATATTGGAAGTATTCCATTTTGTACCCCAATGTTGGAAAATCTTATCTTTGTGCCCTACGTTGTTGTCTTTCAAACTAGAATAATTAGTTACTTTTTATGTTTTTTGGGCAATAACACCGCAATCGAAATTAAACGTCCTCTTACAGGAAGTTCTGTTTCTCATCTAACAAACAGTGCACATTTCTTGGAAAAACTGTCTCATATAGAACACAAAAATACCTTTACAATAGCAAGTTTTGATATAGTAAATCTTTATAACAATGTTCTCGTTTCCAAAACACTTCCAATAGTAAAACAACTACTAGAACGGGACTCTGCATTAAATCAACGAACTCAGTTATCAATTGAAACAATAATGGAACTACTAACATATTGTACCAAAACTACATACTTTCAATTAAACGATGACTTTTACCAACAGGATTTTGATATGGCCATGGGTTCTTGTCTCGCACCAGCATTAAGTATCATATTTATGGAAAACTTTGAACAACAAGTAATTTTATCAAAAGAAAATAAACCTTTAGTTTGGTGGCGTTACGTTGACGACATTTTCGTAACTTGGGAACACAATCTTGAAGAAGTAGATAAATTATTAAATAACATAAATAACAAAGAGTCAATTATCAAATTTAGGCTAGAAATTGGAGAAAATAACAAATTTTCTTTCCTTGACATATTAATAACAAAAACAGAATCTTCATTCGAAACAGAAGTTTATAGAAAACCAACTCATACAAACAGATACCTAAATTTCAATTCAAATCATCCGAATACAGGAAAGAAAGGTGTTATTAAGTCATTATATAATAGAGCAAAGACCAACTGTTCTGATGATAATAAATTCAACAAAGAAAAAATAATTATAAAAAATGTTCTCACTGGAAACAATTACCCTACAAAATTTATCAACAAAGAGTTAAGCAGACTTGAACAGAAAACAAACCTTCCGAATCAACCCAGAACATCTCTTATTAACACTACTACTACTCATGACAACTACATTACAGTTACAACTATACCATATATACAGGGTCTGTCAGAAAGATTGAAAAGAGTGGGCAACAGATTTAATATTAAAACAACATTCCAAACAAGAAATATACTGAAATCTCTAGTATCGAAAACAAAACCAACCAACAAAACCCAGAACTCAAAAAACTGCATATACAAGATTCCTTGCGAATGTAATGAATTTTATATTGGAGAAACATCGAGACCATTAAAATAAATGAGCACAAGAGTTAGATAAAGAAACGACAATTTGAAAAATCGAAAATTTGTGAACATACTTGAGACCTAGGCCATAAAATACAATTTGACAATTCAACTATACTTCACAAAGAACAACAACACAAAACGAAAAATAAAAGAGTCTGCCTTAATTCGTTTGAATGAAGACGATTGTATCGCTTCTACTTCTGTAGAATTTAATCGTATCTGGTTACCGACAATTAAGGAAGAAGTTATTAATGGTAACCTCCTTTTGAACAACCCAGTAATAAGGTTTTTCGTAGGTTTTCCCTTATAACGTTAATGGGATCACTGAAACAATAAAATTCTTTGATCGCATTTTTGGCGAATGCGCTATCTTATAACAAAGTCGTACCTGGGAACATCACTTATAAATTCTAAAGACAACTCTTTCAAATTCTTCTAATTTGAAAGCTGTTTAACTATAATACATGATCTTTAGAATTTTTTGTGCTACCTGTATATCTAAAAACAACGAATTTCTAATGTCAATTTAAATGTCATAATAATTTTCGTTTTGCAATTTACATCAATAAATATAAAGCCATGGTTTTCCTTCAATATACGTCGTTTTATTTCGATTGTGGTGTTATTGCCCAAAAAAACAAAAATAATCAAGAATATGCCACAAACAACGTTTAGAAAACAATTAGAATAATTAGTTTCGGAGATAAGGGGCAGATTTTACCTCGTAAATGGTGTTAATACCCAGTATATTGTTTTGGTCTAAATTTTGCTTTAAAGCACGTAAAGTTGCAATCATAGACGAAATTTTTAACAATTTTAATGACAGCTTTGCTGAATTGTGTAACACTCCAGTATTAAATGGAAATACAGGGTGTTCAAAATGTTCGAGACCTCCGTATCTCAGAAAATATGGTCCCCGTGAAAAAAATTCCTTTACAAAAATTGTAGGATTTCGCAAGCATAATCCGACCGTGTTTGCGTTTCGTATGACCTTGGCCTTCCAGGTCATTTCAAGTTCAAAGTCATTTTCTTAAATAGGAATTCTTAATTCTAATTCCGGAAATCGTTGTGACCTTGCTCTTTAAGATTACAACCTTGACCAGGAAATCATCCGGTCTTACCATTTTCGGAATAAGAAATAGGAATTCTTATTGAAGAAAATTGTTTTGACCTTGAAGCTCAAGGTGTAAGTCAAATTCAATGAACCGGTGTGATTATCCTGTATCTGATAGCAAATTCAAATCATCCAGTTATAGATCACCTACCTAACGATAAAGCAAGGGGTCACTTTCGACAAAATTATTAAATAAACTATTATAATATAAGACTTACCTGCTGTCTGAATAGAATATCATTCAATTCCAAAACTTTCGACCACAACATAGACTGTTGATAATGTACATTATCATCATGAGTACCATGTATTAAAAAATACTCTTTATCCCGTAGACCTTCATACTTTTTCAACAATTGTGCGTCTTCATAAGCTTTTAAGTTATCGTCAGCTCTAGGAAGTCCCATGAATCTTTCAGTGTATATTGAATCTGAACAAAAATGAGACTATTTAAAAAAATATATTGTATATATAAAATTCTTACCGTATAAGGCCCAATCCGTAACAGGTGCAACTGATATTCCGCACTTGAAAACACCTTCCTTGTCAGTGGCCAAGGCCATTCCAGAAACGTATCCTCCATAGCTCCATCCCCAAATAGCAGTTCTGGAGCCGTCTACATAAGGCAGATTTTGTTGAATTTGCCTAAAATTCCACACAGTCCATTAGACATTTTAATAACCAAAACACAATCGACATTTGAAATAGAAGTTTACAGAAAACCGACTCATACTAACAGGTATCTCAACTTTAACTCTAATCATCCAAATTCAGTAAAAAGCGGTATCATAAAATCTCTATATGACAGAGCAGAAAACCAACTGTTCTAAAATCAATAAATTCAATGAAGAAAAAACGTTTATAAAAAATGTACTTTCTGCCAATCATTACCCAAATAAATTTATTAATAACGAGTTAAACAAAATCGAATACAAAACAATCCCTAACAACCAACATCAAACTTCACCAAACAACACTGACTCCCAAGATAATCACATTAATACAATAACTATACCATACATACAGGGTCTATCAGAAAGACTAAAAAGAGTGGGAAACAGATATAATATTAAAACATCATTTAAAACAATAAATACACTAAAATCAATTATATCAAAAACCAAACCAAATAACACAACTCAAAATACAAAAAAATGTATTTATAAAATCCCTTGTGAATGTAATAAATTCTATATTGGAGAAACCTCTAGACCTCTGAATGTTCGAATAAACGAACACAAAAATTACATGAAAAAACGACAATTTGAAAAATCCAAAATTTGCGAACATGCTTGGGACCTTGGTCATAAAATACAGTTTCAAAATTCAGTTATATTACACAAAGAAGAACACAACACCAAAAGAAAACTAAAAGAGTCTGCTTTAATTTTGTTAAATGAAAACGATTGTATCGCTACCACCTCCGTAGAATTCAGTCGTTCCTGGTTGCCGATGATTAAGGAAGAAATTGCTAATGGTCATGTCCTTGTGAACAACCCAATATCGGAATAGTTCATAAGGTTTTTCCTAGGTTTTCCCTTATGATTTTAATGGGATCACTGAATCAACAAAGTTCTTTGGTCGCATTATAACATTATAACAAAGTCGCACATAGGAGCGCCACATAAAATTCTGAAGATCTCCCTTTCAAATTCTTCCAATTTGAAAGGAATTTTATAATTATATAATCTTTAGAAATTTCTGTGCTACCCTGTATATTACAAATAATCTTAGTTACGTCAGAAATCAAATAATACACATTGTCAAATATTTTAATTTACATCTTAGAATTGTGCCTTTTTTATCTATAGTTTCTTAACCATTGACAACGGGGTCTGACCTAGACTCCGGAATGTTTGGAATATACAGCAATTTCTTTAAACTGTGGTGTTATTTCCCAAGAAGTACTTAGGCATTACAAATTTTTTTTGAAGATAGATGAAATAATTAGAATTACAAAAATTATTTTCCTATACTAGTATATAAAAAATGTATAGACTAAATAAATTATATAAAGTTGTTACTTCGTTAAAATTGAATCTTCAATCCCAAATTGGGGGGGGGATTGAACCCCCCGAACACCCCGCTGGCTACAGCCTTGATTAAAATTCAATATCAAACTTGAACATATCCGCAAACAACAATAAAATAATAAATAAAGCGATTTTTTAGAGAAAATCACCATATTGGTGAAACTCACTTTGTTACATTAATTTGGTCAGTGACTTCAACAGTTCCCAATTTCCTGTACCCAGAAAACATGAGATTATCACCTCTCAAACCAGATCCTCTGCCATCTATTGCTGCATAAATAATACTTTTGTTAGCAGCTAAGTAACTACCCCAATCTACGTAAAACTTGTCAGTAACTTGGTAAGTATCTGGCCCTCCATACCTAAAAAAAAAAAATTTAAAGAAACTGTTACATGAGATTTTTGAACATATATTCTTACACATTGACCAGCATTGGGTACTTCGTGTTCCCACTTGTATCCATATTTGGAGGTAGTTTCAACATTACTTTCGCTGTGAAACCATCTGCAACTTCAAACTCCATTTTCTCAATCTTCGGCAGCAATTTTTGCCCAAGATATTTCGCCAATTCTCTGTTGTCGTTCCAAACCAGAATTTGTTCTCCGCTTTTATCGTAGATTGTGTTTTGGGGAATGTCTGGACCAGCACAAGTATGCACATAGTATTCAATATCTTTACTAAACTCCACGTTATTGTAGAGGCAGCTAATTGAGGAGTTATGTTTGGATTTCATGTCACAGGTATGGCATTTTGTGAGTTTTGTTTCGGGGGAAACACTATAGACATGCTGAACTGATGAAGATTCTTCCGTATTAGCCAAATAGAATCTGTTGAGGTAAAGACGTATTATCTGGTGTTGATCAGTATTTAAAAATGATTAGTTATTAATTAGTTTTTTTCAATATACTACAATTTTCTGATTTAATATCTATAAAAACAAACAAAACAATTATTTTGAAGCAGAAATCTGAAGATTCTATTTACATTGCAGACAACCGAGGCAGGCCGTGCTAAGGAATAACTAATGTGACTAAATTTGGAGGAAGCTTGCCTTCTCCATTCTTTCTAGGGCAACAGTTTTCAAATAAATCCTTGTAAGTGCGTTCCGTATTTATTGTTTATAAATACGTTTAAAAAAATAGTTTTTTAATGCAATAACTAAATACTTTTTCGGAAGTGTTCTGGTTTATTTCTGGACAATTCGTAAGGATGTTTTTTCAAAATAATCTGTAACAAATCAACTCGGAGGCAAAACTGAACAGGTCTTTTTCGGAGTCAACTATGTAGCATTGATCCTGATTTTCGTCCTTTGTTCTGCGGTACAACTTTGTCGACTTTTCATGTCAGTCAAATGAAAAACGATAAAATACCAACTATAATATATATAACGTAAGACTTCAATAGTTATGTAACTCAAAAATACTCAACTCAATTCTCTGCTAGAATCTACCAAAAACAGTGCTTCAAGTGTATTACTTGGACAGTCGTTATTTCTCATTTCTAGCTTACTCTTTTATAAAACTAGGTATTTATCGAAAATGCCGACAACAAAGATATATTTACAAAGTTCACGAAAAAGTCAGTAAATAATACTTACATTTCATTGTCCTCATGGTTCCAACCTATGATCTCATTAACTACAAATTTTCCTTTAGTTAGTGCTTGCCCTTGTGAATTTTCTTCTCTGTTGTACAAGACGACATGCCGGAAAGCTCCTGCATTTCCTCCTTGGTCCTGAGATAATATAAGAACGAAATCCGATCCGTTTTTTGAGAACACTGGAGGGGTAAATAGTTCTAACCAACCTTTAGAAGAAATTAAATGGACAACCTAAAAAAATATGCTGTTTAAGTTGATGAATGGAGTAGTAAGTGGGCCCATCTGGTTCACATTGGACCTTGGATCCGGGGTCGATTTCCGAATACAACTGCCTTCGATAGGTCAAGTGATCATAGCGTAATGTCATCGCGGGTGGCAACAACACATAAAAAAGACTGCCGGCTGTTGGACGCAAAGTATCGCGGAGTGGGATATACGATAAAATGGCGACAACGCAAAACAGAACGCGACAAACCATGATAATGCAAGAAAGGTGGCAGATTTACGTGATGCCATCTCTTGGCTAGTGCCTAAGTTATATTAGAAAAAACCGTTGCCGTCATGGGGAATCGAACCCGAGACGTTTGCTTCGTAGGTAAAACACTAAGTATATGTGCCAACAAAACTACTTGAAATAACGTTTCTAGGAGATTTCTCTCATCAACGGCCATCGTTGCTCTCGTGGTTAATAGCATAAGCCTGGCGGCTATGTGTCTTTCAAACATGGCATTAAACGCGAGTCAGTGTATGTTAGGATACAAACCACCGGAGGCCGGCTCTAGCGATAGAGAGACTAAAGCAAGTGGCTGTTTCTATGTGTTAGCCCATCCTCAAGGATAGACAAACAGCTAACGAAGAATAATATGCGCAGTAAAGTTGTGTGAGTGTTAGATATGTGCATTGATGATGTGTAGCTATTAGAAACAAACATCATATGAATTTAATAAATACCAAAAGTTAACAATAAATATACTTTTTCGAGAGATAATGACTTTTGCAGAGAGACAGAAGTCTTATTTTATACATTTTAAATGTTCCTAAAAATCAAAACTAATGTCAGTGGCTAAGAAAAGTGACCTACCGAAGGCTCTAAGATCAACCCAGGGTCCAAAGTCCCAAAGTGGAGCAGACGGGCCCACTTACTACTGACTGGTTGAGTATCTTATACCCACAATAAATATACTACTACTTAGTAGACAATTATAAGACGTTGGTAAAGGTTGAAAAAGTAGTCGGAAAAAATAACTAACTGATGTTAAGGAAATTACATAAGATAGGATAGAGGAATAGAGACATGGATATGGAAAATGTCAAACAGGAGAGAAAAAAACAAATTGTATACAGCTAGAGAAAAAGGACTACTGGAAAATATAAAAGTTTGGAACGATTTTAAAAAGGAAGAAAGGCTCTTGTAGTTGATGGTCTACACGATTTGTGAAGGATGCCAAGTTGTGGCTCATAATCCTGGGACTTTATCCAACACAATTAATATAACAGCTAATTTCTAAGAAAGTTTCTTACCGTGAATGAAGTAAGTGGATTCACAGATGTGTCATATGAAACAATAATAGCTTGGTTCTGCACCCTATTCATCCACAATGCAACTAAGCTTTCATTGTTGGCCCATTCTACGGCAGTGAGTATTTGATCTCTGAAAATATGTAATTTGGGTCATGATGGGCACATTTTATAAATGATATCAACAAAATAAACTCACCTAGTAATATTGCTAGGAACTGCTAGTTCGTATTCAGTAGACAAATTGGCCAGGTCGACATAATGCAAAGAAACGGTGGGGTTTGTAGTTCCAGCCTAAAAATCGGTATTGACTTATATCGACAAATTCATAACAGGTGGACTTACTTTGGGGTATTTAACCAAATTAGCCCTTGGATATTGAGAAGAGAGCTTTCCAGGTTCCCCGTAAACAGGTAGGACCATGAAAGGAACTTTTGTGTCATTGAATCGTGCGAAGGCTAATTTTTTCCCATCTGGAGAAAACCATAGGGCTTTATTGGAACTAAAGACTTCCTCTGAAAAAAATATCAGTTTGTCTTATAAATCATTTGTCTTGTTATACAGTTAAATAAAAAACATATGTTGCAAAACTGAATAACAGGCTACAACTGCGTAAAAATATTTTTAGAGAACACAGCCAGCCAGAGAATAAATATTTAATACCTGTTTCTGGAAAATGACTTGATGGTTACTGAGGTGATATTCAAATCAAGTCCTTTCTTCATTATGAAACATAAACTTGTGATACGATTGTCTAAAGGTGTTTGTTACGTCGAATAAAAAAATAAAAATAAACTAGTTGTACAGCTTGATGATGGAATGTTCTTTGCATCAAAGATTGTTACAACTAGAAAGCACGAAGAAAAGCAGCTTCTACAAAGGATTCTATGGAGAATTCAAAGCAGTGTCAATTTAAAGGGTAATCTAGATTGTATATTACAGGTGTTTCAATCTCCTACCCTAATCATAGTGAAACAGGTTACAACAGAAGAGGTCCATTGCACAGTTTCGTCCCAATAAAAAAGTGTGTTAGTCACACTTTTGTGCTGAAGAGCTATTCATAAAATAGAAGGTGTAAAATACCGTAACAGTCTCCCAACTTTCGATAACGGAAATTGCCAGTAATTTGAAATTCAAAAACAAGAAGCTACTAAAATGAGAAGAAAATTGTTTAGAATATGGCATGTGCATTCACCAACGAAAAGTCTGTCTAGACTCAACTCCTACGTCCTGGACAGGTACGTAAGGCAACACTAGCTACGTGAATTGATCCGATCAATCAGAAAAATCGGATGAGGAGCACCTACAAACTGGAAAATTATATCATCCACCAAAAACATACACTGCCAGACGACAGGATTCAACGCAAATATAGATGATCACAACATGAACATGACAACAGGGTGCTACCCAAAATCGATAATAGGTTAACAGCTGTGTAAGGAATTGGTCGGAAGACATATCGACAAAACTACAAAACGACATCGAATGAACATTTGAGCTGTAGAAGCCGATCGAATCAGAAGCTATCGAGATTGAAAGAAGAAGTACCCTAATAAAAGAGATGAAGCCAGAAAATTATCTCCTATTTGGAAGACCATCATCCCAATTCCAGGTAAAAATGAAATTAAACATCCATTAAACACTGATAATCGGATTAGCATAGTTCCATATGACACGAACAAACACTCTAATGATACGGTAAATGAACTGCGACTACCTCAGGCGGATAAACATAATACACTTAATCCTCCCAGGGGCGTAATTACCCAACAACCAAATATTAATGAGGGAGCAGGAGGAAGAAGGTATAAATTAAGAAACAAATAGAAACACTTCAGTTAGATAATAGCTTTTGAAAATGCCAGATAAGATTTTGGCGAAACGTCAAGCAGGAATTCAGCGGAATTCAACAGACGAACGGATGTACACCGGAACAAAACTTCGACTATATAGGTAATGATTATACAAAATATTAAAAAGGGTTCAGCGTAGTGATGGGCGGTATTTCTCTACCAGTGACTTTGTCCGGTGATTGAGATGGTCGCCGATAATACCGACAACCTAATTCTCCGCAAATCAGTTCATTGAGTCGCTGCCTGGACGTCGCACTGTACCTCGTAATCATTGGATAGTCGCATCCTCCTGGGATCGTGATTATTCTACCGGCGACGATCTAACTTCTCTTTGTATGATCTGTGGATCTAACTCTACGCGAAGCAGCAAATTGAGGAATTAAGTGCACGACCACGGCTCCGTCTATTAGATGTAATCTTCATATAGTGGTATCGTTTTTTTCGCCTGTCATCGGTTTGGGATCCTAAAATTCTCATTATTTATGCTTTATTGGTGTTTATTTTCATCCCTAACTCAGTAATTGTTTTGTTTAATTTGTCGATGAGGCGTTGGAGACCCATATCATAATCTGCTATTATGATGGTGTCGTCTGCGTATTTTATACTGGATACCATTACTTCGTTGCTCTTTATGCCATCTTGTACATTTTCGAATTCTTTCTTGAATGTTGCTGCAGAATATCAAAGAGTCTGCTTTAGGCAAAGTTCCCTTATTTACCGATATGTTAGAACTGCAGGAAATGTCTGTCATGTCAAACATTTACTTAAAATATTCTTATTAACAACATATGTGAATATCAGCTCATTAAAATATGATAAATGGAACTTTCAGAAGAAGCTGCGATAACCATGGAACCGGCATGAGATTGGTCATTATTATTAATATAATAATAAACTAGTGAACCTAGAAAGATGATTTAAAAACTATTCAAAATCTTATATAGGTTTGTTACCCGTTTATACAAAAAAACTAAGGCCAAACTCACCTTCATATACCCAGTCAGGGACACCGTTTGAAACGTCCAGACCCGAATTGGTAATCTTGACATCTCCTGCTTCCACAGAACTTCTGTAGTAGATATTATTTTCAAACACGTACACTAAAGCATTGCCTGTCGGAGCCCAAACGGCCAGTTGGACTGGACTATAAAGCATTGGAGTTTTTTGTTTGGTTTCCAAATTGACTATCACATACTGAGCTAAGAAGCTGTGTCTGTAGAGCTAGATAGTCAAAACAAATATTACGTATATAAATGGAATTGATTGTATTTTGTTTATTTTTTAGCTACTAGTATAAAAAATTATTGTATCATTGAATATTTTAGTAAGGCAAGGTGTCCATTCTTTAGAAAATCAGGCAAAACCGGGGAAAACTCAAACATTAGGAAAAGGTAGTGAAATTGAAAGGAAAATTACACAGAAAAATGTCTCTAAATGGAATGATGCCATACAAGTAGTTTTAAGATGTTTATTGGGGAAAACAAAGGAGTCATATGTTACAATTAAAACAGTAATCGTGTTTATAAAACGAAATTAAGGGTTGGTCTGTCTCAGTGCTGCCACAACCCAGAGTCCAGAAATCGGTAGCTTTCAAGGATAAATTTAGCCATAGGAAAGTTAGTATAATTACATGTTGGCTTAACTGTGTTGTATAGAAAATCAAGATAAATATTTGCTAGGAAAAATAAATTGTATGAAAGAATTAATTGACAAAATAGGTATTTAATTGACAGTTTGGGGGTTACTCTAAAAAATCGTAAAATTTCATATAAAATCTACCGAATTTCATATTTCGGAAATCGGTAGAACCATTTGAAAATGGTCAAAAATAGGTAAACTACCGAAAAATCGGTAGAAACCGCAGAACTGGGTCTGTCTAGCTCGTTTCTTTTGATTGGTCTCTGATCAAAATCTCACAAAAAGGTCAAACCGATAGGTTAAGAAGATTTTGTATCAAAAACACGGATAAACTAGAGAAGTAGTAGTAGAGATACAGATCAAGCATTTTTAAGTCGTTAAACGGATAATAATCTACAAGACACATTTTTAGAAAGTTAGTTAGATCTAGGACCGAAGCAGATTTCAATTCAAGTTAGTCTATAACTAGCCACAAAAAAAAATCGGAGTTTGTGATTTACTTATCATGAACTGGTCATAGACTGACTAAATGTAATCTTAAGATGTATGTATATTTTTTTTCAACAGCATCACATACTGAAAATACTTAATTTCCGCAGAAATTCACAACGATGAGTTGACTCAGAAATTGCCCTTGAAAAAAAAACAGTCTGAGAAGGAAGCAAATTCGAAAAAATTGATTTTAAAAAATCCATTGCAGGTTTAATTAAAAACATATTGGAAAACTCTTATCAAGCAGCATTTGTACAAAGTTTGTCATACTTCGATCAAAAATTCGTGAAGCTTTAACCCCAAATTGCCAATAATTTTATAGATACTCTGTTAGCATTTGTGCACATAGCCCACAACATTGAAGAATATGTGACCGAACAGTGGAAAAAAGCAGTATTTTAAACCATTCTTAAAAAGAAATTTACGATTGGTTTCTAGATTTTGGGAAAATGGCCATGGATGTTAGGAAAAGTGAGTTAAATAAAATCAATAAAAACGTTAAATTTATTATATCATTGTTGTTATTACCTTTCCATAATTATAAGCCACAAGTAAATATCGCCCATCTGCAGAAAGTTCGAAATTAAATGCCGTCAACGAAAGCTGAAACAATTTTTACAATATTACAAACTACAGGTTTACAGTTGTATGCACACATGAGATTCATAATGCACTTATGGTTATGTTTATAGTTAGTTATACAATCATGAGATCTGCAATTTAACAATCAAAACGGCTGGGATTTTGACAATTAATACTACAGGTAAAAGCTAACCGATTGCAGTATATATTAAAGTATGTAACAACGAAGAAAACTAGCAATTACCGTTTATAACAATTTTAAATAATAGAAACAATAAGAATCCCCCAAACATAAAAGTGTAATGAATTGTAGGAGCTTTCCAATGAGCTGTTTATTTATGTCTTTTAAAATAAGTAATTTAATGATAAATTATTAATATAATCCAAGTGAGTGGCGCCCACTATGAACAAGTAGCTTAATGTTCAAAATTTGACAGCAGTCGACAGTAAAAATTCAATTGTTTACAATCCTGTAGCCAGGTATAAATATTTTATTCTGGGGTTTTGCCGTCTACAAAAGGGAATAAATCGTATTACCCAAAAAGAACGAAATTGGGACAATTATGTTTCGTTCAACACAGGGTGATTTTGTGACCTACTTGAGAATGAAAAAATTCTTTCAATACAAATTGATGTGTAGGATCGTATACGAATTTTATCACTATTTGATATTTTTCTAGCATTACATTTTTACAGTTGAGTCTTCTATAGGATTTTAAAGTAAAAAGTTATGTATTCTCATGTTAATTTGAGGAATACAATGAAGTTGCCTTAAGCATATGCATATATATATATATATATATATATATATATATATATATATATATATATTTTTAAGGTTTTCGCGGGCACTAAATGTTTTAGGTGGTTTCCGGGAATTCATCCGCGTAGTTGAAAACTGGTCCCTGCTGGGATCGATGGTAAAATGACGACGTTTCGGCAGAGTCACATCTGCCCTCTTCAGGTCGGTTCGCATAATTCTCGTAGCCTTTTGCTTTCGCTTCTAGTTACTCGAATACTCGAAAAGCTCTAAAAATGTCCGAATTTTTGAGGTTTCCACTCAAAAAAGTTTGTGTTATATCTTGAAAACGAGAGCTGTCACGCAAACGAGGACATGACAATCATATTCGGGTTACAATTCCCTTCAATTTTGATATTTACACTTTTTTTATAAAATCAAAAACAAAGGAGCTAAATGGATTTGACTAAATCGACAGAATTTCGTTTTTTCAAAATATATAGTAAGTCATGACTTTTTACAAAAATCCGAAAGTGTCATTAAATTGGGCCAGCAAAACTGCAAATATTTCCCAATTTAACCATTGCTCTATCTCCGCTAGTTTAAGAGATCCCCATACTAATCATCAAAAAAACTCACCATGTATAGAATGTTTAAAATATAGAATTGAATGCAACTATAACTATGCAGGGTGGTTTGGAAAAATACGTATACAGGGAAGCCCATTAGCGGTTGAATTTACATGGTTTTTGCACTAGATGGCACAGTAGAATTAGAGTTATACAGGGTGTGCACAGATATATGTCATATTAAATTAAGTATTACGTATTTGAACACGAATAAAGTCCTGTTAATTATGTCTGAAAAAGAACTTGAATTTCGTCACTTATTGACGCAACTGGTCCAATTTCGACCACTTTGCGGCAACTAGTAGAGATAATTGTGTTATGATTTTACAAACAATTGAAACTGTAAGTTCATATCAAAAACCTTTTATCACATCACAGATATATACAAAATTAACATATATTCAGTATCAACTAGTCTTCTAATTTACGTAAGAAAAATTTTTAATGATGAATGGCAAAACTCGAATGATGGCTACAAAAGCCTCAAATATAACAACATTTATAAGATAGCCTTGTTCTCTTAACCACTTATTAGCCAAATTTCGAGCGAAAATCGGCCTTTAAAGACCGTAGGAGTCTTAAACGTCGATCTTGAACTTCATTTGTCCCCTTTGACATCCGGTCCCTACCCTTTTCCGATTTTAGGTATTCTGAAACCATGCTTGACAATATCTCATATCAGCAGTTAGATTTAAGTTTATATGAAGAAATATTTGTCCGGGAATACATCCGTTCGTTAGATTAAATCGAGTTTGAAACTCGCAGACGTTTCGCGAAGGTCTCACTTGGCATTCTCAATGCGCTGTCACAGATCACCGTGACAACGTATGGAGAATTCCAAGTGCGACTTGCGAAACGTCTGCGTATCTTTTCAAATTCTTCAGAAATAAAAAAATATATGTCTTCAGGACTTCTTAACAACAACATCTTTAAGACGTAATTGGTAGAACATTTTGACTAAGTCTTTGAAATGAATTCAAAACAAATTCTTGTTGAATTGTATGTTGGCTGGGTTTATTATAGCTGTAATTTTCGACATAGCTATTAAAAAGTAGCTTTTACAAGCACATACAACAACAAAAAAAAAATGGTCTTTAGAAGCATAATGAGATAATTGTGAAATTTCTTTCTGTTAAGAATACGCCTAATTTCTCCTTAAGTTACTGGAAAATTTCTTCACGTCATTTAGGAATACGGAATTTCTTTAAGGGACAAATATTACCTGAATTTCCTTTTTCATTCTCGCATGTCTGTCAACTTCTATTTGTAGTTACCAAATGTTATTATGTAAGTTACTTTTTACTTCATGAATTGCAGATGAGGGCATGAGAGGCATTTACAATACATATATGTTCTTTGTTTTTGACAACAGACTACGACAAGAAATTGTTATGTATATCGATGTGGAAATGTTTCAGTTAATATGTAACAAATTTAAATTTATTCAGTTCTCTTTCTTATTCAAAACATGTAACAATACTTACTGTGTCATTGGAGTCTATTAGTATTTCAGAGGAATTCGTCTTTAAATTCATTAAGATTACGTTTCCATCGGAATCAGTGTAGATGATTTGATGTCCTGAAAATAAAATAAAATTATTAGAACTGAAGATTTCATAATATGTAGGTAAATTCATAATTATTTTAATATAATATAGCAAACAATCTAAGTCACTCAGGGTAAATACAGGATATTTTAGATCCTTAGATGAACGTAAACCCTCAATCATTTTCAGGATTTTTGAATACTAGCTGTCACCCAGTAGTCGAAATTCGACCAATTGTGTCAATATCTCTGGCAGGTTAAGTAACCTGAAAATTTTATCGTGACATTCTAACCTAGGACTTTAGGGAGAACAGCAATGACACGGAACGGATCCAGATTCGAAACCTTTGTGTGATAGTTTCCTCGAAAATCCTAGATGTCGGTCTTACATCTCACTTCTACAAATAAGTAACGAAAATCAAGTTTTTTTCAGATATAATTCATACGACTTTATTTGTGTTCAAATTCATAATACTTAATTTAATATGACAACGATTCAACCGCTAATGGGCTATCCTACATATTTATTTTTTCTAACCTCCCTGTATAGCTATAATTGCACTCAGTTCTCTAACATTTATTAAAATCCTCATTATAATAATTCCATATCATTATATATTTTCACCACCCTGTATATGCAACTGCTCATGGACCACGCATAATATTTTTTAACATTTTTGAACCACCCGGTAAACCATTCTGTATATGCCACCGTATTTACTCTTTTTGTTTATGAAATTTTCAACTATCTTGTGTAACTATAATTCTACTCCGACCTATATTTCAATCATCATATATATGGAACTCTTCGTGGGCTACTCTATAAATCATTTCCTTTTCTAACATTTTTTATCATCATCCTGTATATCTATAATTCCTCTCACCCTATATTTCATCTTCCCTATATATACAACTGCTTATGGGTTACGAAATGTTGCATTTTTATTTCCGCCACCCAGTATATACATCTCTGCATAATATTTTTTGCACCACCCTGTATAACAGCAATTCTACTGCGTCGTCTATTCCAAGAACCCTGTAAATTCAACCGCTAATGGGCTTCCCTACATAATTATTTTATCAGTTATAATTTCACTCTACTCTAGATTTTATACACCCTATATATGCACTGCTTATGTGCCACCGACTAAAAAAATATTTCCCTGTATAATTATAATATACAACGATTACTTTACCACTAAACAATAACAACGCTTGCATGCCACTTCCAGAAGTACATGCTCTAAGTATATAACAGCATTGGTCCCTCTATATATAATTACTCAATGTTTTGAGTCTGGCGGCGGCGGCACTGTCAGTTTATTGGCGTTGACAGTATGGACCGAAATAATGAATTTTTATTATATTTTATTTAATGAATGACCAATATTATAAATTAATATTAGCATTCTGCACTGAAGGTCGTCAGTAGCTACTAAACAAAACAATAAATGAAGAAAATCGGTTGAGAAACAAAGGAGAAAATGGTACCTAATCGTTTTGTCTTTGCCTATTTATATATAGATTAGATCGATATTTATTGAGCATATAGTAATTTAAGTTGTATCGTGATACGGATCACAGAATTTTTAGAAATTTTCTTAATTGGAGCAAGATGGCGTATCCAAGATGGCTGACCTTATTTTTGAAAATTAATCGGTTTGATTCAAAATCGTGATTAGCTTTCCAGAAACCTATGTATACCAAGTTTGGTGCGAATAGGTCGATTTTGTCTATTTTGTGATCTAACTTTTTATATCTCAATGTTGGTACTCATACGAAAAAAATAAACTATATTGTCGTTGTCAAGCAAAACAAAATTGAATAGAATATCGGATTCATTGTTTACTCAAGCACTTAATAATCACGACTATGAATTTTGTTAGTAGATGACAACTGGGTCAAGACAAAAACCCACAAAAAAGCAAGTCGACACTGAGTTGAAAGAAACTTAAGATGCAATGAAGCGCCTAATTCATATTTAACTAATAATAATACACTGTATAAGTTATTTAGATATTTCATATATATTTTTTCCTTAATAAAATTGTTCTCCTAAATTCTATGTCCTAAACAAAACTACACGTCCTTATAAAATAAATTGTTTACTATGAATGGATGTCAGTCATTTTTAACCGACTTCCAAAAAGGAGGAGGTTATTAATTCGTAGCGTATTTTTTTTCGCTTTTTTTTTGTATGTATGTTACCTGATTTCTTCTCCTGTGGTGCACCGTTTTGAATGAATATGGTCTTGTTTAATAGAGTATATATCCGGATTGGTGAAACTTCAAATTTTGGAAAATAATTCTATTGGTAAAGTGATAAAATTTGTGAATGAACACATACGTGCATGGAAATCGACCAATATCCATAACATATTGGTCGATTTTTCGAAAACTCTTTATGGATGTGTACAGTTTTTTAACGTTTAATCTATTAAGGAAGATCCTTAGGTGATCTCATATACTTTTCTGCGACTTGCAACGTGCAGTTTTGCAGAAAATCGCCCAAAATTCCAAAACTCTTATCAAAAATTTCATCGAAATTACATAACGGACATTTCCTCATAAATATTTTAATTCCAATGTAATATTGCGGTAATTTTAGGCACTGGAAGTTTTAATTGCGAATTTGAAAATTTTCTATGTACATCTCAAGCATATAGGTAGTAAAGCATAGTATTTTCGGCTCCTTAAATCAATGAGTACCAAGCTCGTTTTGTTTGTATAACAGGCAAATACCTATTTAAATGCAATTTAAATTTTTTAATAGAAAATTCAGTGACACACATGTCAAACTTTAAACTGCTATTTGGTGCCTTTATAGGCAGGGTGTTTAGTTATAGCAAACAAAATCACAAAGTAAAGTGATAGAAGGAGTTGCATTTATATGAAGATTGAAATATAGGACGGACTAGAATGATAGTGGTCCGTAGGTAGCTGTATATACAGGATGGTTGGAATATAGGGTGGACTGGACGTTTGGTGGTATAAAAATTTTGGAAAAAATGTGAAATTAAAATTATATAGGGTGATTAAAAAACTGTTATATGATCTGGACATAAGTAAATCATATACAGGATGGTTGAAATATATGCTGGAGTTGAATTATATTTATACAGTGTGATTAAAAAATTATTTCTTTTATAGTCCATAACAAATTGCATAAAGTGTGGAGAGGAATTAATGTTACACATGCCGATAATATAAAATGTTAAAAATGAAATATTTTATGGGGTAGCCCACAAGGAGTTATATACTATGGCTGAAATATAGGACGGATTTGACTTCGTAAATATAGGATGGATTCTACTCCGTCCCATAGTTTACAGAAGGCAGCTAACGAATTTATGCTTGTCCGTTGGCAGTCGTATGTACACGACGGTTGGTACATAGGTTGGAGTGAAATTATCTATAGTTATACAGAGTTGTCAAAAAAAGTCGAAAAAAGGTTACATGACGTAGTCCATAAGTCATAAATATATTTTGGGCTTATTAAGTCAACGCGTACTAGTACATTTTGTTCGTAAAGATTTACCTGTCAATTTAAATAAGAAAGTATCATTGTGTAATGATGAGGCTTTCGATGTTACTTGGTTCTGTCTATTAAGGTTATACATGCAAAATAAAAAATAAAGAATGAAAACTACCTGAGTTCAAAAAAACTAAAAAGTTGAAAATAAAACATTTAAAAATATATAACCGACTTCTACCTATAAATAAAAAGCTAAAAATAATTATAACAAAATACAACTCTAGCAAATAAATAACACATTCAATGTTGTTAGGTACCTATCCAGGAAGTAAAAAATGTAAACATTAAAAGGTGCTCCTTCTATACAAATTAATTACCTACTAATCTAGTATATTGTTGAAGTCGGTGCCAAGCAACAATCAAGTTTGATGAATTAGTAGATAGTACGCAATGAAAGATTTTAGATTTGCTTGGCACCGGCTTCAAAATATACTAGATTTTTGGGTAATTAATTTGTACAGAATGAGCACCTTTTAATGTTTACACTTTTGACTTCTTGGGTAGGTACCTAACAACATTGAATGTGTTATTTATTTGCTAGAATTGTGTTTTGTTATAATTATTTTTAGCTTTTTAGTTATAGGTAGAAGTCGGTTATATATTTTTTAAATGTTTTATGAAGTCAATGTTCGAGCCTATCTCAATGAATCATTCGGTGCTCGTTGGTTGGCCACCTGGTTTACCTGATACAATTCCATAAGATATTGATTTCTGGGGATATTTGAAGGAATATGTTTATAAAACCCCTGTTCATACAAGAGAAGAATGAAAGAATACCATAAGATATATGAAGATCTAAGAGAAAACTGTCTCCTATAGAGCTGGAGCTCATGTTTTTTAAACACCCTCTATATACAATGATAAGATTCCATATATCCGTTTATTTAGCACGATTATTCATGATGCATACACTAAAGAAACGGGAGTATGTCGTGCAGTTTCGATGCAAATGACGTAAAGAAATTGCTATTTGTTAAAAATTTCAGATGAATATTCAGCGTGACATTATGACTGCTATTAATATTGCTGTTAGGTGTTTGAAAACTTTCGAAGTAGTAATTACATTATTATTTCATTACCGGTATTATTGTAGTTGTGATTCTATCACCTGACTAAAACATATTTTAAATATATACCGACAATGTTTCAAGTTTTCATGGTCATAAAATTTAAATTGGATTTGGGATTGAGTAGTGGCAGTCCTTTGAAGTTGAAATTTTACGAATGGCTTATAAGGAATGCAATTTCTTGTTCCATTATGAAATTATAGGAAATTTTGCGAAATAAAAATATGAATATCGGAAAAAGTGAGGTGCCCACGATTTTAGAGGGGGTTCTAGTGAGTTTTGCTATAACTTCTACTTCACAATTTCTGTTGTTTGTTATGGTAGAGCCAAGGTAGTTAAGTCTTTCTACTATTTCGTAGTGTTTCAAACAATCACCCAATTGTAAGGTGTTAAATCTATCGACACCATTATTTTAGTTTTCTTAACTTTTAAGCCAACTTTGCTGCTCTATGTTCAATTCACCAATTTAATAAAACTTCTATTATTAAATTGGTGTTTTTTTTTGCCGGCTACTGTTACACCTCCAGATCATCCAGGCCAGTGACTAGGTAATGATTCATAGATTCTTTATTAGAGCTACAAGAGTGGTAGGAGAGCCCATGTCCTCTAAAATGAACCATCCTTTATGCTGACACAGTCGGATTCCATTTGGTCACAATAAAACTGGCCAAAGTTGGACAGTCCATTATTGTCTTCAATAAAAAGAATTCAATGGAGGCAGATACTAGATTCCAAGGAACTGAGAAACAACTGGAGAAACTAACTGGAGAAGAAGTTTGAGACCAGAATACTGAATACTCAAAGAATAGTAAAAGTTTGGGTCTTGAACACAAATATGCAGAAATGTTAAAGCATGTAGACATTATAAACAACTCACATATATTTTTTGGCTAAGGTTTATGTTTGTTGTCATCCTAAAGAATACAAGCACTAAAAATGAGAATGCAGACTTATAACAATGATGAATCAGACACTTGCAGCTTTCCTTACAGCAGTACATTATAAAAAGTGTGAAGATATGAGTGGTAATATATAATTCGGTTTGATCAAAAGCCTTGGTACCAAAAAAAGCCATACTATGAACGAAACATCCTTTACTAAACTGCTGTGATCAACGTAAGGATGTAATCATCTTTTTTATTAAATGCCAAAGTACCTTTCACAACATTCAGCACGAACTGCTGCCGGGAAATAATGTCTGATATGCAGATGACACCGCAATCTTAACTAACAACCTTGATCAATCTGGGCTGAATTTAATATTATCAAAACAATAAATTTAAAAAAACCGTCTTCAAGAAAAATAACTTAACTAAAATGCCACAAATATTATTTTTTTACAACAATTAAATAATTGTTCCGAAATGGGTGCCAATTTGTATTGAAAAATAGTACTCATAACGATCCTTCCTAAATTATTTTCATTTTAAAGACGGAAACACACTGGTGAAAAGCGACGCCTACCGACCCGACATGACGCGTGTTACGTCAAATTAAATCATAGTATTTTTTATGCCTAGAAACACAATATATACATCTGACTCCACCAGATGCAGGTGTTTGTAGTGTGTTTCTAGCTATAAAAATATAACTATTTGTTTTTACATGTCATTGCCTTAATTTGGCATTGACTTTTAATACTAGCGCCTCCACCAAAGTATCTTATAAAAGAAACTAAAAAATGGTGCAAGCCGGTCCGTGAAAAAATATGGTACCAATTTGTGATCCCACTTAACAGAATAAAGTTTAAGAGATCAAAATCCTTCAGTCGGTTTCGAATAATCGCTACACACTGCATAAAAACACATATATCCATCTTGGAGTGCAGTGGAATTTTAAAAATGTTATTAACTGAACACAAGTTTATAGCAATATCTAGTTATGGGTAAACTTTTGGCAGATGGTTGCGTTTTTTTTGTCCCAAGTTTATTTTGCACTATTTCAGATGAAACACAAAGGTGCAGCAATATTAGGAATAGACATGAAATTTGTCACTTCTAATAGGTCAGTTTGCCACCTTGTCTGTGTTTAAGGGTTAAACAAATATGGTAAATATGATAAGCTGGATGTAAAAGAACCAGAAACTATTTTTTATTGAAAGAATTTATAACCTTCGTGCCCTGTCAAATAAGTTGTTCTTAATGCCATAAATTTCAGGTAACATATCCAAGCGAAAATCGAATAAATATTTAACACTCATTTTGAATGCATTGTATTTTATCGTAATATTTACCAGCTTGGTGTCCACAGTATAAGTTACTTCTCATAGAGTAAAATATGCACATGCTGATAATAAATCTTCAACGATATGAATGCTATAATAGATTCGTATCAGCAAAAAAATTAATTAACCCTATATTTAAAGAATATCGTGAGTTCACAGTATAAATCTCCTCATTTGTATACCATAAAGGTAAAGATTAGTATAACGCTTTGGACAACTAGAACTAAATATAAACGTGTGAAAAACGCTGACAGCTTCCTGGCTTTAATATAAACGTTTAATCGTTAATCTATGCTAGTTTAACTTAGGTTTTTCAAATAATTTATCCGCATATTCTTGGAATCGTCTGTGGTATGTGTTTAATGTTTGTCTAGACAAAAATCATAAATATTTACTTTATCGACAACCTGTGCATCGTATTTTTAGATATATGATAGACGTGATTATTAACAAATGTCCAGACTTTAATTGAAGTGGTGCATTAATGTTATATAGTGTAAATTATTTTGTTTCACAAATTTGTTATGTTACACTCAATACTTAATTCCCATTTAGCTTTTGATATTGAGATAGTAAGCAAAAACCATTCCTGCCTTCCTTTTTACTGATATGAAAAAAGTCTTGTTTATTTTCGTCAAAACTCATAGCCTTAGCATCTTATTGTTTGCCTGCATGAAAGTTTTGATCAGTGTCAGTGCTATTGTTGTTTGAATTTCGTTAACTGAACGCAATAATATCAGAAAAATTGTTCATTTAACATAAGTGCACAAAGCAACCATTCTTGGTTATGGAGACAACACACGTACATAAATGGAAGTTTCTCACTTATTTCACTACAAAATTGTATGAAAGGCTTCAGTTCACTATTGAAGTCGAATACAACGAAAAAATAAATTTTCATGATGTTACAATTCATAGAAATAGTAATAATATAAAAACATAATGATACACAAAACCAACTTGGTCGTCACGATACCTAAATTTGGAATCAAGTCATCACATTTCTCACAAAAAATCGGTTATTATAGGATTAGCAGATAGGGTAATTCAGCTGTCAGACCCTGAATTTAGAACTTTAGCAATAAAAAAAAAGCAAAATTGCGCTCGAGAACAATAATTACCCCATAGACAACATAAATACAATTTTTAAAAAAGAATACATAAATATTATAATAATCCTAAAAAATTCATTCGAATTAACAAATTCTAATTATCAAGTTTGTAGTATAATATAAGTTTTTTAGATTTTTTAAATCCATGTAATTCTTCTCCGCTCTAAGTTTCCTATATACAGAACACGCTGTAAAATTACGCTTGATATATCTTAATTTTGTTAAATCGAAACATGATACATTTGCACATTCCAAATTTTCGAATGAAAGCTAAGCTGATGCCAATATCTAATACTTTGTGCGTGCGGTGGAACCAATTCCCAACATAGAAGTTTTTTCGCTATATCTAGTTTCTGTAAATTTAGAGAGATAAAATGTCTACCAGATTTTAAGTCAAACTATAGGCTTCGCACCAAAAAAGATTCAGCAAAATCAGTTAAGTAGTTCTTACGTGATGCCCGAACAAACAAACCAACAAACAAACAGACAAACTTACAATTCTATAATAGTATAGATAAATAAGGATGATGAAAACAGCATACAATATATATATACTTTTGTAGAAAAAATGAGCATTTAAAAATACAAATCGACGTGTCTAAGCATTTTTCCCAACAACCCCTCCTTTATTCGTTAACGAATTTATTTCATTTGGCTGTGCCACACTGTATATTTCACTAATGAAATACCCTATAAACAAACTAGCGTAAAATATTTCCCGAAACAATTTTAATTTTGCATTTATAGATTAATGCGGCATCTGGAAGACATCCAACAGTATTTTATGCAAACTAAATTTGGTGCTTTCAAGGGTATATTTGTACACTTTAATATGAAATCGATCAATAGAATCGTGCCTCGTAATTCATACATAACGGACATTTTAAGGAAATTGCAAAAAATGGATAATGATGGTCTGGATTAGTTAAGAGCTGGATTAAACAGCAGTGCGGTAGATGGATAATTTAAGTGTTAGAACAGGAGGAATAAATTTGAAAATAAAAAATGGAAAATAGTACATAGCAATTTCCTTAAGAATGCAGATTGTTTACTAAAAAAATAAATATAACTGGCAAGTTATGTGTTAACATCCACATAGTTGTTTTCTATGGAAGTATGTATGCCAAAAAAAGAAATTAGTAATGGAAAAATTACCGACACTGGAAAGAGATAATGTATTAACATGTGCGGACCCGAGAGCTTCAAGATCATTGAGCTTAACACATTATAACGAGGAATTCTTTCATCCACAAGCTTAAAATAAAGCTACTTTTGAAAGTTTAAAGTGAAAATCCACTATTTTTAATACAAGAACCTAGGAAATACAATGTTTTTAAAAACCTACAAAAAATTAGGTACATTTCTTCTCCGCCTTGACGTACCCACCATCCTGAAGCTCGACTCTGGACCCGTCCCTGTGTGTTAGAAAAAACTATTAAACCAGTCAGTACCAGTAAAGGACGACAATAACTGAAATTGGAAACAACGTACTGTAAAACTGGGAAGTGTAACGTGAAAACTTTCAAAGATAAAGAAAATGAACTCGAAGAATAGTTTGAAAAACATATTGGAAATGACAAAAACTCAGAAAAGAAGCGAGGTTTAAAACATAAAAGAACAAATGCTATGTAAATTTTTTTTATCAAATATGATTTGGACTCGCATACTACTGGTACCTTACCACCTCTGACATTTGTTGCAATCTACAGGGTGTTTCTGAAATAGAGTTCTACATTTCTGCTGTGTATAGAAGTCATTAAAATAATCCAAAAAGTCCTATTTACGTGAATTGGGTTTTCGGCCCGTAGTTTTTTTTATTATAATTGTTTTCTCTACAGATTTACAAAATCTTAACAATTTTATGTCGATAAACGGAGTCACACATGTTATTTAACTTAAAAAGTTATTTAAGACCCATACATTTTTTTCTATTTATTGTCGACCGTTTTGTCAATAACAGAAAATAAGAGTTTTGTTTGAGCCCTTTTAAAGGCGATTTAGCACACATGTTAATAGGGACTTTTTGGCTTATTATAAAGAGTTCTATACACAGCACATGTTTGAAACCCTATTTTAGAAACACCCTGTACGTAAATTATAATAAGTATACTAAATTTTCGAATTTGGACTGAAAATTCGTTAAATAGTGTCGAAATCAGTCGATTTTCATAGTTTTTTTCGGGATAAAGGGCAGCTTGGCCCGAATTTTAAATATTTTCTTTAATTTCTTTCAAATTATTTTAAAAACACAAGTAAAATATATTTTTATTTCTATATTACGTGAGAGATTTTATTTTTTAAATTTTTATTTAATTTTATAATGGGTCTTCAAAAATAAATCCGAGGATTTTTTCTTTATTGTTCCTGTAAACTTTGGGGTTCCTAACTTTTTAAAATTTTTAGGCTGTGTATGTTTCGGCGATAAACGGTAAGAATAGATTGATATATTTTTAAAAAAATTATAGCAAAATATTTGAATTCCTTTTATTAGATATATTACAGGATGGGCTTGAATTTTTTCATTAAATTTTATAATTTGTTCACGAACTTTAGTATTTAGAATTTGTTTATGATATTCCTGTCATCAGCTTATGTCTTAAAGACCATCACAAATACTTTTAAAGACAATTACCTAGTCAAGCAATTAAGTGTATATAAAATATTTTTGAAGGTACCCACCTGAAGCCCAGCTTCCATTAAATGATTTCGGTGCAAACTTTCCTTGTAGAAAATCATCCAAAGTTAGAGCAGCTGCTTCAGGAATGTTCTCATCAGTTTTTTCACTTGTTAGAATTATTACTATCGCAGCAATAATTATACCGATAGCTACTAGAGCTACAACTCCAGTGATCATGTACTTTTTCCTTTTGCTTTGTTTTTTGGTCACTAAGAGGTCCTGAAAACAAAATATAAATTTTTAGCTCCTCTTTAAGCACCAAACAATAAATTTAAAACTTATTACTAAAATGCACATATATATTATTATCAGCTTCTCTTTCTCTATCAACAGACTCTTTACGATTATAGCTGAGAGAGATTTTCGACTAAAATCAAAGCATTGAAAAATATTAAAAAGATAGTATCTTATTATTTTCTGTCAATTTCTTTTTAAGTATCCATGATTTATTGACAATTTAAAAACAATCCAATTGGCGGTAGACCTGACAAACGACGACAAGGTCTTGTTACTCAAAATCTCATATCAAAACTATGTACTGTACTGTAGATACAGTAAGAAGATTTGCGTTGTAGGGCGTTATATAATTACAGTTGTATAGAAGGGTTCAAATAATGTTAGAAGCAGTTGAATATACAGGATGGTTGAAATATAACGTGGAGTAGAATTATAGTTATACAGGGTGGTTAAAAAAGTTATATATAGTATGGAAGTAGTTGCTTATAAAAGGTGGTTGAAGTAAGGGAGGTGTAAAGTTATTGTTATTCAGGATGTATCAAAAATTTGTTACATTAGCATAAGCAGTGAAGATATTTGAATTATACGGCGGGGTATAATATAGTTATATAAAATATAGAATACGTTAAAATAAACAGTAGAATTGTACCTTAAATCAGACAAAAAAGGACGGTTTTTATTTTGTCAGTAGAAATCGGTCATTTTTAGGGTTCCATATATACAATATACGGATACCATTATAATATCACTCAGGATTTCTGCCTCTGTCACATCACAGCCATTTTCTCCTAAACTACTGGACGGAAGAGGTTGAAATTTGGTATCAATGTATAGTTTGGTGACCCGATCAGGAGTACATATCGTAAAGGAAAAAATTTTGATTTTAGGGGTACTTCTGGGGGGGAAAACTAAAAAAATCGACCGTCCCCCTCCCTGATCTCCGAAACTACTGAGCCTAAAATTTTGAAAAAAATAGGAAATATAGAGCGTTACCCGAACTTTACAGGAAAATTAAGGAGAAACCATTAATATTAATTTCGGGGGGCAAATTATAGAATTAAATAAAAATTTAAAAATAAAAAAAATTGCAAACGCATCATGTAATATATCAAATGAAAGGTCTCATTCTGAGGAACACAAAATTTTTTTTCATGTTAAAAAAATATTTAAAAAGATATTAACGAAAATATACCAAAATTTACCCATTCCCCCCCCCCCTTATCTCTGAAACTATAAAACGTAAAGTTTTGAAAAAAAATAGATTTATAGGTTCTGACCTGAAGTTTACTGGAAAAATAAGGAGAAACCTCTAATTTTAATTTTGGGGGGCCAATTACAGAATTAAATGGAAAATATAAAATTAAAATTGTTTCTAACCCATCATGTTATATATCAAATGAAAGGGCTTATTACGACGAAAACAAATATTTTTGTTGGGGGGGGGGCAAATTATAGAATTAAATGAAAAATATTAATTTAAAATTGTTTTTAACACAGCATGTTATATATCAAATAAAAGAGCTCATGATGAAGAAAACAAATATATTTTTTCCATATTTATAAAATAAATTAATTAAAAGATATTAACAAAAATATAAAAAATTTACCCATTCCCCCCTTATCTCCGAAACCATAAGCTGAAAAATTTTGAAAAACTGGAAGTATAGCCCCTCACCTGAACTTTACTGGAAAAATAAGAAGAAACCCCTAATATTAATTTTGGGGGGCAAATTATAGAATTAAATTGAAAATAAAAAATTATAATTGTTTCTAACGGGTCATGTAATATATCAAATCCCAGGGCTCATTATGACGAATACAAATATATTTTTTTAATTTTTTTAAAATGAATATTTAAAAATATATTAAAAAATTTTTTAAAAAAATTACCCATTCTCCCCGTTATTCCCCAAACTCTAAGACCTCATTTTTTTGTTTATAGGAAAAATATGAAAAAAATCCCTAAGTCTATTATTTGCCCTCCAGATAATAGAATTAAACGGAAAATAAATTATTAAAAAACCCCATAGTAATTTTAGGGACAAATTATTCAATTAAATGGAAAAAAAGATTCAATTTTCAAACGCATCATGTAATATATCAGATAAAAGGCTCATTATGTGAATTACAAATATATCATATTTTTAAATCATTTGTATAAAAGATATTAACAAAAATATTAAACATCGACTTAATTCTCACTTTAGAAACTACACTATTTAAAATTTGAAAAATATATTTTATTTATATTTTTAAATAATTTAAATAACAGATTTAATAATTTTCTTCCAATTTACAGAGCCTCAAAACTCAGACAGTAGATTATAAAAGGCATCTCTGAGAGTTTATTAGTAAAATAAAACTCTAACGTTACTTTTTGGGGGCCAAATTAGAAAATTAAATACATATGTATTGTGACAAAAATCAAGCGAATCCTAAAGCAGATAAAATAAAAAGTCAATGTGTGGAAAATTAAAGTGTATATTTTTTATAAATTTAAAACGCTTCCTTTAAACGATATTAGGGTAAATATAAGAAAATGCACTCATTCCCTGCTTGTCTGAAACTGGAATATTAGAATCTTGAAGGTGGTACGGTGGTAAGTATGCGAGTCCAACTCGCACTTGACCAAATTATTAAATATAAATTATAATAAAACTGCTAGACGCAGTAGACGGGAAATGACTACCGACTTACATGCGAATGCTCAAAATCTCACTTCAATAGAACACCAGGATGTGTCAAATATTGCTGGTGAGAGTTCGAAACAGTTAAAAGTAAAAAACAGTTTTCCACCATTTTCTTTGAATGTATCATATTTAAAGTAGTAGTTTAAAAGAGTAGGATTGTGTGTGCACTACTAGATTCATCTATAGATTAATATTTGCATCTGATTTATATCTAGTTACTTTCATTTTGTTATGATTTTCTATCAAAATGGAACCCAAAATGTTAAGTCAAGTCGGTTAAAAGGAAAACTTGCTAAAATCCAACTATGATTGTCTGCTTTTAAACAGTTTAGTTTTCTGTAATCAATTTTCAATAATGTTTAATTCAAAAATTTCAGATTGTTGGAGTAAAGTGTAGATTCACAACAGTTTATTTTAATCTCTTATAACTTTATTCCAATCGTTTATTCCAAAAACGTCACATTTAACAATTTCGAACACAAACTATTAATATTCACGAGCTTATCTACAGTCTAAGCATGTTGTTTCTCGGAAATTGTCCCAGAAATAGCTTCGATCTCATGTTTATTTTATATCCATCTATTTTCACCATTTTTCCTTTTCGTGTTTCTCGGCTAATTATTATCCCTTTTGTACTCGATTAAGGTATTTTCCGTTACTTGGGTAGAAACATTAATCTCTGACACTCGAAGAAAATAGATTGTCTGGACGCCGCAGTGAAAGCATTTTGTCTGCAATGACTCTGACCCGAAAACGAAGTAATTTACAAGAAAAATTGCGTGACTTCTACCCTAACGGGAATTTTAATGTGTCCCACATACTTCATTGGATAAACAAACTCCAGGCAATCGTTTTTTTTTCTTTAGATTTCAAGATACCGTAACTGAACATTTAATACCAGTATGTGTTTATGGCCATTATGTAGGGTGACTTTACGATAGCTTTAATGGTTTATGGATAGTAAAATTAAATCAATTACACGCTTTTACTCTACTTAGAGGAGAATAATAATTTACCGCAGTTTGAATATTCGACACTCGATTTCAAGATTTTGTAATACGAAGGAGTGTTTTTGGCATTATATCCTTCCTTAGTTACATTTATTTAGAAGACCGAGGTATCTACCATCTGTCATTCAAATACGGTAACCAATATATCCGAAACAAGACTATCAACCAAGAGCAAAATCCTGAAGAAACTGACTTGAAGCAAATGAGGGAGCTAACTCTTCTGCAATCAGAAACAGGCAAATTACTGTTGCTACAACCCTGGGCCGACTCTATCAGGCGGCTAGGTGCAAAGCCCCCTCTGACTAGCTAGACTAGAAAAGATTTAGAGAAATCTCCTCCTTCTTTACAATGCATCCGAACCAAAAGACGATTAAACTGTGTGCACCGTCATATAGAAGCCGGAGACCTTTGCAATGAGCAAAGGATCCTCACCAAGCTACTATCTGAAGTAGAAAGATTCAAAAACTTTCCAGAGTCGTCCCCGCAAAGAAGAACCTAGCTATAACGGAAGATATACTGATGGAATAGCTTCCAATCGCTACTCCGGGAAAGTGGAAACTAAAGAACACCTACTAACTTGCAAAAAGTACCCAGTTGCTTACCCTTCCAAAGATTTTTGAATTGCCATTATTTGGATGTTTACTCATTTTGGGCTAACACAATTTAATGTGAGGCCGGACACCAAAAAGCAAGTATAAGTAAGTATAATTCAAACTTCCACATTAAATTTAAGTTTAGGGGCTACTTAATACTATATCAAAAAGTAAAATGCATGTTTGTATAAAAATAATAACTGGGGTATAATATGAAGGCTCAGAGAGCTGCGAATAAACGATGTAGTTGAACTTACTCTATCAAATGATGTTACAATGAAAACGAAAGTGAGGGACCGTTCAAATATTACGTAAGCTCAAATAGGGGGCTTTGCTTATTTTGATGATATGGGTGGTAAGAGCTTTGGTTACTTTTGCTGAGAAGATGTTAGATACAATATGGAGAAACCAAAATGCTGAAAGATGCTAGAAACCGAATTAATATATCAGTTGTAAGGCTAATAATGGCAGACGCTTTGAAAGTACAAGCTGGCACAACAAGATAACGAAATTTGGGAAATTGCAAAGTATAAAACACAAATGTCTAAGTACTTCTTGGGAAATAACACCACAGTTGAAGGAAAATTGCTGTATATTCCAAACGTTTCGGGGTCTTAGATCAGACCCCGTTGTCAATGGTTAAGAAACTACGGATAAAAAAGGCACAATTCTAAGATGTAAATTAAAATATTTGACAATGTGTATTATTTGATTTCTGACGTAACTAAGAGAATTTTATTTGTAATATACAGGGTAACACAGAAATTTCTAAAGATCAGATAATCATAAAGTTCCTTTTAAATTGGAAGAATTTGAAAATGAGATCGTCAGAATTTTATGTAGCGCTCCTAGGTGCGACTTTGTTATAAGATAATGCATTCGCCAAAAATGCGACCAAAGATTTTGGCATGGCAATGGGTTTCTGTTTGTCTCCCGCTTTAAGCAACATTTTTATGGAAAAATTTGAAGAACAAACAATTTTCTCAAAACAGATTAAACCTTTGGTTTGGTGGCGTTATGTTGATGACATTTGAATCAGAAATTTACAGATAACCGACTCATACTAACAGGTATCTCAACCTTAACTCTAATCATCCAAATTCAGTAAAAAGAGGTATCATTAAATCTCTATATGACAGAGCAAAAACCAGCTGTTCTAACATCAATAAATTCAATGAAGAAAAAATGTTTATAAAAAATGTACTTTCTGCCAATCATTACCTAAATAAATTTATTAATAACGAGTTAAACAAAATGGAATACCAAACAATCCCTAACAACCAACATCAAACTTCACCAAGCAACACTGACTCCCAAGATAATCACATTAATACAAAAACTATACCATACATACAGGGTCTATCAGAAAGACTAAAAACAGTGGGAAACAGATATAATATCAAAACATCATTTAAAACAAGAAATACACTAAAATCAATTATATCAAAAAACAAACCAAATAACACAACTCAAAATACAAAAAATTGCAGTTATAAAATCCCGTGTGAATGTAATAAATTCTATATTGAAGAAACCTCTAGACCTCTGAATGTTCGACTAAACGAACACAAAAATTACATAAAAAAACGACAATTTGAAAAATCCAAAATTTGTGAACATGCTTGGGACCTTGGTCATAAAATACAGTTTCAAAATTCCAGTTATATTACACAAAGAAAAACACAACACCAAAAGAAAACTAAAAGAGTCTGCTTTAATTTTGTTAAATGAAAACGATTGTATCGCTACTACCTCCGTACAATTCAGTAGTTCCTGGTTGCCGATGATTAAGGAAGAAATTGCTAATGGTCATGTCCTTGTGAACAACTCAATATCGGGATAGTTCATAAGGTTTCTCCTAGGTTTTCCCTTATGATTTTAATAGGATCACTGAATCAACAAAGTTCTTTGGTCGCATTTTTGGCGAATGCACTATCTTATAACAAAGTCGCACCTAGGAGCGCCACATAAAATTCTGAAGATCTTCGTTTCAAATTCTTCCAATTTGAAAGGAACTTTATGATTATATGATCTTTAGAAATGTCTGTGCTACCCTGTATATTACAAATAAAATTCTCTTAGTTACGTCAGAAATCAAATAATACACATTGTCAAATATTTTAATTTACATCTTAGAATTGTGCCTTTTTTATTCGTAGTTTTTTAACCATTGACAACGGGGTCTGATCTAGACCCCGAAACGTATATACAGCAATTTTCTTTATACTGTGGTGTTATTTCCCAAGAAGTACTTAGACATTGAAAAATATGCCACAAGTATCATTCAGAAAACAAATAAAACATTAAGTTAAGGGTCGTATGTAGCTCCATAAGGTATAGGTCTACATGAATTTTGACAAATGGCATGTTACAAAAAAAAAGAGACTCTCAAACTATCAGTTATGGCGGAAACAATATTTACTTGTTTTAAAGCCCTTGGCAGAGGAGTATCTTCAGCATTTAGGGAGCAACTGCCCCCCTTGCCTTACCTTGCCCTCCCCCCTTTCCTCCGGACCTTGGTAATACTGATTATATAGCAATTAATAATGTATCAATCCACGCTTATCACAAAAAAATAAAATACACAAAGGAATGTTTTAATGAGTTCCTTTTTATTTAAGGAATTTCTAGTAAATAGGGGCCCACAATTTCAGAGTAATTACGGAAATTCTAATTTGATTGGATGGTAATAAGTCATAGTTTAAAAGTTCATATTCATTGACAAATCAAGTTTATGATATTAGTATTTGAAAAAAAAAACATTATGTTGATATGTATAGGATTTAGTAGTCAGAATAAACAGTTTGCTCACTTAGCTACATATATTAAGAGCATATAACACCTTAACAACTGTTTAACGTCTTCAAAAGTGCAAACCTATCAATAATTTATCGCTAATTTCAACATCGACCTTCAATGTAATTCGCATAATAATTGACTATGTCGTTTAAAAAAGTATGTATGTAATATATCGGTGTTAGACTAGATAAAAAACTTTAAATAAAATAATAAATAAGTTTGTATGCGTTAAACTTTAGAACGCTGTCACATCCAAATTTCTGTAATGGACTATTTTCTAAAAGTCACTTTATTTCTACTGTTTCAGGCCAATTCAGTTATCATTCTCAGATTTTTTAGTAGCCAAAGAGTAGGTTTTCAGTTCATGTTTGTCTTCAAATTACAGATATGAACTCTCATTTTAACTAATAAGAGAATTATTGCTTAAGTATCGGTCAAAGTTTCCTTCAATTTAAACATAAACTACTCAAAAACGTAGATAAGAACTTCTACCAAAATCTGACGGTAGTCGTTTGAAACTTTATTATTTGTTAGTCTCGTTTGAATGTAAACCGGACAAGTTTCATCTTGCTTGCATTTTTCATTTCAACTGCTCTGTATATACTGTCGTGAAAGTATCTGAAAAACATATTTGATTATTATTTATTTCAATTTTTTATTAAGAAGATATTTAACGAATTCTTCATATTACTTAGCATTTTCACTACTAGTTTATTCTGGATATGTATTCAAATAAACAGTTTTTAGGAGCATTGCTGAGAGTTTCAGACCTATGGAACTGGTAAAAAAACATCAACACGTCAATGTTTACACATATTTAACAAAATCTAAATTATAATTAACAAATTTTTCAATAATTTACCGTACATTTTAGAGAAAAATAAAACGGTATATGAGATTAAAATTAGAATTTTGGACAATAAATTCTATCTAAATTAGTGTTTAGGGCAAGTATGCAACTCAAACCACTACTTTTATATTACGAAGATAAATCTTTAAGCAAAATTTGTTTTCATTCGTAGGAACGTTTCGTTTTATTTAATGACTAAATTTATCTTTCTTTGAATTTTAATTTTAGACTGAACAAAAACATTTTCATGGATCATAAAATTGCCCAAATAAACAATGTTTGACTAAATATTTGCAATAACTGCAGCTTTCTTTGCATCAGTTGTGAATTTGCAAAGGGAAACGTTATAAGTTATAACTTTTCTAAATATAATTGTTGCTGACAAATACTAATTAACATAAATTTCTATGTGTATAAATATTAAACAGTGATGGACAAATGTGTGGAACCAAGCAAATATCTCTGGAATTATTAGAGATATCAAAACGAAATTTAGAAGGTGGATACTGCAGTAGATTGCCTATTTGTTTCCATTTTTTTTACAATTTTGAATTTCCTGTTTTACCGGAAGTAATGTCGATTTTAAAATTTACAATGAAACACCCTGTATAGTATTTTAGTTTCTGATTAAACATTTTATTGCGAATACAAAAATATCGGGTTTGATATTGTTTACTTCAATACCTACCGAGATATTAACAGAAACGTAATTAAGGAAAGGAAAAATCTTAATATCCATTAAAGAAATACATAATCATAATTATTAACTAAATCTAAGTGATTTTCAAAACATTGAAACTTAACTTAACTAAACTTAATATATTAGATGTTCAAACTGAGCACCATTTACTTCTTGACAATAAGCAAGTCGGTTTTTAAATTCTCTAGTAACATTAGCTATTCTTCTAGTTATTCTTGCAGCTAATTCTTGCAAATTATTTGGTCTATCAACATAAACCTTACACTTTAAATAACCCCACAGAAAATAGTCTAGTGGATTAAGGTCGGGACTTTATGCAGGCCATTCATAAGTACCCCTTCTTCCAATCCGTCTGTGATGAAATGTCCTATCTAAATGATCTCGAACAATGCGAGCGTAATGGGGTGGTGCTCCATCCTGCTGAAACCAGATATTATTTGGTAATTGTCCATTTACCTCCAATGCTGGAATAACTTGTGTCTCCAAGAGCTGTAAATACCTATCTCCGTTTAAAGTTTCTTATAGGAAGAAAGGTCCCACGATTCTGTTGTTATAAATGTCCGCCCAAAACGTTCAATTTTTGGGGATGTTGTGTATGAGCCTCTGGTACCCAATTAGGATTACTTTGAGACCAGTAGCGGCAGTTATGTCGATTAACCGTACCATTTAAACAAAATGTAGCCTCGTCTGAAAACACCACATTTCTTATAAAATTATTATCACGGTTACAAATATCCATCATCGTTTCACAAAATTGCAAACATCTGTCGAAATCGTCTTCGGAGAGTTCTTGAACGAGGGGAATTTTGTATGGATTATATTTTTCTCGCCTTAATATCCTTCCTACTGAACGACGGCTAATTACATGCATATTGGCGAGGTCGGTAGTGGATAAGTGACGAGTTTCTTCCAAAGATATAACAACATTATGAGCTACACCTTCATTACTTACACTTTTTAACCGTCCACTTTTTGGTAAATTGCTAACTGTTCCACTTGTGTCGTATCTTCTCAAAGTTTTCGTCACTACTGAACGGGATAATTGTGTATTCGGATGAACAATGTTAAAAAGGTCACAAACTTCTTGATACGTCCTTTTCCTCTCCCCATACCCAATCATCATTAATATTTCTATTCTTTCTCTTTCACTTAATTCGGCAATTTTACGATCAAATTAAAACAATACAATCTTTTTACGTTCAAATAAAAAAAACTAATAACTTATTTTGACAACTACTGTCACTTCTGCAATGAATTTCATGGACTACTAAACTTAATTCAGATTTAATTTGCACCTGATTTAAACAAACGCACGTGTATTCGACTATGGAACAAGCAATGCTGTTGGCTGTGACGGTATAATGCCATCGATTGGCAAATAGAAATACAAATCCTTACCGAGCGGTTTGTTTATATCGGACGTAAATGAAATTTGAACCGAGTGTAGCTACCATCGAATTTTTCCATTCATTAGTTACTTTTCTGTTAATATCTCGGTAGGTATTGAAGTAAACAATATCAAACCCGATATTTTTGTATTCGCGATAAAATGTTTCATCAGAAACTAAAATACTATACAGGGTGTTTCATTGCAAATTTTAAAATCGACATTACTTCCGGTAAAACAGGAAGTTCAAAATTGTAAAAAAAAATTGGAAACAAATAGGCAATCTACTGCAGTATCCACCTTCCATAGTTCATTTTGTTATCTCTAATAATTCCAGAAATATTTACTTGGTTCCACACATTTGCCCATCACTGTATATATACATATGAACTGGGCTAGGTTGGGGGAGAGAATTGCGTCTAAGTTTGAGAAATCATCGACGTTTCGGCACCTGCTGTGAAGCCATTATCAAGAGACAAAGAGAATAACTAGAAATGAAGTATGCCATAGATCGAACTCGGTGCCTCGATCCAGCTACTCCCCAAGTGTCACTAGATATCTGAAAGGTTCAGCTATCTAGTTTTTGAAGTCGGTTTTTATTTTTTTAATGTATTTATGTAAAACGCTTTTACATTATATGCGAATTCCTTTGGGCATACAAACAGTCAATGGTATCTCAGTAATATTCAATACTTTATTTCAAAATTCAACGAAGCATTTAATTCAATAAACGTCCACTTGTAATAACAATTGTAATACATACCGACTATTTCATCATTGCATTTACATAGTTTATAATACGACACACGGTGTTTCGTGTATGGAATAAGTGAAAGTCAATGTAAAGTGAGTACCCACCTTGACAGCTAGATTTCGATAAATTGGATCAAATTCTGTAGTAATACCACTTGGTAAATATCAGAGAATCATATAGGTAGTCCAGGAAAATAACAACATCTTGTTTTTGGGCAAGAAATAAACCAAGGGAATAATTTTCTTATATCGGGTTGATTTTAAAGATGATATTAAAATATTGTTTAAACACGAATGAATTTGTTTTGAACGGTTTAACATTTATTGTATAATATAGAATGTTCATGCAAATGAATCTGTTTTTTTTTAATTCTTTATTGATTAATTTTAACTGCCTATTAGGGTTTCTTGTAAAATTACAATTTAAATTTAGCTTCTCAGAGATAGTTGTCAATATTCTTATTGTCAACCCACACCAGACAGAACAAGTGAAAGTACCAACCCACACTTGGCGTAGAATATAATTTTGTGGTCGACGTAAGCTTTTTTTGTTTTTTTATGCGTGTTCAGCAGTTACTCCAAACCGGCTGAAGGAATTTGCATAGTTTTAACTGAATTCTGCTAAGTGGGATCCCGAAGTGGTCCTGTGTTTTTTTTCAATGACATAGCTTATACGGTTTTTTTATAACATAAGGAAAAACTTTTTAACCAACCTTCTAATACAGTATACTTTGGTAGAGGGGCTGGTATTAAAAACGAAACCGTCACTTTTCGGAAGCTAGGGTGTAATAAATTGCCAACCTGATAAACCATATTTAGAGAAAAAGCTATTCTTGTAATCATTACTTGTTACTTTTTCAACTGCATACGATGTTTATCAACAATATGAATTTTGCTTAAAAGTGCAGTACCTTTAGTTCTGTTATTAATATCTAAGATTATTATCAAACAGAAATAACTAGAATTACAAGCTGCATCTAATTATACTACTGCACTAAAAAATGCACAATAAATATTCATGTCAATTTTACTTATAACATTTCTAGATTATTTTAAATTCTGTTACAGAATTTTAAAAAATCTAGAAATGTCCCAGATATGAAATAATGAATATGCAAAGAAAGGCCCATCTCAATTATATTATATATATATTTGTATCGGCATTAAATAAATTCCCGAAACTTATGTATGTCAAATAGTTTGTCTAGAGAACACCTGGTGATAAAAGCAAACGAGTTCATTCATAAATTTTTTAATAAAAATACATTTTAGAGAGGGAGCACGACTTCATCAGTGACGTGCAATTATAAATCTATTAAATTTAAATTATCAAATAACTCAGTAAAATGTGATATATAGAATTACTATTTTTGTGTTTAAAAGAATTACTGGGTAGGACAGTAAGAGGGACTTTAATGGATACAGTTAGGAAAATTAACAAAAATTCTAAAAAAAGGAAATATTAGAATTGTTTTAAACAAATAAAGAAACCTAACCTCAACAATTATTCAAAAACAAATGAAGAACATATAACTTACTTAAATACCAAGTAAGATAAACAACTGCCAAAATACAGCAGTCATGAATTTTTTCCAAAATTTCTGGCGAGAAGATTTACAAAAATTATTAGAAATTAATATAAGTGGCATATAAGATAATTTTATTAGTATTATTGCAACAGCAGTTTACATATATATCTTAAAATTTTATTAATTTCGTCTAAAAGAAATGTAATCATTATATTTGCATAAACGTATACCTAGACACCTGTGTTACGCCCATGGTAGAGATCCACCACACCTGCAATATTACCCCAGAAATTGCAGACAGTTTTTATGACTTTTTAATGATTTTAACCTATATAGTAAAAGGTGTGGGTGTATAGTAAATTCTTCTTGGAAAACAATTCATTCGAAATTTATAGAAAAATAATGTCTATGTTGAACAGAAGAAATAACTTCAGTGACGTACAAAAAAATAATTATAACACTAATAAAGATATACATAAATCGTTTTCTTGGTAATGTTTTTTTAACTAATTTTTTTTAAAAATTAGTAATTAATTTTTAACATTTCTTTTAACCAAATATTTGATTTGAGTAAACAGTTTTATTTTAACCCATGGATTTCAAAATTGAACTGAAAAGTTGAAGATAAACAAAGTGAGCATTGTTGATGAGATTATTTCAAAAATTGTCTAATTCGTCATTGGTATGGAACAAAAAGGCTATTGAAAAAATGACCTTATCGGGGGGTAAACCCTTTGGACACTTACAAGATGGCCTTGGTATCCAACCCACTCATCAGCCAAATTTCGAGTTGTCGAAAATCGGTCCCTAAAGCCCATAAGTTTTAAACGTCGATCTTGAACTGCGTTTGTGTTGGGTGTAGTGATTTCTTTGTCTATTACTAGTAGTCGCTCAGTGGTAGAAATTCGACCCTAATTCAATAAATTTTGACCATCATTGAGGTTCGTTTGTCAAAAGTATATGTCTATCAGAAATAAAATGGAGAAAAAACAAGAGAAAAAGGCGTTAAGAAAAAAAACATTCATGTCATATTCACAATTCTATTAAAGTAATATATATATATATATATATATATATATATATATATATATATATATATATGAATTTAGTCAAAGGTATTCCAAATAATTTTGAAAATTGCGTGACCCCCCAATTTTTGGTGGGATTGCACTTTGTAACCTAAAAGTTGTTATTTGCAGTTTCTATCGAGTTCATAAAATAAAGAAATGTCAAATAACCTACAATTTTTAATATACTTTCTGTTGTCCACTGATTGTTAATTTGTTATACCACACCTACGGAAGATTGTGAAAATAATATAGTAATAAAACAATTATATTCACAACAAAAACTTACAGAATAATTAAAACGAAAGTTACTACTACTATCGAAAAATCAATACTGATCTACTATACATTAATGATTTGACCACTGAACATTAAACAACGCTTGATGCTGAACTATCAAAGATGGTCTTCACATGATTTAAAAGCAGGTAACGCTTCTTCCATATATAATTACTCAATAATTTGATCGTTTTCAAAGGAAAAATATGTTCAATAAAAATATATTTCTTTGTAGAATAGACGTATGTACCTACCTAACTTACCATAACAAATCAGTAAACGCATTGAATTTATATTTTAAATACAGATCCTTAAAATGTCAATGAAATGTTTATTTTTGATAAAAGTAACAAAAACAGGATTTTGCAGGAATGAAACCATGAAATATAAAATAAATTGTTTATTGGATAAAATATTGGAACACAAAATAGTAACTAACTGATTCCCTACCTAAAAATAATTCAAAACAAAAATTAAAAAAATCGGTTGAGAGACAGAGGAGAACCTAACAGTTTTGTCTTTGCCTATTTATATATAGATGTAAATTTAATCTATGAATCACAATGATTTCTTGGGTATTTTGTTCAAAAATTGAATATTTTGCATGTAAGACATACATAGCTGTCCTGGGACCAAAATATCCACCGTATCTACATTGAAAGCAACATTAAAACTCTCCTTCAAGTCCTTATTTTCCTGGACTAAAGGTGAGTATCCACCTTGTCAGGTGGATTTCGATAAATTAGATCAAATTCTGAAGTAATGCAATCGCTAATATCACAGAATCATACAATAGGTAATACATATAAACATATGATGTTATGACCGCCATATGAATTGTTACATTCTCCATGCTTTATCGGATTTAAATTAGATATTAGTATGAAGAAAGAATGATGATTACTTTCACTTCTGTTATGCAAGGTAACTTTTTGGAAGATTTTTTTATTTGTTTCGCTAGAGTAATAGATGTTTATCACATACACGATAGAACAATTTCTCTTGTATTATGTTGGTAACTAGAAAACAAACAAATCTTTATTATTTTCCAAGATGTTTACAATCCAATTCGTATTATTATCTGAAATTGACATGAGTATCGATGAATAAAATTCAAAATAAAAAAAATACTGAGAAATAATTATCGTATACTATAATCCTATTTTCGAGCTATTATTATGATTTCCTACTACAAGTACAACCATGATAGATACTCTGGGCAGATTTGGTCATACTTTGCAAAATACGGACTGATCCGATTTTTTTGAAGAAGAAATTTGCTCAAGACAATATATATCTACGAGGGCTGCCTTTTATATTTCGGGATTGGACAACCCTAGTGTTGCAATCTGACAACTGACAGCTCTATCTATCGTAAAGTTTGACATTTTTGAGGTTATACGTACTCAGAACGTTTTGACATAAGAGCGCTGTGTTGTTTACAGTAACTTAAAGGATTCATCTCTGCCAAAAAATGGAATTAAATCGTGAACATTTTTGTGCGATTATTTTTTACAACTTTCGACGTGGATTAAGTCAGCAAGAGTGCATGGATGAACTTAATTTAATTTTTGACGATGAAACCTCATCAAGGACCACTGTTTATCGATGGTATGGTGAATTCAATCGAGGTCGCAGTTCACTCCAAGACGAATTTCGTGAAGGTCGTCCAAAAACAGTTGTTGTTCCGGAAACCATTGATGCTGTGCGCGAACTGATATTGCAAGATCGTCATGTGACCTATCGTGAGATTGAGTCAACCTTACACATTAGTGGGACCAGCATACATTCAATATTGCATAAACATTTGAATGTTAAAAAAAATTGTTCGCGGTGGATCCCACACAATTTGTCAATCGTTCAAAAAAAGGCTCGTGTCGATTGGTCGAAAGAAAAGCTCAAAAAATACGATCGCGGTGCTCCAAAACACGTTTATGACATAGTGACAGGTGATGAATCGTGTATTTACGCTTATGAGCCCGAAAGTAAACAGCAGTCGACTGTATGGGTGTTTCAAGATGAGCCGAATCCAACAAAAGTTGTTCGCGCACGAAGCACTTCCAAGCAAATGATCGCCTGTTTTTCCGGAAAAACTGGAGATGTCGCAACCGTACTACTAGAACAACGCCGAATAGTCAATTCTGAGTGGTACACAACCATTTGTTTGCCAGTTGTCTTCCAAAAAATGAGGAAAACCAACCGCTGAAGACGGATCACTCTTCACCACGACAATGCGAGCCCTCACACATCGGCCCAAACAACTGCATTTTTGACCACTCAAAACATCGATTTGGTGAGTCATCCGCCGTATAGTCCTGACTTGTAACCAAATGACTTCTTTTTATTCCCGTAAGAAACAAACTGAGAGGTCAACGTTTTTCGACACCTGAAGAAGCGGTTGCTGCGTTTAGAATGCATGTTTTGGAGATACCTCAATCAGAGTGGAAAAAGTGCTTCGACAATTGGTTCAAACGCATGCAAAAGTGTATAGATCTTCATGGGGAATATTTTGAAAAACAATAAATCGATTTTCGATGATTAATATTTGTTTTTGTTCTCTAATCCCGAAATATAAAAGGCAGCCCCCGTATCTATGTGTAAAGAAAGTTGTGGAGAAATATTTCTTAACTAATAAAAGCTGAAAAAAAATCTATTTTTTTCTCTACGGGGTTTAAAGGAAAAGTTTCCCAATGAAAATTGTTTAGAATCAAGTTATCAACAAAGGTGTGATTTTCGAAAGCTCCAATTTTCTCATAATATGAGAATCTATCGTGATTGAGAGGAGTTCTTAAATTTAAAGAAGATTTACTGTACTTAATTCTGTCCCAACTATGAAAATAAGAATTTTATAGAAGCAAAAACCGTTTTCAGAAAATGGGAAAAATTTGTAAGAAAAAGTAAATATATTACAAATAATTTTTCTACACAAATCTCTAAAATTATATGTCTAGATACGTCATAAAATACTATTCATGGTGTTTGTAACAGTTTTCCTTTTAATTCATTTGAAGTCAGTTTCTTTTAGAAACGAAGTAAAGTTACGTGACTTATAGTCGCATGAAATGGCAGCAAATATTCCATTAGTATATCGAAAAGTGGAGCAAAACTATAGTTATACAGGGTGGATATTTGCAATATAGGACGGAGTATAGTTACAGTTATACAGAAGGCTTCAAAAAATGTTAGAAGCAGTTGAATATACAGAATGGTTGAAATATAAGGTGGAGTAGAATTACAGTTATACAGGGCAGTTAAAAAATGTTATATAGTGTGGAACTAAGTAGTTGCTTATACAAGGTGTTTGAAGTAAAGGTGACGTCAGCTGAAGTAAGAGTATTTCCTCTAGAAACTGCCTTGTGATAAATTACTTCTCAGTCAAAAATAAAAATCTGCATTTTCTATCAACAAAATATCTTTTCTCTAATTTAGCATACTGAGAAAGGAAATTGTTGCAATTTCCTCAACAAAATTCGCTAATAAACAGCAAATAAAATATATGATTTCCTAATGATGATTGGTTCTCACTACAAGAAGGAAACAAATTTTCCAAAATGAATGGCCTGGCGTCACGCTTCTGCATAATAAATATTCTAGCAAATTTGTCCATACTTGTCTGATTGTACATTCAAGAAATATAATTTGAATGATATTTTCCACTGATTTATAGGAATGATTGTAATAATACCTGCCAATTATAGGAACATTATTACCTTAACACCGGAAAATAAAATTTGTGAGGAAATGAACAACATAATTGAATGTACTAGCACCAGAAATAAATTTGCGAGACGAAAAATTCATTGAATTGTAAATTTGAATGTTTCCTCTTTAGAAAGTTTTCTAAAAATAAATTTAAAAAAAAATAAAAATAAGTTAGGACGTGAAAATATAAAACTATAAAACAATGTGGCTTTTGGATGCTCAAATTATTTGTATTATCGAAACATGTAAAAAATATATTTTCTCCTAAACTACTGAACGGAAGAGGTTGAAATTTGGTATCAATGTATAGTTTGGTGACCCGATCAGGAGTACATATGGTAAAAGAACAAATTTTGATTTTAGGGGTACTTCTGGGGGGAAATACTAAAAAAATCGACGGTTCCTCCCCTGATCTCCGAAACTACTGAGCCTAAAATTTTGAAAAACAATAGGAAATATAGAACGTTGCCCGAACTTTACAAGAAAAATAAGGAGAAACCATTAATATTAATTTTGGGGGGCAAATTATAGAATTAAATGGAAAATAAAAAATTATAATTGTTTCAAAGGGATCATGTAATATATCAAATCACAGGGCTCATTATGACGGCTCAATGAATTTCAAGAACATAGCTTATACCATTTTATAGAAAATCGGAAAAAACTTTTTAACCTACTTTTTGTATAAACTTTGGTGGAGGAGCTAGTATTAAAAAAAGGAAATGTCCCTGTTCGGAACCTGGAGGAGTAATAAATTGAAAATAAATTGGAATTAAATAAAAATAAATGTGAGAAAAAGTCTTTGTTTCAGAAAAAATATTGTTTGCTTCTTAGTTACGTTACTTTTTGTAAGTCAGGTTTTGTTTATTTAAAAATGTACTTTTCTGTTTCTAATCCCCTAAAAGTCCCTACTGATAGATATTTAAACTTCCAGCGTGACACAGGACCTGACCTGAGGACTTAATTTTACTAAAAATATCTGAAATTTGAAGTTTTAAAAATAGTAATTGTCCAAATAGATGTAGAGATTCATCACACCCATATGAAAAAGAATCCTGAAGATATATTACTAACCGTACAATCGCGTTCTTATACTTCCTGATGAATCGTCGGATAATTTCACTTTCTCTTTGGAATTAGCATATTGTCCGCTCATCACAGGTATTTAAGTTTTTATACATGTTGACTAAAATCTATCTGGAGCACAATGTTTTGTACTGCATAGGTCAACATTTTAAACACCTTTCTCTTTAGATAAATGGTTTTCTCTTCTACTGTAACAAAAACCATTGCAAATACTTTTCGGTGCAATTAAAATAAATATTTGGAAAAAAATAATCACAAAATAATTGTTTACCAACGATGTTGTTTTGGATTATGTACTAGTCAGTAATTCTTAGAAATGAGTTCTAGTTGTTAAAAACGATTGGGAATTATTTTTATTAACCCATTATTTCCATAATTCTAATTGGAACAGTGTAAAATGTCGAAGAAAAAGTCAATACTATTTTGTTTTTGTATTTGTAATTATAGTTAGAATGCTTATCTATTAACCTATTTTAAAAAAGCTGTAAAATAATAAAAAATAATATATTTTCACCGATTAATTGAAAACGTCGAGACTATTTAGATAGTTTAAACTATATTAAACTGTAGGAGGATCCCAAAGTTAACCTTTTTTTTCACTAACACAAGTCTTATTGAAACAAACGGAAAAAAGCCCGGCGGTCATTTGAGACTAAACGATGGAAATGAAAGCTTCTTACGAAATATACTTTTCATCTCTCATTATCTACCTGTCTCTGTTTATTTATGATTTTGGTCTGAAACTTATGATGGAACAACAAGTACGTAATTACAGTAGTACGTAAAAAATAAAAAATTGTCTGTACCTACTATAATTATACTGCGCCCTATTGTTCAAATTTCCTAACTGTTTTTGCTTATATAACAAGTGTTTGTACCATTTTGTATAACTATAATTCAATACTTGAAGGCACACATACACATACACATTTACACTCTATACCGTATAGAAAAAGTCACCGGCATAACAATTTTCACTTTACTTTAAGCCCCGTAAAAGAACTTCGTCTACAAAAGGGACTTGACTCCAAATTAATCCGTGTAACAACCGTTACAAACACCCATTTAGATTGATGTTTAGCGTTTCTTTTGCACATATTTTTACGATTCTCTAAAAAACGGAATGTTTTTTTATAGAAAAATATACGGACTCAAGCTGGAATATATCTTTGTAGAAAACAATTTCAAATCTTCAAATTGATTGATTTTCTGATTTTCTGGAAAATCATAAATCTCAAGTCATAGAATTTTTAATAATCATTGAGCATACACAAAATAATTTGCTCAAGTGCGGTTGGACTCACATATTATGGGTTCCGTACCACCTTTAAGATTCTAATATTCCAATTTCAGACAAGCAGGAAATGAGTGCATTTTCTTATATTTACCCTAATATATTTTAAAGGAGGCGTTTTAAATTTATAAAAAATATACACTTTGATTTTAAACACATAGACTTTTTATTTTATCTGCTTCAGGATTCTCTTGATTTTTATAAGAATATATATGTATTTAATTTTCTAATTTGGCCCCCAAAAATTAACATTAGAGTTTTATTTTCCTAATAAACTTTCAGGGAAGCCTTCTATATTCTACTGTCTGAATTTTGAGGCTCTGCAGACTGGAAGATAAAGGGCAAAATAGGTCAAGTTTTAAATTATAAATTATTAAATCTGTTATTCAAATTATTTAAAAATACAAATAAAATATATTTTTCAAAATTTAAATAGTGTAGTTTCTAAAGTGGGAATTAAGTCGATGTTTAATATTTTTGTTAATATCTTTTAAACAAATGATTTAAAAATATGATATATTTGTAATTCACATAATGAGCCTTTTATCTGATATATTAAATGATGCGTTTGAAAATTGAATTTCTATTTTCCATTTAATTGAATAATTTGTTCTTAAAATTACTATAGGGGTTTTTTAATATTTTTTTCTTATAAATTTCAAGTGAGCCCCAGTACCCCCAATTATTTTCATAATTTTAGATAGTATTGTTTTGGAAATAAAGCGAGAAATGAGAATTTTTTTATATCTTCATGTTTCTCAAAATGGGAGCTTTTATTTGATGTATTACATGATGCGTTTGAAAAATTTTTTATTTTTAAATTTTCGTTTAATTCTATAATTTGCCCCCAAAATTAATATTAATGGTTTCTCCTTATTTTTCCTGTAAAGTTCGGGCAACGTTCTATATTTCCTATTTTTTCATAATTTTAGGCGCAGTATTTTCCGAGATCAGGGGGGGAACGGTCGATTTTTTTAGTTTTTCCCCCCGAAAGTAGACCTGAAATCAAAATTTCTTCTTTTAGGATATGTACTTCAGATCGGGTCACCCAACTATACATTGATGCCAAATTTCAACCTCTTCCGTCCAGTAGTTTAGGAGAAAATTACTGTGATGTGACAGAGACTGAAATCCGGAGTGATATTATAAGGGTATCCGTATATTGTATATACGGAACTCTAAAAAGATGCCGATGAATTGAAAACCTTCTCCTTTTTAAAGTCGGTTAAAAATTACTTCAAACGTTGTGTCGTTTTGTGTATATCACTGCATCTACTGATTTATCAGCTTTTATACTAGCTAGGAATTGCTTTCTTTAGTACAGAGCTAGGAACTTTGGCATCCAGATATTTTTTAGAACACTACCTGATGATGGAGAATGAAGCGCTGAAGATATAGCAGAAAAACATAGTGTAATGATATTAACAAGTATAATGGGCAGCAACTAATAAATTCAGCTTCAGCTAAGTTTCTCACGACACAAAAACTTTCGCAGTTGCAGAACCTGAAAGCGATATACATCAGTCAATAGAGCAAAATTGAAGAAATGATTGGCCAAAAAAATTAAGACATACCATAAGCAAATATTCACTTCACTAATAGGCATTACAGGGCTTTCATTTCAAAACTAGTCACCCAAATCAAATCAACCGATAAAGATATTTTAAAAATTATTTTGGGTGGCAGTTTTGAAATGAAAAATAAAGATATCGTAGTGGCACCAAGGACAAAGTCTTCTTACTTCTTACAGAATAAAGCCGAAAAACCCTGGGCTAGATTTTTTTCAACAATTTATGACTCTTCATTCCCTTATACTTATGAAACTGTTCCAGAACTATTATTCAAATGGTTAAATTAAGTTATGAATTATAGATATCATCAAAGCAGTAAAAACGAAACTCATTGAAGTAGAAAATGCAAATTTATAAAACTATGTCAAAGTTTAAAATTAATTTATTCTGGAATGGCTACATTCAGAAAGTTATGTATTAATTTTGCATGCAATTTAAACGTAAATTTATCATTGTCTACAATAACAGAAACGTATTTCATTTACTCCAATTACGTCACTACATACGTTAGCTACTTAGTTGTCATAAAATTGTTATATCGTCTTTTAAACACATATAAGATAAATGATTACATCCAAAAGCGGAATGTCAATTAATATTTCATGAAGTCAGAGGAATTTGAGGCACCCCAAAAACACTGACCAAATAATATGTTGCAAAAACTGATGTCTTCCAGTCTCCGGGAGCATAAAAATTGAATTGATAAACAAATTCAGATTATTACCTCAAGAAAAGAAATAAGTGGGATATGTACCAAATAATACACTTGTACCAACGTTCGTGATTCGAATCTTTCGGAAATGGATTGATGGTACGGAACAATGAATCGTTTCATTAAAGATCTACAAACGTCTACTACGGAAGGATTACGGTATTCAGTTCTATCGGAAAATATGAAGCAAAATGGAAAAAAAAATAAAAAATTGGGGATTATACAAGTGAGGCGTTTTTTAATAACGTCAAAACAATTGAGAAGAAATAATCTAGTGAACTTGTTCCATTTTGTAGAACTCCAGTTTAGTTTCTAGAAAGTATCAAGGAAGTTTTTGAAAAAAATTGTAAATAAAAATTGGAAAACTATAAAAAATAAATAAACAAGGAAGGGTTCGTTTTTGCGAATATTCTGAAAACCAGTGCAGATATCAGAAATCAATAAAGATTCCTGAGGAGCAGAAATTTTCGTAAAAAGGTCCTATTGCTCAGAACTTTTTTACTTTTTTAAATAGGGCTAAAATCGATTGATTTAGCTTACATACCAAGCGATTCGCGCACTGAAACAAAAAAATATTAAAGAAGACAATACAAGGACAAACGTGAAAAATATAGCAAATATTAAACAGAAATAAAACAATGAACGGCTAAAGACAAATGGAAGACGGATAGATTTAGTGAAATGGAAGAGCTGCTATATTAGAGAACAACTAGACTCAGAGAAACAGATTAAAATGCAGAATTGAAACAACTCGCACAACACACAACAAAAAAATCATTCTTCGATGACAACAATGAAATTTGAAATTGCGTCAAAGAATGATTAAATATTATGTTTGGCTTGTGCTGTTAGGAGGGCTGCCTTTTATATTTCGGGATTGGACAACCCTAGTGACAACTGACAGCTCTATCGTAAAGTTTGACATTTTTGAGGTTATACGCACTCAGAACATTTTCATATACGAGCGCTATGTGTTGTTTACAGTAACTCAAAGGATCCATCTCGGCCAAAAAAAAAAATACGATCGCGGCACTTCAAAACACGTTTATGACATAGTGACAGGTGATGAATCGTGGATTTACGCGTATGAGCCCGAAAGTAAACAGCAGTCGACTGCATGGGTGTTTCAAGATGAGCCGAATCCAACAAAAGTTGTTCGCGCACGAAGCACTTCCAAGCAAATGATCGCCTGTTTTTTCGAAAAAACTGGACTTGTCGCAACTGTACCACTAGAACAACGCAGAACAGTCAATTCTGAGTGGTAAACAACCATTTGTTTGCCAGTTGTCTTCCAAGAAATGAGGAAAACCAACCGCAGAAGACGGATCACCCTTCACCACGACAATGCGAGCTCTCACACACTGGCTCAAACAACTGCATTTTCGACCACTCAAAACATTGATTTGATGAGTCATCCGCCGTATAGTCCTGACTTGTCACCAAATGACTTCTTTTTATTCCCATACGTAAAAAACAAACTGAGAGGTCAACGTTTTTCGACACCTGAAGAAGCGGTTGCTGCGTTCAGAATGCATGTTTTGGAGATACCTCAATCAGAGTGGAAACAGTGCTTCGACAATTGGTTCAAACGCATGCAAAAGTGTATAGATCTTCATGGGGAATATTTTGAAAAACAATAAAGCGATATTCGATGATTAATTTTTGTTCTTGTTCTCTAATCCCGAAATATAAAAGGCAGCTCTCGTATCGGAGAGTATTTCCGTTTTTGTCTTTCTCACCATGGATTTACATCAAGTAGGTATCAGCCACAAAATTTTAATAAAATATTTTGAGGTTTTACAATCGGGTACGATTCATTTTTGATAAATCTGTGCGTCGTATAGTAGATAGAATATTGTAAAATAAATTTATTGAACGGAATTATATCTTGTTAATTAATTTTGTTTACTTAGATACTTAGGTACTTCTACCATGCAATCTCTTGTTCCCATCTATTAAAATTCACAAATGTTAGAGATCTTCATGGGGAATATTTTGAAAAACGATTTTCGATTATTAATATTTGTTTTTGTTCTTTAATCCCGAAATATAAAAGGCAGCCCTCGTATATGGAGCTCAGACCTGAGCAACAACGACTGCAATGAATAATGCTCCGTATACCCTGAACATTTCTGATTTTGTTAATAAATGCAAACTGAAAATTTCTGATTTGTGCTTAGCTCTAGACCACGAGCTGGTGTTTTCAGTGTTTTGTCCTAAGGTGGCTGTCCGGGGAGAGCGGTCATGACCCATAACTCCGAAAATCTTAAAGTTCAAAATTACAAATTTCTTAAATTAAAAAATTATGTAAATAAAATCAACAAGAGATGTTCAAAATAATTTTGAAAGATGTTTGGCTACGCCCATGAATCGATAGTTAAATTTAAACTTCAGGGACGTCTAAGCAAAAAAATAGCTAAATTATCAAATGGGATGCAAAATAAGTTGTGTTTCATTTATGGGATATTCTATGATTAGTACGCAATAATTTTCATTATCTATATCGCTATTATTTGTTGAAATCTTAAACAGATTGTTCCAGTACCCTTATCAATGTCGGCATGTCTATAGACAAATTGATTTATTGCTACAAATCCTTTCTATTATTATCAATATCATCCATGCTCAATTAAATAATTTATGAAATAAAAACTCAATAGAATATATGTTCTTGTCAGACATTGTACTAAACCTTGTATCTTGTTGTGCGATAAAATTGATCTAAAGTGTCTTGTCCTGTTATTTCATTCATAAAACGCAAATCTTTTGATCTTTATTTATAGAGGCCTTCATGCGTTATTGTTCTTCTACCTATTTGCGCTACACTGTTTGCCGCCAAGTATATCATCGTTATAAGGACAATAAAAAGCTTAAGAATAAAGTTATTGTAATATAACGATTACATGAACAGACGAGATGCTTAATTAATTTAATATCCAACGTTTTTTATTATAAAGTAAACAGCAAAATAGAAATAATATAACCAAATAGCTTTTTGAAGCGAAAGTTTCCTAACGGAGACCCACACTTACGCATATGAAAATAGATGAGCAAAGGAAATGAAATGCATAACTTTAAATTTCATTTGTTTTGACACAACCGACAACACACACTGCTTCAAACTTGAAATACCCATCCAATTCAATTCTCTCTGAAAAAAAAAACAGGGACCAGGTAATAGTCTCTTGTTTTATAGAAATAATAAATAGGAAATATATCAATATAACATCCAAGTAATATAGAATACCTACACAAAATTTGCTTCTCGTTCTAATAATCACTTCAATTCTCTCTTTGTGATATACTCAATTGAAGACTTGACATACGTCAGAAATTAAGAAGAATACCACACAAAAAGGCAACTTAGCATAAAATATTCATATTAACAATATATAAATAGGCAAAGACAAAACGATTAGGTACCATTTTCTCCTCTGTCTCTCAACCGATTTTCTTCATTTTTATTTTGTTTAGTAGCTACTGACGACCTTCAGTGCAGAATGCTAATATTAATTTATAATATTGGTTCATTCAATAAATAAAATATAATAAAAATTCATTATTTACGTCCATAATGTCAACGCCTAACAACTGAATGTGCCGCCGCCGCCAGACTCAAAACATTGACTAACTATATATAGAGGGACCAATGCTGTTATATACTTAGAGAATGTACTTCTGGAAGTGGCATGCAAGCGTTGTTATTGTTTAGTGGTAAAGTAATCATTGAATTTATAATTATACAGAGCGATTTCAGATATGTTAGAAATATTTTTTTTCGTGGGTTGCGCATAAGCAGTTGCATATATAGGGTGTTTAAAATATAGAGTAGAGTGCAATTATAACTCATAAAATAATTATATAGGGAAGCCCATTAGCGGTTGAATTTACAGGGGTCTTGGAATAGAAGGTGCAGTACAATTACAGTTATACAGGGTGGTGCAAAAAATATTATACAGTGATGGATATACAGGGTGGCGGAAATGGAAATGCAACATTTCGTAACCCATAAGCAGTTGTATATATAGGGAAGATGAAATATAGGGTGAGAGGAATTACAGATATAGAGGATGATGGTACAAAATTAGAAAAGAAAGGAAATGATTTACATAATAGCCCACGAAGAGGTTCACATATATGATGATTGAAATATAGGTCGGAGTAGAAGTAGTTACAGAAGGTAGTTAAAAATTTCATAAACAAAAAGAGTAAATACGGTGGCTCATAGGCAGTGGCATATACAGAATGGTTTACCGGGTTGTTCAAAAATGTTAAAAAATATTATGCGTGGTCTATGAGCAGTTGCATATACAGGGTGGTGGAAATAAATAAATGTTGGAGAGTTGAGTGCAATTATAGCTATACAGGGAGGTTAGAAAAAATAAATATGTAGGGTAGCCCATTAGCGGTTGAATTGTTGTCATATTAAATTAAGAATTACGAATTTGAACACAAATAAAGTCCTATGAATTATATCTGAAAAAAAACTTGAATTTCGTTACTTATTTGTAGAAACGAGATATAAGACCGACATCTAGGATTTTTGAGGAAACTATCACACAGAGGTTCCGAATCTGGATCCGTTCCGTGTAATTGCTATTCTCCCTAAAGTCCTAGGATAGAATGTCAAGGAATCATTTAAGGTAAAAACGTTTAATTCAATTACAATATGACCAATCTGGGTGACACCAGCGCTGCCAATTTGTGGGGAATTACCCAAATTGAGGATAATCTAAACTGGATGGGGGATTTTGTGGTGTTTAGTTGTATTAAGAGGAAATGTTAGGTTTTTAACATGTTCCCTTTTTTAATCGATTACGATATCATTTGAAATAGCACAGCATGTGTTCCCCATTTGAAAAATGGCGAGCAGTGAAGAATTAAAATCGCCTACTTTCAAATAATGTAACGTCCTTAATGGCTAGTTTGAAATTTAATCCGTCCCACAAATTGCCAACAAAAAGGATACGGCACAAAATAATGACCAAATAAAATGTAAAGAACACTAAAGTCATATTGAACTGTGTTATTTTGTCAAAGTAATTTCAAATATTATGTAAAGGTTAATGTATTCGAAAAATAAACTCTCCAACTTACAAAAAAGGCAATACCATTTATAATAGTGTGATATAAAATAAAAACAACTTGCAAAATATTCATTATTTAATAGACACCTAACATTTTTAAATTAATGATGTATATGGCCAATGTTATAAAAAATATATAAAATGTCGTGCAAATATCTGTTAATAATAACGTCAAACATTGACACTGATCTACAAATAAGTTACATACCAACCGGTTTTCTTTTTTCACTTGATAACATTACGCTAGCACTGCAATTAAGTACATTTATATATATCTAACATATCGACCTTGTGACGTGAATCAATATTTAGTATAGCATACTATAAATAATATACTTTTAAGTATAATTTGGAACAACGCCGACTTCAAATCATTTTTTCTACACTAAATAATTTTGAAGAACGCTAATAAATTGAAGAAGGTTGTAAAAAACTAAAGTGGCTCTCACTTGGAAATACCAGAATCAAAACTAATTTGTTTATGGTATTTTGGTAAAACCCAAACAGTCCAGAGAAAATGACCAAAGGGTAATTCTCAGAAAGCCGAAACAAGTTCCTCCATTTTTTTTAACTTTATAACTACCTGGGAGAAGTAAATCCCACTTAAATATAAATTTAAACACTTACTAGTTTAAACTAATCACATTAAATTAAAATGAACAAATATGCAGTTCGACTAATTATGCAATGTCACTCATTTTTTATTAGTTAAAAAGATCTCAATCAATAGAGATTTCTTCGTGAAAAATAATTAACAACAAACTGTTTGCACCATTAGCCATAGTCGTATTTACAGAGAGACAGGGGATGCAACTCCCTCCCAAATTTATTTGAAATGACAGGATAAAGTAAAAAGGTATGTAACTACACATTTTTGCCCCCCCCCCCCAAAAAAAAAAGAAAATGCTGAAGATACGCCCCTGTCAATAGATAAGAGGTTAAGAGGAGTACATAAAATTTAATTCCAGAAGAGCATAGGATTTTTGTTACTAAAAACTTGTTAAAAAATTAAATTGTTTGGTATTTTGCATAAATCAATCGGAATAAGTCACAATACTTTCAGTAGTCATTTAAAGTTAAATGAAAAAAGAAAACACTTTATATTGTCGATTCTTACAAATCCATATTCTTGGTAATTACTTCTACAACTTCATCAAACTTAATTATTGTTTGGCACTAACTTCAAAAATATACCAAATAGGTAGGTAATTTTACAAAATAAACACTTTTTAACCTTACATTTATTATTTTTTGTGGTATTTATTGTATAGTGCTATATTTTGATACTTATTTTACACACTTTGCTACATTGAAATGAATTAATACGTTAAAAAAAAACTATTCAACTTTTTATTTCTTTTTTGAACTCGGTTAAGTTTTTAAATCTGTCTTATTTTCAACTTTCTTATTCTATTTTGGAACCCGACTATTTTTTATTTCCTTTCCGTAATATCCCTTAAGCAGGCATTTTTGAGTTATTGTTGAGTTTACGTAACTCTATCAGGTTCGGCTTATACGGCTTTTATTGATGTTTGAAATTTACAACGCTGCATTTTTTTCAGTTGCATAATCTCGCTAAAAAATCCCATGCTTAATGGTAACCAACAATTGCAATGATGATAAATAGGCATGAAAATTGGTAATGAATTGCATAAAATGAAATAATTTCTTTTTCTTACAATTTTAAGACAAAAATAGTTTCCTGTTTAAACTGAATGTTTCATACTAGTATCAAATTTAGCTTAGGTATTAGTTTTTTCATAATTTTTTTTTCATATCAGGAATTGCTCGAAAGTTGTGCCACTTTTGATATAACAACATGACAATTACCATGACGTTTAAAAATTGATTTAGTAGCCACTATAGTTTACCGCAAACTGTAAATGAACTGTAAACTTAACTAAATTTCCCTCTGTTCTCTGAATGATAATTGGCGCATTTATACTTTGTATTTGTGAATTTTTATAATTCAAATCTTCCCAATTGGTCCGGGTCTAAAGTATACCCCGTTCTCAATGACAACAATAACACAATGAAATAAAAAAATAATAAAAGGATTGCAACGACAATTATAGAAAACATAAAATATTATGTGATATTATTTGTGATAGAATTGATTTTAGTGAATTTCTTAGTCTTTCTGAAGAACCTTGTATGTATGGTATCTTTGTTATTGTACCGTGACAATCTTGGGTGCCAGCAGGGCCGAATTTAAGTTGGAGGGGGCCCCTGGGCACAAAACTGTTGGGGGGCCTGGGCGCAAAACTGGTGATGGGCCCTTGACACAAAAATGGTGGGAGCCCCTGGGCACAAAACTAATGGGGCATAATTAAGGGATTCAAAATTCCCAGTCATATTTTTATTTTACTTTTTTGGGATTTTGGGTTTCACTTACAATTTTTGTTGGAATTTTTTCTTCAAATATATGTTTTTTCAATTATGGTCTACAGTTGGTGTGGGCCTCAAATTGGTGGGGGCCCTGGGCCAGTGCCCAAAGTGCCCTTATGAAAATCCCGCCCTGGGTGCCAGATAATTCTAAGCAGAAAATATATTTTATCTACGTGTCCTTTCTTTATTAAATTTAAATTCATAATTTTTTCTTAAAATACAACTCCAAAATTCAGATTTTTTTTTTTAATGAAACCGATTCCGTCGCTACAACTTTCGTAGAATGCAGCGTCCCTTATTACCCATAATCAAGATGGAGTTACTAATGGTTATGTCCTTTTGACCAAACCTATATCGGGACAGATCATTGGTATTTTCTGTGACTTATGACTTTAATGGGATTTTTCAAACATCAAAATTAGAGAAAGTATTGAACCCCTATTTTCTGCTAATAATTTCTATCTCCTTTAGAAAAAAAGATACGAAAACTTTAATTGATTAGTTCAATATCAGTACATAAATAAAGATAAGAAGAAAATATTTAATAAACACCTAATTCGATGTTCTACCGAAAATCTGTTACTATCCATTATCTATTAATATTATGAAACCGGTTTTAACAATTACTTCAAATTTATTACAATATATACTAAACATTTGGTATCTAATAATTTTTAACGAGATTTTAAAAAGTGTATATGTATTACTTTTGCTATACAACAAATCACAAATGGTGACTTGTTCAAAAACTAATAGCCTAGGCATTAAGAGTTTTTTAACCAACAGATAATTTTACATACTTGGCTTATGGCCAAGCGTATAACAGCTTGCTGACCAACAGAAATTCAAGAATAATCGCAGGGACACTTAAACAGCTAGAATTAGTTCAATTCTGTAAGTCTACAACCAATTAGTTGTATTCAGAATACTCAAGAAATAGTCATATGATATATGTAATTAGTATATTAAATTTAAGTGGTTAATTTGTTGACATGTTGAATAAAAGTACAATTAGAAGTAAAGAGAATGGATGCCACGCAAGTACCGTGTCATATTAATAATAATGGAACAAAAACACTTTAATTTCATTTTATTCAAACAGGCGTTTTGTTCATCAGAATCCGTCTTATCTGAACAGAAATATTAAAGCTCCATTACGAATTATTTCAATTTCTGTATATACCATTGCTTTATTTGAAAATTATCTAATTTTAGATAGTTTTAGTCAATTTTATACAGTGTGGACCAGCCAAATGGAATAAGTAAACTCACAAGTTCCCGCCAATACAATATGGAGCTCCGTCTCATTAGAAAATCAATGTCCGGCAATACCTGAACCAAATTTTCCCAAATTGGTGGATTGGGAGGCGCGGATCGATAGTATGGCCAGCACGATCTCCTGATTTGGCGCCATTGGACTACTTTTTGTAGGAATACGTCAAAAGTGCTGTATATAAAACTAAACCCCTCAACATAGATAGCCATACCAGATTAGCATCTTGCAAAGACGTTCGCGGCAAGCATTCTGAACATTTCCTACATTGACATTAATGTTTTTTTTTTGTTTTTTTTTTTTTTCTAGTATAAAGAAATAATCAGTATTACTTATTAGGTTTTTAGTTAATGTAACGAATTTGTGAAATAAAATAATTTTCTTTTTAACCGACTTCCAAAAAGGAGGAGGTTATCAATTCGTCGTGTATTTTTTTAACCAACTTCCAAAAAGGAGGTGGTTATCAATTCGTTGCGTATTTTTTACTTTTTTTTGTATGTATGTTACCTGATTTCTTCTCCTGTGGTGCACTGTTTTGAATGCATATGGTCTTGTTTAATAGAGTATATATCCGGATTGGTGAAACTTCAAATTTTGGAAAAGAATTCTATTGGTAAAGCGATGAAATTTGTGAATGAACACATGCGTGCATGGAAATCGACCAATATCCCTAACATTGGTCGATTTTTCGATAACTCCTTATGGATGTGTATAGTTTTTTAACGTTTAATCTATTAAGGAAGATCCTTAGGTGATCTCATATACTTTTCTGCGACGTGCAACTTGCAGTTTTGCAGAAAATCGCCGAAAATTCCAAAATTCTTATCAAAAATTTCATCGAAATGACATAACGGACATTTCCTCATAAATATTTTAATTCCAAGGTAATAGTGCGGTAATTTTAGGCACAGGAAGTTTTAATTGCGAATTTGAAAATTTTCTAGGTACATCTCAAGCATATAGGTAGTAAAGCATTGTATTTTCGGCTGCTTAAATCAATGAGTACCAAGCTCGATTTGTATACCAGGCAAATACCTATTTAAATGAAAATATTTCCATTTTGCGAAGACGGTGCTTTTGGTTTTCATATTCTCCCGGCCTAATAGAAAATTCAGTGAGAACACATGTCAAATTATAAACTGCTATTTGGTGCGTTTATACACAGAATGTTTAGTTATAGCAAACAAAATCACAAAGTAAAGTGATAGAAGGAGTTGCATTTATATGATGACTGAAATATTGGTAAGGCCGTGTAGCCGTATATACAGGATGTTTGGAATATAGGGTGGAGTGGACGTTTGGTGGTATAAAAATGTTGGACAATATGTGTAATTAAAATTATATAGGGTGATTAAAAAACTGTTATACGATATGGATGAAAACAATTCATATACAGGATGGTTGAAATATATGCTGAAGTTGAATTATATTTATACAGTGTTATTAAAAAATTATTTATTTTATAGCCCATAAGAAGTTATAAAGTGTGGAGAGGAATTAATGTTACACAGAACGATAATATAAAATGTTAAAAATGAAATAATTTATGGGGTAGCCCACAAGGAGTTATATACTATGGTTGAAATATAGGACGGATTTGACTTCGTCAATATAGGATGGATTCTACTCCGTCCTATAGTTTACAAATTTATGCTTGTCCATGGGCAGTCGTATTTATAGGATGGTTGATACATAGGGTGGAGTGGAATTATCTATAGTTATACAGAGTAGTCAAAAAAAGTTGAAAAGTAGTCCATAAGGCATAAATATATTTTGGGCTTATTGAGTCAACGCGTACTAGTACATTTTGTTCGTAAAGATTTACGTGTCAGTTTAAATGAGAAAGTATCATTGTGTAATTTTGAGGCTTTCGATGTTACCTGGTTCTGTCTATTAAGGTTATACATAAAAAATAAAAAATAAAGAATGAAAACTACCTGACCTCAAAAAAACTAAAAAGTTGAAAATAAAACATTTTAAAAAAATATATAACTTACTTCCACCTATAACTAAAAAGCTAAAAATAATTATAACAAAATACAACTCTAGCAAATAAATAACACATTCAATGTTGTTAGGTACCCACTCAGGAAGTAAAAAATGTAAACATTAAAATGTGCTCTTTCTGTACAAATTAATTACCTACCAATCTAGTATATTTTTGAAGTCGGTGCCAAGCAACAGTCAAGTTTGATGAAGTAGTAGGTAAGTACGCAATGAAGGATTTTAGATTTGCTTGGCACCGGTTTCAAAAATATACTAGATTGGTAGGTAATTAATTTGTACAGAATGAGCACCTTTTAATGTTTACATTTTTTACTTCCTGGGTAGGTACCTAACAACATTGAATGTGTTATTTATTTGCTAGAGTTGAATTTTATTATAATTATTTTTAGCTTTTTAGTTATAGGTGGAAGTAGGTAATATTTTTTTAAAATATGTGTTATTTTAATATTATTTTTTGTACTAAATCTTAAAACATTTAATATTTCCGAAACAGTTGAAGATAGGTGTAGGATATTGTACATGACTTACGTCTAGAATTTTCTGGAGTATCCAAAAAAAAAATAATATACAGGGGCTTGCATTTAAAATAAGAAAGTTGGTATTGGTCACTGTCACATGACACACCCTATATAATTTTTTTTGAAAAAATGGGCATTTAAAAATACAAATCGATGTGTGCAAGCGTTTTTCTCAACACACCCGGATTTATTCCATTTGATTGTTCCACACTGTAGGGATAGCCAAAAAAGAGAGATGAAATATATTATTTTGAATGTTCATCTGGGATTTTCTGAACATTCAAAATAATCATTTACCTCCTCAATCATTTAGAAACTACTTATGAAATATATTGTCATTTATCGAATTACCTGATTACTTTGGGCTATCTCCAAATTTGAGCTTCCATTAACAGTAGTCGTCATTACAGTTCCAGTACTGCTATTATTATTCCCCGTCATTTTTCAAAAATATAAATAAAAAAATTAACCGAACTTCAAATAAAAAAAAACTTTCACTTTCGCACCGCCCGAAATCTCAAAAACCCACGATGGTCATCTCCAAAAACAAAACAATGCGAGCACTGTCCGACCCGACACCTACGACAATACTGCAATAAATAATAATAATCGAAACAAATTGTCGAATTAAAATAAACAAACGACTGCCGAGTTTCGACTCTCGATAGGCGGCCTACGGCCCGCAATTCGCGACAACAATTGAAAACACGAGACGAGAGAGCGTATATTACAGCAGTGAGAAGTATTGGATCAAGTCGGCCGCGGCCCAGTCGTGAATAAATGAATATCGGCTGCAATACTACAACACACATGCGATTACGGATACTCAGACGCATCGACATTCATTTTATCAGGTGGGGTTTTCTTGATTTCCGCCTGCTACCTATCACAGTTACTGCTGAAAACCAGTAAATCAAAATGTCCGTAGTTATGTAGTAGTTCAAATATTCGGATTTAAACAGCAGGAAAACTTTGTAACCAACAATTTATCTCAGGTTGATTCTGATTCGGACCACGTCATTTTTTCAACGGATACAGTAAACGAAAAATTCGCAATTCCATTTCCCGTCACCAAAATCCCCTTCCTAAGAAAGAATTCTAACCTAGTAAATCAGTAGCATATTTGCCATATATCAGCAAGCTGACGGATACGATTGGGAAGCTTCTCCATAAGCACGAGGTGAAAACAGTCACTATCTCGCAAATGTTACCCTCTCCAAAGGATAAACAAATTCCTTCTTCATTCAAGGGTCTTTATTCCATTCCATGCTCGTGTGGGGCAGTATACATCAGTGAAACAGGTCGATCTATAAACACTCGTCTGGGCGAGCACAAACGGGCCACCAAATCCTCTTCGACAGCTCCTCTGTCTGGGGAAAGCAGAATCAGCTATGTTTCTGGCCGTAAATAACTACCTTCTTAATTTATCTCAGGCTCTATAATCTCTGACAGCTACATATTGAGACTCTAAGAAGTATAATAACTACGAAGAAGAAGAACAGAGTTGAATTATAGACGAATTGTAATTACAAATTCATAAAACGTGTGTAGCTTTTCTTAAATACAGAGGGTACAGCTGTACCATAAAGAAAAAAAATTGGGTTTATTGCATTCAGGTTACAGTAAAAAACCTAGGATATATTCCATAGAATAACAATAAACCAGTTTCGTGGTTAAACCATTAAACTTTCTTAATAAAAGCAATGATGAAGACCAAACATTCAGTAATTTTAATTTTAATTTTAATTTAGAATCTCTATAACTAATTAAAATTATTTAAAATACATTATGAAGTTGTCAAAATGTAATTTACTTGCTTATTGATGCAATGGATCTATTATTATTATTGTAAATTGTAGTTAGTATTTTAAAAAATCTATTAGCAAAAGAAAATTACGGCCTGCCCTTGCTTGAATGACGTAACTAGTAACTGAAAATCTTAGATGCTGGTAAGCACCTTATACGACGAATGTCAGCGAACTATACCTTTACACATTAACATTAACGACATCTAACGTCACGCTCTTAGAGTTTTTATGTTTCTATCAATAATAATACGAAATGCACAACAATAGGCTAACAGTAGTTTGAATTTTCCTAATAGAATTGTTGACCGTTTATTGTAGTGTGAACGTTTGGAAGCTTCTGCTATAATACGTTCGAAAGTGTTGACGAATCTATTCATGGATAGCTTTTGCCCCCGACGTCGTACCGGCAATGTTAGATTTAAAAGAAGAGGAATAATATATTATCCTGCGGTAAAATGGAGTTAAATCTCTAGTAATACATGGGTGAAATATGCATTCAAATCTTTGCAATAATTTGCGTATTCAAAAATACTGACAGACGCAAATTCTATTGTTGTTGGTTTCTGTTGCTCCAATAACCCCCCCCCCCCATACTATTTTTTCTTCAATATCAATAATATACAGACAAAGGCCTGGTACACTTTTATTATATGTGTAGATACTCATGCCCTTGTTGGAAACACTGGCATCACCATGGACGTGCCGATAGGAGTTTAAGGTCCTAAAAAACAAAAGCTCGATGCACCCCTGGGTATCAGGATGTATTTGTTCCAATAATTTGTAAATGTATATCGCATAGCTTTCCTTTCTCCTGCCCTTCTTCTTCTTATCGGCCTTTGAAATCTCTTTTTCCTGCTTTCTGCTTGTCATGGGTAGCATGTTGAATTGTCAATGATGTTTACGATACGAGACTCCTTCTGTACCCAAAAATTTACCGTCTCAGATATCTTGGTAGCGTTCGAAATGTATGCAACAGAAGTCAATTTCTTTGCACTTAGTTGCACTTAGGAACAACTGCACTCAATTTAGGTTGAGAAGAACTTTCACTTTCAATAAAAGATCAATTTGTAATATTAACTAATATTAGATACCTACAACAATATAATTAACAATTTTTTTAAAACACAACAGAATGTATACAATCACTTTGGCCATTTTAATTTTATAGTTAGTTCCAGTGAAAACATTAAAAATAGTAAAGTTAGTGTTTTTTACGCTATTTTTAGAAATCTATTTATTAAACTATTTTGCTTTGATTTTTAAATGTTTATTTTTAAATAAAGTTTAACAATAACAATTTTCCAAAGATACCTTATGTATTATATATAGCTCTAGTTTATTTTTGCTGCATTAATCAAAGTCAATATTTTAATATAACTTTGATTTTTTAATTTTTTTTAAGCTAACATCAACTACTGTTTTCTCATGTCAACTGGGACATTAATTTTTTAACAAACATCTACTCGATTCATTAAAAACATTGTTAAACACTGTGTTGTCTACAAAATATTTTCGCGAACGTAAAAGTTGGTCATGAGAACGATGTTTCCTCTTTCAAGTCATCAAACGAGGACGAGAATATCTCGAATTACTAAGAAAGATCAACCTGTGTGAATCGATAGCAGTTTTTTTTTATGTGAATTTCTTGCATTATTTCCTGTGTTCCGTTCAATTCATAATTTTATACAGTTTTAAAGAGTGAATCGCGTATATGGAGATTGACGCTGTAAATTATAAAAGACCACACTATAAGTATTTATAAATTCAAATATACATTAACTTCATGTTAACTCTGACCAGATAGCAAATAAAACATTAAAAAAAAACATAACCGACTTCTAGCTATAACTAAAAACCTAAAAATAATTATAACAAAATAAAACTCTAGCAAATAAATTACACATTCAATGCTGTTAGGTAGGTACCCCAGGAAGTAAAAATGTAAACATTAAAAGGTGCTCATTCTGTACAAATTAATTACCTACCAATCTAGTATATTTTTGGAGTCGGTGCCAAGCAAATCTAAAATTCTTCATTGCGTACTTATCTAATAATTCATCAAACTTGATTGTTGCTTGGCACCGTTCAAAAATATTGGTAGGTAATTAATTTGTACAGAATGAGCACCTTTTAATGTTTACATTTTTTACTTAGGTAGGTACCTAACAACATTGAATGTGTTATTTATTTGCTAGAGTTGTATTTTGTTATAATTATTTTTAGCTTTTTAGTTATAGGTAGAAGTCGGTTATGTTTTTTTTTAATGTTTTATTTGCTATCTGTTCAGAGTTAACATGAAGTTAATGTAAATTTGAATTTTTGACCCAGGAAATTTTTGGTTAGCTTATAGTGTGGTCTTTTATAATTTATAGCGTCAATCTCTTTACACCCGATTCACTCTTTAAAACTATGTTTTTTTTAATGTTTTATTTTCAACTTTTTAGTTTTTTTGAACTCAGGTAGTTTTCGTTATTTATTTTTTATTTTGTATGTATAACGTTAATAGACAGAACCAGGTAATATCGAAAGCCTCAACATTACACAATGATACTTTCTCATTTAAATTGACAGGTAAATCTTTACGAACAAAATGTACTAGTACGCGTTGATTTAATAAACCCAAAATATATTTATGCCTTATGGACTACGCCTTGTAACCTTTTTTCAACTTTTTTTGACAACACTGTATAACTATAGATAATTCCACTCCACCCTATGTACCAACCATCCTGTACATACGACTGCCCACGGACAAGCATCAATTTGTTAGCTGCCTTCTGTAAACTATAGGACGGAGTAGAATCCATCCCATATTTACGGAGTCAAATCCGTCCTATAATTCAACCATAGTATATAACTCCTTGTGGGCTACCCCATAAATTATTTCATTTTTAACATTTTATATTATCGCTCTGTGTAACATTAATTCCTCTCCACACTTTATGCAACTTCTTATGGGCTATAAAAGAAATAATTTTTTAAACACACTGTATAAATATAATTCAACTCCAGCATATATTTCAGCCATCCTGTATATGATTTGCTTATGTCCACATCATATAACAGTTTTTTAATCACCCTATATAATTTTAATTTCACATTTTTTCCAACATTTTTATATCACAGCTGCCTACGGACCACTATCATTCTAGTCCGTCTTATATTTCAATTTTTATATAAATGCAACTCCTTCTATCACTTTACTTTGTGATTTTGTTTGCTATAACTAAACACCCTGTCTATAAACGCAGCAAATAGCAGTTTAAAGTTTGACATGTTGTCACTGAATTTTCTATTAGGCCGGGAGAATCTGACAACCAAAAGCACAGTCTTCGCAAAATGGAAAAATTTGTATTTATATAGGTATTTGCCTGGTATACAAACAAAACGAGCTTGGGACTCATTGATTTAAGGAGCCGAAAATACTGTGTTTACTACTAAGTATATGAGATCACCTAAGGATCTTCCTTAATAGATTAAACATTAAAAAACTATACACATCCATAAGGAGTTATCGAAAAATCGCCTGAAATATTAGGGATATTGGTCGATTTCCATGCACGCATGTGTTCATTCACAAATTTTATTACTTTACTAATAGAATTCTTTTCCAAAATTTGAAGTTTCACCAATCCGGATATATACTCTATTAAACAAGATCATATTCATTCAAAACGGTGCACCATAGGAGAATAAATCAGGTAACATACATAACAAAAAAATGGAAAAAAACGCGACGAATTGATAACCTCCTCCTTTTTGGAAGTCGGTTAAAAATACTAAAAATAATGTAGAATTATCTAATAACTAAATGAAATTATGGAGTAGGAAGCCCATTCTACCATATACGCTGTTTAAATAAGTGGCTTTTCTCTCCCGGGTTATGTACATTCAATTATCAGCCATTTAGTAATTTTAGGTTGTTATGATTGATATAAAGGTTATACGTGCTTAGGTGCGCTTGGTGGATTTTTGCTATCGGAAAACAGTATCAAAGATTATGTATTAAATTTTATGCTTAAAAAATAAATAATAAGTGCTTAAGTGCGTCAAAGCATTTAAAATGCTGACTGAGGCATTTGTCCAAGTCTATTTTGACCAAAAAGAAGTGTAACATTCTATCATATGCTGATGATACCGTGTTTCTCTCTCTCTCTCTCTCTCTCTCTTTTTGCTCTGCTCTGCTCTGCTTTGCTTTGATCTGCTCTGCTCTGCTGTGTATGTGTAAACAGCTAAGTAGCTACTGATACGCTTACAAATCCCAATTTACCCACTTAGGGCACTATAGCGGGTTAGAAACGACAAAACAAATAATATTTTCAAAACTATATAACGTCATTTGATCATAAGTGCCCGTAAAACGTCTTTACAGAACCAAACATATTTATAAACAAGTGAAGTCGGTCAAAAAGTCCGAAACGCACATATCAGCAAGGAATACTTGTTTTATATCAAGTATCACATTTGAACCACCAGGTACTTTGATATAAAATGTATTTGCCGTAAATGTTAACTGGTGTAGATAATGTATATATAAATCATGTTCTCTTTGAAACCAGCGAAAAACGTATATTGTAGTAGATGGTATCGATATTCCATGTGAAAGGAGAAAATGAACCCCCCCCCTAAAAATTGGTCGATTTACACTTACTTTGTTGTCTCGCATAGCACCGGTACCATTTTTTCCACCGGTAACAATTTCGCAATCATTACCTTCAGAATCCAAAATTTTCACATATTTATACTCACTGTAACTTTGTTTAGCGTGTACCATATCGGTAGCGTTGCTATGAGATAACTGAACACACCGCAATTATTAATATCTTAACCTTTTACTTTCGTTTTCAGTCATTGTTTCTTCCGCAACTCAAACGCGAAATGTGCATTTTATGAATCAACTTTCTCTGTTGTGCCTTCGATGTTTCTTTAACTTTAAAATGTATAAGCAAATCAAGCGGTTTGGTAGGCACGATTTTTTTAACACAAACAACCAACGCTGTAACATTCGTTACTGAGTTAACAATTAAAGCTGTGATTATTATGTTTATCGTGGAATTAACCGCAGTTTCCCCTTTTGCATATCATTAGATGCGTTGATTGCGACGTCTTTACTTACAATGGTTTTTCGTTGGGATATCAAATGATAGCAAGCATTTCCTCATCTAGTAGGCCTTGACTGATTTATAACACCTGGTTGGGCATAGTGAAAGGCATTTTTTAAAGATATTTTGAAAATGGTGATCAGTTTTCATAGCAAAGCGCTTTCTCGAGATTTACAGAAGAAAAAATAAACAATAATAATTTGAGTAAACACACAATCAAACAAAAACAACTTATGGAGTGAAACAAGTTGTGAACTCATCAAATCCATTTGCTAAAATCATAAATGTACAATCTAGTTTGCAGAAATGTCTATATTGGCAAAAGTCTGCTTCTTTCATAATAATATAAATCTTTAAAAAATCCAAAACCGACTCAAAAAATAACTTAACTACAAAGCCTGAAATATATTTGTTTGCTACACCAATTAAATAAAAATAAATAAATTTATGAAGTGTTCAAATTGGCACCGAGTTTATTGATGTGGCATAATTAGATGCATTTTATAATTCTTATTGCTCTTGTTTGATAAGAATTTTATATATTATGTAAAATGAAAGTATTTTGCTTTAAGAAAAATTCATATTTGCTGACAAACCTCGTAAACAGTTGAAAAAGTGACATGTAATGATTACAGTATAAGTTTCTGACCATGGAAATAATTTATGAAGAATAACTTTTTCTCGAATAATAATAATAATATTCATGCAGATGGGCTGCAAGCAGGCTGAGAAAATAACCAAATATAGAGATTTGGAATTTCAAATAAAGACCCGAACGGTCAGGAAATTCATGGGAAACTGCCGTCACGACTCCAACCACGGGCCTGAAAACCTGGCAAGGGCTCCCACAGAGCTAAACCCTTTTGGTACCTAGGATATCTGGGGTTTAGTGAATTTTCTCTTAAAGGCACTCATAGCGTGCCTTAGAGGGAGTGTGATGCCATACATTGTATGGTCAAGTCGGGATATTCATGCAAACGTTTTTCGTTTGTATCCAACTTATGAAGACACACTGTATATAGAAACCAACTGAGAACCTCCATTTTGAAGTTCAACTTTTAATTTACTACAATTTTTAATAATACGTCACAACTGGATGCACTTTTCAGTTCTAATAAACTGTTTGATTACAATTTGAGATTTTATAAAAAAACACACACACCTCACTATTAAAAAAAATAGATAAATTTTTGAAAGCTAGTATATAGTTGGAAAAGTTAAATAAATATTTTAGTGTAATGGCATAAGTAGATGCAGTTTTTAACTGTAATAACTTCTATTTGAAAACAATTTTAGAGATTTAAAAACATAATGATACTTCATTTTTAATCAAAATTTCTATTTAATGACATACCTCGTCTACTGTTAAAAAAGTGGCATGGAATGATTACAGTGTTCGTTTTAGACAATGCAAATCTGTTTATGAAGAATAGAATAATAAGTTTTTCTCTGTATATACAGACTAATCGAAAATATTTACTTTGAAGTTGATAAATGCCATTTATTTTGATTAATTCAATTTATTTACAATTTACCCCAAGTCCCAAACATAAACATTTTGATATTTTTAATATTGGCAACTCCAACAAAGCTTACCTACTGTATAAGAATGACGGTAAAAAACTTTTGCCCAATTTTCTAAAAAACGGTACATTTATTCCTCGAAGTTTTCTTGGACTTCCTTGCTCCTCAAGGTGTTGTTGGAGCATGATAACAAGAACGAGGCCCGACGCACCAGCAATACCAAAGAACTGTATATACAGCATACCGTGTGAATGTGGCAATCTTTACATTGGAGAGACAAGCGACCGCTGGACACCAGGATTAAGGAGCACCGCACATTTACTCAAAGGGCGGAGGTAATGAAGACTGGGCTAGCTAATCACGCATGGACCGCACATCATAATATCAACTGGGACCAGGCCGGAGCAATTCACAAGGAAGAGCACTGGTACAAAAGAAAATTCATAGAGACAGCATATATAATCTCGAACGAAAATATAATTAGCAAGCCCAGCTCTTCTTCGGCCTCTGCCGAGGACGCTGACTGGACCAGATAAGCCCCAATGACCATGACCGACGACGCATGACCGGTTAAGCGTATAATATAAATACGAGGGGTAATCTGAATTTCCTATCATTCACCTGATGACGATAGCAGATACACAGCTATTGAAACGTTGTGAGATCAACCACTTCGAGACGATTGAAGTCCAAGAAAACTTCGAGGAACGAGTTACAGTGTCTACAAACTTCAGACTAACATCGGTAAATCTATGTTATTGACAAAAATGTGGAACCACTTCGTGATTCCCCTGAACAGGATCGAGTATAAAACATAGATATAGACGAATTGAGAAACTTCTTTCTTTTTGAAGTCGGTTAAAAATGAATCTGGACCTTATCCTTATAATGGGTACACAATAAGAGTCATCAAGAAAATGCTGGCCATGCCATTATGTCATTGTCGCCATCATTAGTTATTTTCTGGTAAAGTTTACAAACATCTTGTGTATATCTTTTAAGAAATATTATCTGTTCTTAAAAATTATTTACTAATTTCAAGTGACATTTAAAACTGAGCAACGGTAAATTATACTTAACAATAAGCAACTTTGCAGCTTTATCACCGGAAAGTCGATTTCTCAAGGAATTAGAATATCAGAAGAATGGACCACTCACTAATATGGATTACGGATGCAATAGAAATATTAAAACTTTCAACAATGCAAGGGACGCAGCTACTGTACCTGCTCGGCCGGACCAAAACCAGGCATAAATAAGGTCTGTTCCAACGCCATAAATAACTGATGAACAACCGGACACAACCCGTTATTGTAAACGGTAATTCGCCAACGCTCACTTCGAGAACGGTTTATCAATCGTTTGTCGGGTTCGAATTTCGAACAGTCTTGTAAAGTGTCTCATTTCGATAAAAATCTTTATCTTTATCCGAAACTATTCGAAACTTTTATATCAGATTCGGTTACGGTTTCGAGTAGATTTTTATTTCGGATATCCGATAGTATCGGTTACGGTTACGGAGCCCCATAACATCCCTAGTTTCAAGTAAATTGAAATATATATGGGCCCATGAGTGTTAGCACAGCCAACTGACAAGGATACTGATTCGTGGAAACATTTTCAAACGTTGTAATTATTGGCAACGAATCTTTTTGAACACCCATAGTTTCAAGTAGATCCAAAAATGCAAAACAGTTGGCCCGTCTGCACTGGAGCTTACACGTACTTAGAGCATATACGTCTGGAAGTAGCCTGTAATTTACAAACATCGTATCAAGAGTAAAAAAAGAGGGCAATAGAGAGAACAAGAGGCTACTTCACTTGATTGGTAGGTGCATCTCATTGGATGCAGCTCCCAATCACGTGAAATAGCCTCTTGTCCTTTCAGTTGTCCTCTCTTTCTAGCCTAGGCAAGATATTTGGGCAATGCAGGCTCCCCCCAGAAGTACAAGCTCTATTTAGACGTAAGTCAAACTGACCCAGCTTTTTCACTATTGCCACTACAAGGGAGGAAAAAAAAGGAGCAAACAAAATTGAGACTGAAGCTAGGAACTTCGACTTAAGTACGGAACTGCAGACGACTTTCAGAATTAAATAGCTACCTCAATACACGTAACATTGTTCAATTAATTACAGGTACAAATATATTATTAAAAATTTGCCCCCATCACCCCCACAAAAATAAACTGATCTGAGACAATACACTGTTCAGAATTATCTTTGCGATAAATGAAAGATTACTGAATCCACTTAATGAAATCATGTCTCCCAGTAACTTTTGACCTTTTCCCACCTGGTGCATCCCTTTCCCTGACCCTAAGTTTTAAAAATCCAATCAATATTCATTGTCACGTGTGGGTGAACTGTCAAATTTCAAGGTTGGGCAATCGATTTTAGGTTATCGAAATGTCAAAAGTTGCATACCAACTAGGCCAATCTCGCGAACATAAACAATGAGTTCAAAACAAAAATGTAAAGTGAATTCGGACGGTAGTGTATCTTTGAACGACATCATCAATTCATTCAACTCGTCAGTGAAAGAAGAGCACGCCTGGGCGCTATGTTATCAGTGCGCGAAATATTTTCACGAGTGCTTACAAACAAGGAAACAAAACTGCTTCACCGTAACAGAAATTCAAGACGTTTATTTAAAAACCGACGGGAACATTCACGAAAAAACTGTATCGGACGGTGGATCGGCTAGGAAACCGCTACGAAACGAAAAAGATGTGATATCAGGCATCGGTTGTATCATCTACCTAGCTTTAAATCTTGAAACTCAAGATGGGGAGGAACGCATGATAAGCCCCGATTTGGAACAACTGATAACTGACATGATTACAGACGAAACTAACACAGATCAAACAATTCACGAAACCGACGACGAAGGGATTGTATGGGATTCAGAAGAGAATGATGAAGCTGGTACTTCAAAAACTCACACCACCATAAGCTTAGACGACGTAATCCAAAGATGTGAGAGTCACCTGGGTACGCTCACCAAAGCCCAAGCGGAAGCCCACTATAAAGCTGTTGTTAGAGCCCTGGTGGCTGAAGCTATAGAGCTTTCGATGTTCCTTGAAAGAGTTGCTCAAGGCTCAATATCGTTACCATCTAGTAGTACGAATGCAGACTTAGATCAGCTTCAGTTCTCGGACTGGGCTAAGTTTTGGGTGCAAGTGATGGGGGAGCTCAGAACTGGTGTTAAGTTGAAAAAAGTGAACTTCAGTAAAGCTCCGATAGAATATGAGCTGACACCGTATGAAATTCTTATGAAAGATATCAGAAACTATAAATACAATTTAAGGAAAATTATGATTAACAATGATGTACCCTCAAGAGTTACCAAAGATGCACATGCTATTATTTTGGAGTTTATCAGGTCAAGACCCCCATTGAGAAAAGTGAGTGATAGAAAATTGGCACCTCCACCTCGAACGTTGACACCTAGGGAGCAGTTGTTGAATTCTATCAAGAAAGGTAGAAAACTCAGGCCTGTCCCTATTCCAAGGTAATGGAAATTAAATTGAACCCTACTACCCCCCATTCATCTGTTCATTTCAGCTGTAAAAAAATTAATAAACCCATTTTACCCTTGTTCTTTGTATGTGTTTTGTTTGTTGATATAAGTAGGTATTAGGTATGAAGATTTGAGTCAACATAAATCATATACCATGCTTGACAAACACATAATTTGGGGACAGTCTTATCTGTCATCTAAAGGTACATACACGAAATAGACATTAATTATAATGTTTGTTTTTACTGAATTTGATCAAAGAAAGTGTACCTAATATGATATTGTTATAAAATAATTTGGTCAAGTGCGAGTTGGACTCACATACTAAGGGCTCTGTACCCCCTTCAAGATTCTAATATTCCAGTTTCAGACAAACAGGCAATGAGTGCATTTTCTTATATTTGCTTTAATATCTTTTAAAGGAAGCGTTTTAAATTTATAAAAAATATACACTTTCATTTTCCACATAGATTTTTATAAGAATACATATGTATTTAATTTTCTAATTTGGCCCCTAAAAATTAACATTAGAGTTTTATTTTACTAATAAACTTTAAGGGAAGACTTTTATAATCTACTGTCTGAATTTTGAGGCTCTGTAGATTGGACGATATAGGGCAAAATAGGCCAAGTTTTAAATTATAAATTATTAAATCTATTATACAAATTATTTAAAAATACAAATAAAATATATTTTTCAAAATTTAAATAGTGTAGTTTCTAAAGTGGGAATTAAGTCGATGTTTAATATTTTTGTTGATATCTTTTAAACAAATGATTTAAAAATATGATATATTTGTAATTCACATAATGAGCCCTACGAAAATTGAATTTTTATTTTCCACTCTTAATTGTATAATTTACCCCTCATAGTAATGAGGGTTTTCTAATAATTTTTCTTATAAATTTCAAGTGAGCACCAATACCCCTAATTATTTTCAAAATTTTAGGTAGTATGGTTTCGGAAATAAAGTGAGAAATGAGAATTTTTTATATCTTTATGTTAATATCTTGTAAACAATTAATTTTAAAAATTTGTATTTGTATTTCTCTTAATAAACCCTTTCATTTGATATATTGCATGATGCGTTAAAAAATATTTTTTTATTTTCCGTTTAATTCTATAATTTGGCCCCCGATATTAATATTCGGGATTTGTTCGTATTTTTCTTGTAAACAAACAAATTTAGGTCTTATAGTTTGGGGAATAAAGGGGGGAATGGGTAATTTTTTAAATATTTTTTTAATTAATTTTAAAATATTTATTTAAAAAATAAATAAAAAAATATATTAGTATTCGTCATAATGAGCCCTTTGATTTGATACATTACTTGATCCGTTAGAAACAATTATAATTGTTTATTTTCCATTTAATTCTATAATTTGCCCCCCAAAATGAATATTAGGAGTTTCTCCTTATTTTTCCAGTAAAGTTCAGGTGAGGTGCTATACCTCTATTTTTTTTCAAAATTTTACAGCTTATGGTTTCGGAGATAAGGGGGGGGGGGAATGGGTAATTTTTTTTATATTTTTGTTAATATCTTTTAATTAATTTATTTTTAAAATATGGAAAAAATTTATTTGTTTTTGTCGTAAAGAGCCCTTTCATTTGATATATAACATGATGGGTTAGAAACAATTTTAATTTTATATTTTCCATTTAATTCTGTAATTTGCCCCCCAAAATTAAAAGTAGAGGTTTCTCCTTATTTTTCCGGTAAACTTCAGGTCAGACCCTATACCTCTAATTTTTTTCAAAATTTACGTTTTATAGTTTCGGTGATAAAGGGGGGGATGGGTAAATTTTGGTATATTTTCGTTAATATCTTTTTGATTATTTTTTTTTAATATGAAAAAAATATTTGTGTTCCTCAGAATGGGATCTTTCATTTGATATATTACATGATGTGTTTGAAAAAATTTTTATTTTTAAATTTTCATTTAATTCTGTAATTTGCCCCCCAAAATTAATATTAATGGTTTCTCCTTATTTTTCCTGTAAAGTTCGCGCAACAGTCTATATTTTCTATTTTTTCAAAATTTTAGGCTCAGTAGTTTCGGAGATCAGGGGGAGAACGGTCGATTTTTTTAGTTTTTCCCCCCAGAAGTACCCCTAAAATCAAAATTTCTTCATTTACGATATGTACTTCTGATCGGGTCACCAAACTATACATTGATACCAAATTTCAACCTCTTCCGTCCAGTAGTTTAGGAGAAAATTGCTGTGATGTGACAGAGGCAGAAATCCAGAGTGATATTATTAGGGTATCCGTATATTGTATATACGGAACCCAAAAAAAAACAAAGTTTGCATCTTTGGATTATTTAGACAAGTTTATGGCTTTTTGTTTAACACTTTCGAAATTATGTTAAATTTTATAAAATCTTATAAATGGAAATCTTACATTTCTTACATATTTATAAATATGCATGTTCATTTCATATTTTCTGAACTTCCAATTTTGAGAAAATTAGAAAAAAAAAACATTCATAGGGATTCTTTTTATTATATATAAACCTTCAATTTAATAGAAATTTGCATATTTGTTTTATGCATGTATATACTATTGATATATTTTTTGTACTCCAAATAGATATGCATATTTCATTTTGAAAAAAAACTTTAAAACCTTTGATATGCTGACATTGGTTCTACTCAATACTTGCAAGTGGGACAACATATGCATATCTACTAAATAATATTATTTAAACAAATACTGACAATTTCTTTTAATTGACTATAAGGTTGCAAAAGCTGCCTAGTTAAATATTTTATGGTAATTTTAATGCTGCCATTTTTACAACTACTCTACATAATTCAAAACATCTGCCTAGTTCCCAGAGGCCTATAAACATGAAAAAGTGAAACTTAGAGATGATTTATTCACAAATGGATATCCTGGAACCCTCCCAATAAGGTATTATAAGAACCCTACAAAGCAGGACAAATAAACCATGTCAGGCTACGTTAAAATTACCCATTATTAGAGGCAGACCTGAAAAACTGAAGGGGATTCAACAGTGATATAGGACAAGATGATTTTAAAGAGCAGCAACATTTCGAGAAGTACAGACACCCTTGTAGTATCAAAAAACTGCATCTACAGCATACCTTGCAAGTATGGATGCCCATACATTGGGAAGACAAAACAACCTTTGGGCACCAGGGTTAGGAAGCACCCTATGACTACTTCAAGGGCAGAAATAACAAAATCCGTATTAATAAATCACAGATGAACTAAACCCCACAACATCAACTGAAATCAGGCCAAGGTGGAGCTCTGGTAGAAAATATAATTAAAAAAACACATTCATAATTTCAATTATCAATCATTAGGTAATCCAGTCAGTATCCAAACTAGAAACATGTGATGACCACTTATTGAGCTGTTGCCATTCCGCATCCTCAGGAACCAATCACCATCGAGTTTTATCCAGTGTTATAGTTCCTGGTACCCTATATGAGAATGTAATAGCCCGGGAAATAGAATGTGTCCAAGATCACAGAAAAGTCACACTTCCTTTTTTTGGAAACATTCAGTTTAAGATCTCCTCATGAAGCAAACACTTCTCCTACTTCCCCCTACCCCCACACACACACGAAGCCGTTGTCTGGATCCGCCCATTATCGGGTTAGTCCATAAGGTTTTTTCCCTTGTGACTTTCATTTTTGGCGCACCTAGAAGAATTCCATACAATTCTAAAGAAACCTCTTTCAAATTCTTCCAAATTGAAAATAGTTACCTCAATTAATGTCAAACATCCTAATTTCAATTTTTTCTTAGTCTTGGTCTTAATTATTTTTGAAAACGGGATCTGATTCAGACTCTGACATGTCTGATAAGTTTGAAATATACAGACTTTTTCTCCAAGTGTTATGTTTTTCTCGCCAAAAAATCGTAAACACATGCTTTTTGTTAGGTGAGAAATAGAATTTTGTATTGATAGTTCTTCTAACACTAAAAAATTATCTACAATTTTTTTTTACACTTTAAGTTTTTCTTAAAGACCAAAAAATCTATTTTGAAGATTTCGTTAATCAAAAAAGAGCTTACATTTAATACATATTTTCAGATTACGCATATAAATACTAAGAGGTTATTATTTTGTATTTTTTTCAGAGCTTCCCGTAGCAAACTAATAGATTCTTCGCCCAAAGAAAACCCTACACCTCCAAAACCCGCAGCACGTCGCCTTATCAAAGTCGATTTCTCTCAATTCGAAGACGACGAAGAAGAAGACGTAGATAACACCCCCGAATCTTCGGAGCCGGGTTTGTGGTCTAAAGAAGCTGCTCAAGTGGTAGATGGAACTCTCGAGGCCTACGACTTAGCTACACAAGAGTATTATAAAAGTGGCATAAGAAGAAACACTTTGGAAGTCGGTGACGCAAATATAGGTCAGTTCTACTTATCTATTTATAAATAAACATCCCCATTGCGAGAAGAACTTCCCACCTGACCAAGCCCATTTGGCAATAGGATCCGCCCATTTGCAATATGCCCGTGCACGTACCAACAATCTCCGCCCATTTGCAATATGCCCTTTCACGTACCAACAAACTCCGCTCCTTTGCCAATAGGCCCCGCCCATTTACCAATAGACCCCGCCCATTTACCAATAGACCCCGCCCATTTACCAATAGGCCCCGCACATTTACCAATAGGCCCCGCCCATTTACCAATAGGCCCAACCCATTTACCAATAGACCTCGGCCATTTGTCAATAGGCCGGCCCACTTTTCCAATGGTCCCGTTCATTCCCATAGAGGCCACGCCCACTTACCAGCAGCCTCGTTAAAAAAATTGTTAGACCAAAAAATGGAAAAAAATGTCCCCAAAATTTTTAGCTCAAAAAATTTGTAGGTGACAAAAAAAAATTGAAAAAAAAACAATTTTGTGTTAAAATATTTGGTAGGGGACAAAAAAAATCTAAAAAAAATCTCCAAAATTCTTTGTGGTCCAAAATTTGGTGATGAAAAAAATGTATGAAAATGTTTCAGGTTGTTATTCAGTGCCGCAATCTCGCCCTTGTTCAAGACAATCATGTAACAGCTCTGAAGCTGAATCCGTACAGTTGGAACCAGAAGTCGCTCGACAAATCCAAGAAGAACTAACCACTCCACAAAATTGGCAGGACAGTATATCTTTGGACGATCGATTGTCATTAACTTTATCAGAAATAGTACACATCAGGAGCGTGCTAACCAAAGCCGAACTGGAAGCCTTGCCTATGGAGGGAAGGGTAAGTTTCAAATTTTAAATATTTTTAAAGCAGGAGTCCAGAAGTGTTAATTAAAATTTATAGGGTTCTTTATTAATAAATATTATGTATATTTAAGCCAGTTTGCGACCTTTTTTCCATGCCTCTCTTTCTTGTCATGATGCAGCTTTCAATCATCTTCTTTATATGCCCTTTTTTACTTGTTTTGTCCATTCGGTGGGCTACCACTTTTTCTTCTCCATTTTAGTATTTTTTTTTGGACAAAAATTCCCACTTAAGTCGTCATCTGTACATTTTTTGTTATAGATTTTTCTACTGCCATTTTTATTCTTCTTTCAATATTTGTAACCCTTTGCATTCTTGATACGCCCTCTAAGGGGAAAATTCACTAAACCCTAGATATCCTAGCTATTAAAATGGTTTAGCTGTGTGGGAGCCTTGCCAAGTTTTCAGGCTCGTGGTTGGAGTCTGAGCTGTTCCTAACAGGACGGCTTTTTTGGTTAAGGTTTTCGTCCAGACCGAGGTATTTTAAATTATTTAATAGATATTTTGGGACTACTCCTGTCGTTGACATAACAATTGGTACAGTTCTTGTGCTGTTCAAGTCCCACTGAGTCTTTATTTGAAATTCCAAATCTCTATATTTGGTTATTTTCTTAGCCTGGTTGATGTTTATATTATTGTTGTTAGGAATTGGTATAAGTAGCCCGCCATCTTGGGTGGTTCGCCATATTGGATTTAGAGTGAAGTCTTTTGATTTGATTTTTCGTATCCATCTCAGCAAACTCTTTCATTTGATACCCATATCATGGGAGTGCTTAAATATAATAACTAGCCCGCCATCTTCTGTCGTCCGACATATTGGATTTATAATGGCAGTTGCCAGATTTGACTCGAACATACATACAAACATTGGAAGTTAAATAAAGCTTTATTTTAGAGCATTTTTTTGTCAGGTAAGACAAGATGTCGAAGCCCGAAAAGTCTGCTTCCTCTGCCTGAAAACACGTTTCGGCATTTTTGGTCCATGGGGTCAGCGTTGCAGCCTATGTAAACGTACGGTCTGCACAAGGTGCTGTTCCAAAATGAGCATTCCCATGGAATATTTTTCCAGTGTTCCCGTAGTACTCCTCAGTCCGAGTATCATGTGTACGCCTGAAGAGGAAAACAAGGAGTCTCTCGCCAAAAGTCTAGTCAGTAAAATCACCCCAGATTCGAGTCAGATTATGAGGGATAGCAGCCCAGATTGCAGCAGGCCCAGTTCGAGTATGGAGAGTAGCGTGATCAGCGATCCTGGGACAGTAGGAAGGTTCCGCACGAGAACTCCTACCGGAAGTAAGTACTCTGTGAATTCGGCATATTAGTCGATGTTTTTAAAAAAATGTAACTGTCTGACAGCTCAGAGACGAGAAGCGATGGCTATCGTAATATATTTATCGTGTTGAGTCAAGTTAGCATGTCATAATCAGATCTCTTTTTTTTGAACCTTTACGAGGGCTGCCTTTTATATTTCGGGATTGGACAACCCTAGTGTTACAATCTGACAACTGACAGCTCTATCGTAAATTTTGACATTTTTGAGGTTATACATACTCAGAACGTTTTGACATACGATGTCGTAGTTCACTCCAAGACGAATTTCGTGAAGGTCGTCCAAAAACAGTTGTTGTTCCGGAAACCATTGATGCTGTGCGCGAACTGATATTGCAAGATCATCATGTGACCTATCGTGAAATTGAGTCAACCTTACACATTAGTGGGACCAGCATAGATTCAATATTGCATAAACATTTGAATGTCAAAAAATTTTGTTCGTGTTGGATCCCACACAATTTGTCAATGGTTCAAAAAAACGCGTGCTTCAAAACACGTTTATGACATAGTGACAGGTGATGAATCGTGGATTTACGCGTATGAGCCCGAAAGTAAACAGCAGTCGACTGTATGGGTGTTTTTTGAAGATGAGTCGAATCCAACAAAAGTTGTTCGCGCACGAAGCACTTCCAAGCAAATGATCGCCCGTTTTTTCGGAAAAACTGAAGAACAACGCAGAAAAGTCAATTATGAGGAAAACCAACCGCCGAAGACGGATCACTCTTCACCACGACAATGCGAGCTCTCACACATCGGCTCAAACAACTGCATTTTTGACCACTCAAAACATCGATTTGTTGAGTCATCCGCCGTATAGTCCTGACTTGTCACCAAATGACTTCTTTTTATTCCCGTACGTAAAAAACAAACTGAGAGGTCAACATTTTTCGACACCTGAAGAAGTGGTTGCTGCGTTCAGAATGCATGTTTTGGAGATACCTCAATCAGAATGGAAAAAGTGCTTCGGCAATTGGTTCAAACGCATGCAAAAGTGTATAGATCTTCATGGGGAATATTTTGAAAAACAATAAAGCGATTTTCGATGATTAATATTTGTTTTTGTTCTCTAATCCCGAAATATAAAAGGCAGCCCTCGTACTGTTATACCGTTTTCTAAATGTTCTAATTTAGTACAGTATAAGATTCTATCACTCATTAAATTTTGGTCTCATCTTTGTTTTGGTTGTAGGATTAAAGATACATGAATTAGGTTAGGTATTATTTTACAGACTTTTGACTTCATTGAATCAACAACAACAAACATATTTTCAGGTCGAAGGGCCCAATCATAAATTCATTAATTATATAAAAACAATATATAAAAGTACAAAAATGAAAATTAAATGCTGAGCATTATCATATTAAAAATAAACGTACAGAACAAAAGATAAGGATTAATTCATAACATGAAATTCTAATACAATAAAAATACAGAAAGAGAAAAGTCTTCAGATATATTAATTATTATTGTCAATTTTGTACATATAAAACCTATAAAAAATATTAATATATATTTATATGTGAAAAACATTAAAAAAAATCAATTCGATAAAGTTCGAGGAAGTGATGCCCCCCTCCAACTAACTTTATTCAAAGCAAATAACTCAATAACTAATTACTATAAACAATAATTTAAAACATGTTCCATAGTTTAAGATGTTGCGAATTTCAAATAATCAAAAAAAAATCAGACCTGTCATATTCCTCCTAAATAAAAAGTGACTAGATGAATGCTTGAACTTAACTTTATTTTTTCCTTAGATCGCTCAGTAGCTCGTGCCGTGGACAAATTCAAAGGCTCCCTGATGATGGTGTGTCACGATTGCAAAACCATGGTTCTGCAGATCATCAAATCGGCCCGAGAGAATCGTGCCGCCATAAGAAATAAAACCATTCAGAGTCTGACTCTGAACTTATCCCCGGTGTTTTAAATCAAAGTGATAATCTAGGTTCCCTTCTATATCGATTTTAAAGTAATTCAAAGTAGAGATATGCATTAATAGTTTTCACCACAACGAAGTAGTTCTAAAAATACCTCGTATTCGTATGGATGGTTATTCATGTTTGTTACCACCACAAAATATTCACCTGTAGGGACAAACGCTCGTGTTATACATTGGATGGAAACTTTGCGCGCCATCTATTGGTTGGGTACATCATTAAACGGGAATTTACAGTAAACTGCAATACTTATTGAATTTTGTAATATTCGTTTTGTAAATGCATTGTAGTTGAGATAAATAGCGTGAGGCTTCTATTTAGCATTCGTAATATTTAATTAAGAAAAACATCTTTTATCATTATCAGAAATACTAACTGAAAAATGTTATGAAACACCTATTTAAACAGTGCATTTTTGTAATTGTCTTCTAAACGTTGTTTGTGGCATATTCTTGATTACTTTTATGTTTTTTGGGCAATAACACCACAATCGAAATAAAACTATATATATTGAAGGAAAACCAAACATTTCAAAGTCTTCTAAAAATCGATTGTGAAAGCCGTTACTTTGTGATAGTCAATCATGATGATGAAATGAAACTAATTACTTTGTTTTCTATCACTAACACATTTATTCATTAAAACATGTGACTAGTTTCGATGCCTAGCGCATCATTTTCAGACATATATAAACAATGAACAAACCCATCTAACAAACCTTAAATACAAAAGTAATGACCAAATACACCGACATGATGGTTAGCCGGTCGTACTCAAGAACATAATGAATATAAAACTAAACGGATATAAAGGTATTATACAACTACCTGATATTCTAAGATTATCACCGGGAATATCCGTCCTAACGTAGTAATTCGAACAGGGGTGTTTTTATAAAGTTAAGCTGATCATTAAGTAGCAAATCTGGGAATTTATTGTGAGAGAGGTAAATTTGAATTTGTTCTAAGAAAGATGTTTTAAAATAATTATTACTGAAATGCAACATTTTTTGTGTTTTCTATTGTGGGAAAAGTGTGCCCTGTTTGAATTACATGGTTAGAAAAGGTTGAATCAGTTTTATGTAGTCTAAAAGATCTATAGTGTTCTAGGTACCTGTTAGCAACATTTCTAGTGGTCATTCCCACATAGAAGCTATTACAGTCCGAACATAACAGTTTATAAACTCCTGACTTGTTGTAAATACTAACTTGGTCCTTGGCGTTAAATAATAAATTTGATAACTTGAATTGTGAGAAGAAATTAGTTTCATTTCATCATAATTTCAAAGTCTATTCTGACGTCGTTGTCAATGGTTTTATATTTATTGATGTAAATTGCAAAACGAAAAAAAAACGTTTGGTTTTCCTTCAATATACCTCGTTTTATTTCGATTGATGTGTTATTGCCGAAAAAACATAAAAGTAGTGCATTTTTGATAATATAACTAAAAAAAAGAAAACAGAAGTGTTAACATCAATTTGAACGACATAAAATGTATTTTTTAATTTATTGTCTCAAAGAGTACAGTCTATGAAATGAATCTAATGGGCCTTTTCATATTCGAAAATTTTTAGTAGGCATTCGTCAACTTATGTCATTTTTTTCGGGCAAAAAACATTGTATTTACATACCAATGGTATGAAAACTGTTCGAAAAAAATGAAAAACGAATATGAAAAGGCCTAGATTTTATAAAAAAAAACTCACATTATAAAACTAAAATGTAATATTTGATCCTCAACTGTTTTGCATTCTAGTAAAGACAATAGGCAATCAACAATAACCTGAACTAAGCCTAAATTGAAATTAAACATCGCCATCTCTTGATTGGATACATTGTACAAATATTGGACCTTGGGGTATTCCCTTAAACCTCTATAGATGAATGTGTGGTTACCACAATAAATGCTCAAATAGCCGCGCTTAGAGACTTCAATCTTGCCAATCGGTACATTTAGGAATTCAAATTTTCTGAGCTTCATAGTGATATATAAGATATTAGGAAAATTTTTGTATAAGTGTTTTTATTAAAATGCGTTGTGGTGGAAACATTAATGTACAAGTGACAAATTAAAGAGATTTTAAAAAATGTTAACCCACACCAAAGATTAGATAGTATTATATTGTTCCTCACACACAAATCAAACTACTCTCTCTGTCGATAAAAATTCCTACTTCTGCCTTCCTCAAATTCAGTTAGTTTTGAAAAAAAATACAAAAAAAAACATGCTGATACAGTAATTACAAGGTGTGCTCAATTATGTGTAAAAATTTAGCAATTTCATGGAAACTCTACCATAGGTTGTTCAAAATTAAAATACTTCTCTCCTGATAATTTGTAAGATATTTAATAAAATCAATTTAGTAATGAAAAAATACGTCACGTCAGTGCAAATCCTCAGTTTGCTTAAGTACCATTTTCACCATATTCTTTATAGCTTACTTAAATTTAAAAATATTTTTCTGCAAATTATACAGGTATTTTTTATACTTTCAGTTCCAGATTTTTTCTTACTATTTGAAGAACAGTTTTGAAGTGAAAGAGAGAGAGAGAAACAGAAAGAATATGTCTATTGCGGAGTAAATTGTGTTGGTAAATTATGTTGGGCGCACCTTATATTTCATATTGTAATCTTGTCCAGAGCCATGGAAATTAGGTACCCAGTTCTTATTACGATACAGAGAAATTGTTTTGGCATTATAAAAAAGAAAGGTTTACTTAAATTCGACTATGAATATGATTGTAATAATGACGATTTTAGAGGAGCGTCATCATTGATTTTACTTACTTCACTCAGTTGGTTCAAAAATGTGTAATTACAGAATATATTAGTCAGATATTTGTTGGCATGCCCTGTAAAACTTTTCCCATGGCGTCCTAGTAAAAAATGTTTCAAATGTGTTTAAAAACATTAATATTCTATGGATTTTTTCGTCAAATTTTATTTATTTATGTTAAGAGTTCAAATGATCCTTAAAATTGAGTGTATCACTTCTTGACATTCTGATTAAAAGCTCTATGGAAATAGCGCATTTTTTTAGATGTGAAGGGGTCATAGTAACAGTGGATAATGTCATTTGAATTAAGAAGTCTGGCATATAATCCTACATTAGAACATGCCCTAGAAACATGACTTCAAAGTCAGGATCAAAGTGAATTCAAGAAACTGAGAAGATAAATAAATACTAAAAACCAATACTTGGGATTTTTTCTTCACTTTCAATTGGGGGTACAATTTAATGAATATATTGTACATCTTGACATCTCAAAATGACTATTTTTTAAGTTATGAGCAGCAAAAGTGACATAGTTGGGCGGAGAGTTTTGATTTAGGGTGTGGCAAAAATAATTAGGGCGGGGCAAAAAAATGGCAAAAGTAGGTATCAAAATCTACTCTATACTTTACTCAACAATACAATATTGATAGAAATCAAGCATCCTATTCTATGAATAAATAATAATGAGACTAAGTTGATGTTGCCAATACCTAAAGAACCATAATACACTTTATTTATTTATTTAATGTCTTCTCAGTTGACCTCAATCCTGACTTTGAAGTCCTGATTAAAGGGCATCATGGAAGATGGGATTTTGTGGTCCTGTATAAGAGTGTCTTCATTCACGCGAAAGCCCTAAAATAAGATCGTTAAATAACTCCTTATCACTTACAATATACTCTCAACTTTGTCACTTTTTCCCCCTTATAACTCAAAAAACTATCGATTTTCAAACGTAATGCTGATGACTATAACCCTTTTTGGATTTGTTCGGGATCTTTCGTTATATTAATAAAATATTATCAACTGTAGTAGTGAGCTTTGTGCAGCAGTGTAATGACGGTTTCTTGTAATTATCTAGTCAGCCAATACTTACCAAACGTTTGATTGTTCATAATATTATAGTATATACAAACGTTACATCATATGTGTTAGGCAATCCATATTACACACACTAAAAAATTGTATGCAACCAGCATTCAAGTGACTTCCTTTTCATTAAATTACACACACCCGACTTAAATGTAATTTTTATTCTGTCAAACTCCAAAATTATACATCGTAAACAGATAATAATATTTTTCAAAAAAATCTCTCTTACTGTCTTTTTTTGTACAAAAATACACAGATTTGAACACTAAATGTTTCTTACTTACATTAATAGTTATACAGATTTGGTAATTTTTGCAAAGATAGTCTCTTTTTAACACCTATCACATTTATTAATTACTCTATCAAACACTCTCTCATAAGAGGCAATTTTTTTTTGGGGAAGTATTGAATTTTCAGCTTTGTTACTATGAAATATTTTTTATGCATTGCCATTTTATTACTTAGAGGAATCCGTATCCGTTATTTGTAAAGAGTAAATATCATATTTTTAATATTTTTCGTTTGATGCCTAATACTAATGTGAAGTATGATGATTGGTGTCATATTTTTCATGGCACTGCAGACATTTTACAAAATTTAAAAAAAAAGTTCATAATAAGGGTAAATTTGTAGATAAATCCTATTATTATTATTTTGTAATTAGTTACTAATATTTTATTTATTTGGTGATATTTCGTTTACTTAAGGTGTGTTTAATTAATTCTAATGGATAGTTTTTGTTTGGTACATATTCTGTTAATATTTACGTTTTAAATTTCATTTCTGTGGACCTGAAGCTGGACCTTTTAAATGGTTTTGGTATTTTTAACTCTGATATTAATGTTTCCTTTTGTTTAAAACACACTAGTTGTTTTACTTTGACATTTTCTGGTGTGCCTACTAAAACAATCTGAGAATTATTTTCAACTTAGTAATGGTTTATATAAAAATAGTTCAATTTTTTAAAAAAATATATGAAAATCTATTTATTAAATAGAAATTTTAAATGGTAGCAATATTGTTAAATTATTATAGTTTTTACATATTTCTTTGCATTGGAAAATTTAGGGTACTTCTGAAGTAAAACAATTGGAACATTTTTCACACTGGAAAAAATGTTTATATTTGTACAGTTTTTGATCACATAGGAAACTAAAAAAAAACAGTTTCACTTCAAATTACATTTAGCAGCATTTCAAAGTTCGAACCTCTTTTTACAAGTTCGATAGCTTTTCGCATATTCACTGCACTCTGTCGGCCCATTTTCGAACCATTTTGATAGGACATTTAACATTTCTGCTGACCCAATTGCTCTATTACACAAAGCGCCATACAATCCAAAGAGGTTTATACGTAGAGTGAATTAGGTATGGGCGTTATTGTAAGTTGCAGTGTAATAACAGTAGAAAGAGAAAGACAATATCAGGGAGCGCTTGCTATGTCTCTACCCTACCAATAGTAGGCGTCACCACTGACACTGACCAATCAGGAAAGACACGCTTATTCTCTCTCTCTTTCTATTGATATTACATGAATTTCACTACTTCACGTGCTCTACAGAATTAACCTCTTTGATACAATCACAACAACAACAAACTAAATTATAGGTTATGAACATGTGCTTAACGAATACAGGGGCGGATCCAAAGATGGTTGGAGGGGTTGGGGAATTTCTAGCCCATGACAACTATAACCCCCGAGCACAACGTCGCCAATAAAGGTATTCTGGATACGCTCAGCTCCTTCAGGGTTGATATATGTTCGTGCTGAAGAAGTTACACTTACCCTATATGCACCTAACAAAACTTTAAACAAAAACAGGGAAATTATAGAAATGGGTGGACATATCAAGACAGAGACACTGGCACTTGTCAATGTGAACTCCCTACCCTATGCTACAATAAAATAATTCGATGTTTTTTAGTTTCATTTCTCTAAACATTTGTATAAATAGATATTGCTTGATTCCTTAGGACACGAATAATAATAATAATGATGGTATTAATCTTATAAATATTTTTGAATCACATTTACTGAACCTACAACGAAATTTTACATTCAATAATAAAATAATATTTTTGATAAAGTACCCTACATTTTTCTGAAAAACTTTGTAACCAAAAAAAATATACTATTGGTGTTCAAGTATAGATATTTATAAAACTACCTTTCTAAGTACCAAAGAATTGTGTAAGTATTTGTAACTTTTATTGCGTTAACTCAATTTTGTAATATTGTAAAAGATCATTGACAAATGTAATTTATTTTCAAATTAAAACAGATTGAAGCTTTTTTCACAAATAAAAATTATAAACCACATACAAAAGCGGTTTTTAAAGAGTGTGTTAAAATTAGTTAAAACTAGGCATTTATAATAATTTTAAAACATTCCAATACCTGTGGTGAAAAATAATTTATGTTGATATTGTATTAAAATATTTATATTGTTGTATTTGGATGTTTGATCGAGTATTTATTATTCTTAAATATGTAAATTTTTATTTTTTTAATAGCTAGGGAATTTTAAAGAGTTGTTTAACTAGGAAAGATTTCAAGAAATGAATATTTTATTTTGATAACTGTAACTTTCTTCTCAAAGACGTACATGGAAAATAATAAATGCTATGTTGTAATGTTAAAACTGTGTTTTATTTCAAAAATATAACCTCAATAAGTAGGTGACTAATGTAGCTTAAGCCTTAAGCTACATTAGCCATGTGGGTATTTAAGAAATGAAAAAAATGAACAAATGCGTGATTTTGTTGCTAATTTGTAGCTGAAAGATGACACAAAATAATATCCCCGACAGCATCCCTTACGGATCAAACCCAACCCCATGTACCCCTAAATGGCGAAAATCTTTTTTATTTGCTAATTTGTCAATTACGATTTTATTTTTTAAGTTTTTTTGGGAATAACACCACCATTGAAACAAAAAGCTGTATATTGAAAGAAGATACCAAACGTCGATTCTGACTTCGTTGTCAATGGCTTTAAAATATACAGTTTTTTAATTCAATTGTAGTATTATTCCCAAGAAAACTTAAAATAATCAAGAACATGCCACAAATAGCATTTAGAAGACAATTAAGATTTTGTTGCTCAAGCCAAAATCTTAAAACTTCCCACTCACCCTTTGCGCGAGGCCAGGATCTCGTTTTGCCCTTCAGAAAATTATTGAGGACACTTCCAGCTCCCTTGCCATCCACACCCTGAGTTTTCCTTCTACATAATAGTTGTCTTCTTGTTGGGATAGCTTGGCTTTGGTTTGTTTCTGTTGCTTTACCTCATTGGTAGTACAGCAACTGTCTTCTTTGTGGTTCGGACCTATTCTTTGCTATGTTTAAAATCACCTATTACAACTATTTCGTGTTTGACGAACTGCATGCTCTCACATTTATAGCAATAGCTGTCATCAGCACGAGTCAGTTCTCAATTAAAGCCTGGGTTACATGGTGGTGTTCTTGGTCTACAGAAGTGCTTTTGAGAATACCTCTGCCATTTTTAAGGCACAAATTGGTAAAAAAGTCAGGTTTTAGTCTTATTTCAATATCTATTCTCATTTCTTAAATACCCACATGGCTAATACAGCTTAAGAGGTAAACTACACTAACCACCGTTTAAGCGCAATAGCTTGAGCAGAAAAAAGGTAATTGACGTCACAAATTAGCAACAAAATACCCCACAAACCCATTTTACAAAATATTTAGCGTTAAGATTTTCGCCATTTAGGGGTACATGGGGGTGGGTTTGATCCGTAGAGGCTGCTTTTGGGGGAATTATTTTGTTCCACATTTGACCAACAATATTTTTTTACTAATAATATAAGTGTGGTGACTATGAAACAGGCCCCTGGACGCTAATGTGAGAGCCGGAATATTTGTAAATAAATATATCTTTCCCTATTTTAGTCTCATATTTCAACCCACTTTTCGTTCGGTCATATATCATGGGTTCGGACACTTACAAGATGGCCTTGTTCTCTTAAACATTCATCAGCAAAATTTCGAGATGTCGAAAATCAGTCTCTAGACATGCCTTAGACGTCGATGGTGAACTTCATTTGTGCCCTGCCGACGTCCGGTGCCTATTTTTCTCTGACTTGGAAATTGTCAACCCCTCGTGACAACATCTCATAACAGTAGTTGGATTTCTGTTTTTCCGTCAACCGATTTTCTTTATTCGTTTTGTTTAGTAGCTACTGACGACCTTCAGTGCAGCATATATAAAGAATCTTTATTTATGTCTATTAAGTAACTTAATGATAAATTAATAATATAATCCAAGTGAGTGGCGCCCACTATGAACAAGTAGCTTAATCTTCGAAATTTGACAGCAGTCGACAGTAAAAATTCAATAGTGTACAAATATTACTAAAATAATCGACTTTTACTTACAAAGATGTATGCTCTAAAAGCGTTCTTTTCCTGTTAATTATATCGGAAAAAGAAATTGAATTTCATTGTTTATTGACACAATTGGTCGAATTTCGACCATTGGGCGACAGCTAGTTATGTTTAAACATCTTAGTGTAATAAATTCTTTGTTAGTGAGCATATTTTGATAGTCTTTCTAATGCATGTGTAATGAGATAATTTGAAAGCTTACAAAATTAGTTTCGGCATTAACGAAATGTATTTGTTTAGTTCATAATATATTTTTTAATTGTATAGCATCTCAAATTCATTCTCATTCCTCACCACAAATTTTTGCAAAGGTTGGCATTAAAACACTTATTTTTTATGAAATATTGGTTTTAATTTCCACAGGTATAAACATTCTTTCATCCAGGGAGGTTCACTGCACTTTTTCATCAATGGAAGAGATAGATTTTAGTCAATCTCACAAGTATGGACACAAAAATTAAGGCAATTTGAATTAAAAAATGAGTATAAATTAAATAACAAAAATAAGATAAAATTTATTAATAAGGCTCCTAAAATTTCTCTTCTTCCAGTCCATGTTTAAAGAACATCAATACGGGTACGGAGTCACCGTCGATTTCGCGGTATTCCATCAGTCCTACCATACCGTCAATGTCCATTGATTCTCCGGTGAAGAATTGGAGCTCTTTAAATCGCCCTAAGATATCTTTCATTACTTTATTCATATTCGTTTTGAACACCTCAACTTGGTCAGGAGATTTCTCTTCTAATTTTGCAACTAATCTGAAACAGAAGAGATAAACATAAATATGTGTACCTAAACTTTTGGAAATACTGCATCATCAACAATAACTTAAATATACAAAGTGGTTCACACTTAGATGAAATAAAGGTTCAACTTGAATTTTGAATATTTTTGGTTTTGATAAAAAAAATTTTACATGTCTAAAATGTTAAAAAGGTCAAAAACGAACGATGAAAATGTCAAAAATATTAATAACACCAGTACTGAAATTGAAAGTGTCAAAAATGTTAATAGTCAAAAACTTCAAAAAGGCAAAAAATATCAAAAATGGCATTTCAAATAAAATAACAAAAAAATGCAAAATGGGAAAATCAATATATCAATATCAAAAAACTTGGACACATCAAATATGTATAGAGCTCTTCATATTAAATCCCAAAATACTGTATTTTTAGAAGCCATTGTAACCATTAAAAGTATGGGATATGAAAATTACCAAATAATAAAAAAACAAGATAAATATGCCCATTTCTCTAATCCATGCAAAGCCAGAACAAATCAGGTAGTAACATTATAAAAAAATTAAAGAGTTATGTTGACTGATTAATAAAATTGCAAGAGATTGTTTGGGTTAAAAAAAATACCCAATATTTATTTGAATTTTGATTAGGGAATAAAACCAACATAACAAGTTTTAAATGTAAATTGAATGATTCCTATAACTTAAAATTATGTTAGAAGTTTAGGATAAACTTTTGCATTACAAAGAGAATGCAAAAGTGACAAACCAAGACTTCTATCAATATCACATGCTTTGCTCTGAATAAGACATTAAACCATTATTCAGTATTAGTGCATGTTGTAAATATTTGCCAGTATCATTTTCAATTCTTATCAAAGACAGATAACTTTATAAATAATTTATTGCAATTAATATGTTGCAATACCATCCACTCATGATGGAAAAATGCTTTCTGTAAATATTTACTTAATGTTGAGGTATTATGCTATAATCTCATTATTTTATAAACAATATTTTTAGAAATGAGCTTACATTGTGAAATAGCACTGCCTTTTTTTAATTGTTATAAAAAGGAAGGGAATTAATAAAATCTGACATATACCAGTAAATATCTAGGTAAAAATGATTAGAGCATATACATATATTTCATATTTAGAAAACGTATGTGAAAATATACACAAGTCTCTGACTCTGAAGATGCCACAAATGAAAATATACCACTGGAGAATCCCATCACTATATGGGCTTATATAGAGTAGAATTGATTGATTCATTGTTTAATCATGTTTATCGACTGAGTTAAATAATGTGTCATGTGTTATATTTGAATTTGGAAGAAAAATAATAAAATTAGTACTTTAAACGGAAATTGTTAGTTATTATCCAGCATTATAACATTATGTCTTAGCTCAATTTGAGTAACTGTGACAATTTTATTCATGCAGCTTTATTTATTATTATATTATATTAAAGTGTAAGAAAACTAACCTGGTCATCAAAAAATTAAACAGGACCTTATATTGTATTCTAACTGAAAAAATGTGACTATAGCTTAAAACAAAACATAAGTGAAACATTGAAAAGTACAATAACACCACAATCGAAATAAAACGACGTATTTAAAACATATTGTCATGGCTTTATATTTATTATTAATAATCTTCGTTTTGCATACATCAATAAATATAAAGCCATTGACCACAAAGTCAGAATAAACTTTCAAACGTTTGGTTTTCCTTCAATATATGTCGTTTTAGTTCGATTGGTGTTATTGCCCAAAAAACATAAAAGTAAAACATAAGTGAGAAAGTACACTATTATTTAAAACATATATACATACATTTTCAAATGAATTGGTTTATTTAAGGATGTTTTTTCATGAAAAATATTTGTACTTTGTGAAGTTCTAATTACAGGATCAAAACTGCACCTTTAGTCTTTATATTATTGTTCTTTAAAGTAGCAACACCACAAACTGTCCCTTTGCATTTAATAGAAATTAATTTAAAGGCTTTTCAATTAAATTAACAGACAAATGTTGTGGCCCAATATACTACAAATAAACTGCTAAATTTATCTGTAAAGACACAAAAATGAATAAATACTATTTCTACACAAGACATTTATAAATAAAGAATGAAATTATTTTCTACAACCTGCAAAAAATGTTGAAAATTGTTTAAATTAAATGAATTATATTCAATGGATGAAGATAGACATTTCATTCCCAGCTGATGTTATGTACAAACTTCGCCACATTTGGGAACACAAGTCAGCATAGGTGCATAAAAAATTTGAACGATTTATAAAACTATTTCGTTATTGTATATTCTGAACTAAAACTTTTAATCTTTATAAATGTCTCAAAATTGTTTTTGTGTTATTACACTATATGCTACTATAAAGAGCATACATGATGACTTGAATGATAATTGGTGGTAAAATTCTGTACCGATTGTGTAAATTTATTAAATTATCTTAAAGTGTTTTCAAATTGAATTTAGATAGACGCTTGAAGATACTACAAATGTTTAGCATTAGATAAGATGGTAACAGAATATAGCAGAATATTCCAGATCATTAGAGTATTGATATAAGTATCATTTATGTTTTTTTACGAAGATTGTACACTAGAAGACCAGGATCAACCAGAAAACAGTCTAGAGTGCAACATGATGAACATTTTGTAACAATTTCTGTATTATGGAATCTCTATTTAACATCAAATGTCAATTCCTAGTAATTTATTAGGGGTTCAATGAACTCTAATATTGGCATGAACTGTTAGACCATCAGTTTGTGACAGATTTTGGTCCACCATTTTGTCACTTCTGCCTCAAAGGGAGTTTGAAAAGTGTGTTATTGTTATAAACATTGAGGTGAAATAATCTCATAGCTATCATCAGAGAATCTTGTCTATTGGCCAAAGGAATGTGAAATTAGGATGTGATCTGGTAAGCAAAGCAAACAATATGACGCGATTTGCTCATTTGTGCCAAGCAAAAAATGGAATTAATGTGAAGAGTGGTCTACAAACAAATTGGCACAATCTCCTGTAATCAACATAGCAGAAGTGAGAAAATCAGTCCAAACACTTTTTTTCTTTTGGAAAATGTGTTTTTGACATATTACCACATGGTATCTCGCAAATTTCGTCACATTGTATTCAACAATCACACTTTTCAACAGTCTTCAAGAAGCATGAAAATTGTGCACCAAAATCTGTCACCAACTGATAATATTATATTTAATGAAAATAAACTACTGTTATCATAGTTTATGAATTTTGTGATATCTGCACAACAGTATATGCAGTTTCAAGACCCACAATACTTTCAAGATATAGGACAAAACAAGTAACATTTTCAAGTTCAACTTATTTGTTATCATCTTTAATCATTTCACGTTTTAAACATCGGTCAAATGAAGCCAAAAAAAATTAAAAACTTACTTTTTCATATAATCCTTAAGATAAGCAGTGTATGATTTTTTGTCACCAAATGCATATGTTTCACACAACCTGTGATTTAAAACGACATCGACGCCTGATTCAACGGCGTCGTCGGTGCCCTCATCCGCTTCTTCAGCAGAAGGGTTAGCCCCGTCGAGCTGAATTTCGCCGTGTTTTCTTTGTACCAATTTACCATAAACTTCATATACTACTTCATCTACTAATTTCATTTTGTAGGTATCAGAGAACATTTCATCTCCTAAAAATAAATATAACAATTAGTAAAAATGTAATTGAAATGAATCATTTATGAACTGTTTTGTCTATTTTTAATCTAATCAAATATGTCCATTGCAAACTTCAAGATAACCCAACAACTTGTCAAATCATCAAACAGATGTGAAATTATAAAATCATCCATAACTTTAATCAGAAAAATATGGGTACCATCGTTTAGAAATGAAAAAATGTAACAATACTCACCAGTAAAAATATCTTTGTAAATTTTCATGTTGTAAAAATAAGTAGATTTTAAACTACCTAAATGAAAACACGACAAAATATGTCTAAAGTGCACCAATAAAGGACAAGACCAAGGAAAGATTTGACAGAAATCAATCAACCATAGAACTTTATAAGCTAAACAAAAATTCACAGAACAAATAACTATTTGACCTGTGGTAATACACTTTTTGACGTATCTGGAAAAGACATACGTTCCAAATACCACAAAACGACAAATTTTTGATGTCTTATGCATGTGAAGTTGCCAAGTCTGTGAAAATTCTTAAATATTCTTTAAGTTCTTAAATACGATGATGTACTAATTATAAAACTTCTAAATTATAAATACAGTACTATTCAGGATCAACCATTGATAAATTAAAAATTCCTGAGTCGCTACATTATCACATGGAATAATAAAGAATTTCGAGAAAAGATTGTTGGTGAGGTCTGGAATTATTTTGCCTGTCCATTGAGTTGTCTCTCAATTTTTTCCTAAAAAAAGGTCTCCAAACACAAGTATAATACAATATACGTTATATTACTTATATACAGGAATACTGGTTGATCATTTTGTAGACATCTCTTTCTCTCAGAATAACTGTGGGAAGAATCTCTGTACAGACAGTCAGCAATGCAGGCAATTTTACGAAAATTGCCTACTACACTTTGTCCTTCATCTACAATTTTCAAAGGAGAGAAATCCCAATAAACAGGCTAAATAATAGATGGAATTATCTTAATGCAAAGTCATTAAACAATGCGAAAACAAAATGAGGGTGAAACAAGTAGCTAAATAATTTTGAGTAACTCCTTTTTAATCAAGTATAAAATCAGTTTTTTTCAAACAGTAGACATGAGGTGAAAATCCCTAAACATGACCAGTGCACATTGATTAGTGTATGGAAGAAATATTGGTTTCTGGATTTTTGATTGAAGGTAAGAATTTGAATGTAAAATGATAAATGTTAACATCGATACACTTGTAGTGTCCTCAAATTAAATCAATGAATAAATAACCAATACAGGCCATTACCCACAAACACAGATGAAAACATTTCAATAATCAGAAAACCTTCGGCTATTGAAAGTGAAGTATATAAGCACAGTGTGATATCCTAATTAAAATTGTTTTATTTCACCTATATTTATTTCAACAGAAGTGATATGAAAATTACTCTCTTCGAGGTGTCAGAAATACCATATGTTTTATACAATCTTGTGAAGAAAATTCAACTCTATAATGGTCATTGCTTGTTGACAACAGTTATAAAGTATTTTATGATCATGTTGTAAAATTGCGATATGTTTTGGATGTAGCAAAGAAAGTTTAAATATGATTATCTAATTCTTTATTTGGCAAACACATCAACCTGACAACTAATTGCTTCTCAAATATTTATGTGCAATTTTACAATTGTAAACTCTCACTCCAATATTGTGTCCAGTAAACGACTGAAATTACTTGCAGCTTATAACTTTTGGCCATATCATCTAAAACAAAATGCATTACATATAATACCTATATATTACATTTTTTTGAGTTAAAAGTATTTTATGCCTACTACTATAACGTCATATATGTATTTCAAACATCTAGAAGTGATTTCAAAAAATGGGTATCGCTTTGTTTACTTTGAAATTCTATATTAGGATCATAGACAAGATTATGTGAACATATTCACATGTAAATTTATTGGCAACGTTGCACCAAAATTTGTGTTTTGTGGTATTTGTCACGTATGTCGATTAGTTCAAATAGGGGATTACTTACTCTAATCGACCTGTTAAGCGATGTGTGCACCATATAACGGTTGGTTTGGGAATTAATTTTGTCCGCAGATATTTTATTGATGTTTTGGTACAAAATTCAAAGATAGGATGTTTCTAATAGTTACTTCCGTGCTATTTATTTACACGTCGTTTAGACTAGGACACCACCACGCTATTTACAAGGCCATTGTTCTCATAGTCGTTTACACGTCAGTTGGACATGAAGCCATTACCACGCTATTTACCCGGCAAATGATCTTGCAGCTACATTCCTGCTAATACACGTCTGTTAGACCAATAGCAAGGCAATGGATCCCGTATCCACTCCCATGCTATTTATCCGTCCATTGGACTAGAAGCCACTACCAGGCCCCTTGCACGGTCAGTGGTCCCGTAGCTCATTCCGTGCTATTTACGCGTTGACTACACTTGTAGCTACTACTAAACTTTTTAGATGCCAGTTGGTCGCGTAGTAACTTGCGTGCTATTTACACTTTGAAGGGACAAGTAGCCACTTCCACGCTATCTATACGGCAATTGGTCTCGGAGCGATTTCAGTGCTATTTACACGTCCATGATATGTAGCCATTACCACGCTATTTAAGCGGCAAATAGTCTCGTAGCTGCTTTCCCGCTTAAACGCCTGTTGGAACAACAGCATGTCATTGAATCTTATGTCCACTTCCATGCTATTTACACGTCTGTTACACTCCACTCTAACCATTACCACACTATTTACACGTCGGTTGGGCAAGTAGTCACTACCACGCTATTTATCGGTATTATTTACACGGCAGTTGGCCTTGTAGGCACTTTCATGCCATTTTTTTATTGGTCAAGTACCCACTTCCTCATTATTTACACGTCAATTGAATGCAGTTGGTCTCGTATTACACAACGGTTGATAAGTAGCCAATACCACGTTAATTACAGGGCAATTAGTCACGTCGCGATATTTACACGTCGAATGGACTAGTGGCTACGCTACGCTAATTACAGGCCATTTGGTCTCAGTACCACAGTACTTACACCTCAGTACAACCACAGTAATTACACCTCATTCTTCTAGTGCCACTTCCGTAACAACTAACATTTAAATAACGCGGGAGTGACTACGAGTACAATTGACGTGTAAATAATAACGTGGGAGTGGCTACTAATGCATAGGACGTGTAAATAATGTGTGAGTGGCTACTAACACAATGGACGTGTAAATAACGTGGGAGTGGCTACTAATACATTGGATGTGTAACTATCGCGGTAGTGGCTACTAATACAAAGGACGTGTAAATAACCTGTGGGAGTGGCTACTAATACAACTGACGTGTAAATAACGTGGGAGTAGCTACAAATGCAAAGGACGTGTAAATAACGTGGGAGTGACTACTAACACAATTGACGTGTAAATAACGTGGGAGTGGCTACTAACACAATGTACGTGTAAATAACGTGGGAGTGGGTACTAATTCAAAGAACGTGTAACTAACGTGGGAGTGACTACTAAGACAAATGACGTGTAAATAATGTGGAATTGGCTACTAATACAAAGACATGTATATAACGCGGGAGTGGCTACTAATACAATGGACGTGTAACTAACGTGGGAGTGACTACTAACACAAAGACATGTAAATAACGTGGGAGTGGCTACTAATACAAAGAGACGTGTAAATAACGCGGGAATGGCACTAATACAAAGGACGTGTAAATAACGTGGGAGTAGCTACTAACACTAAGGACGTGTAAATAATGTAGGAGTGGCTACTAATGCATAGGACGTGTAAATAACGCGGGAGTGGCTACTAAGACAATGGACGTGTAAATAACGTGGGAGTGGCTACTAATACAAGGACGTGTAAATAATGTGGAAGTGGCTACTGACACAAAGGACGTGTAAATAACAGGTGAGTGGCTACTAATACAAATGACGTAAAAAACGTAGTAGTGGCTACTTATACATAGTACGTGTAAATATTGTGGGAGTGACTTCTAACACAATGGACGTGTAAATAACGCGGGAGTGACTACGAGTACAACAGGCAGGTAAATAACGCGGGACTGGCTACGAGTACAATTGACTCGTAAATAGCGTGGGAGTGACTACTAATGCAAAGGACGTGTAAATAACGTGGGAGTGGCTGCAAGTACAAAGACTTGTAAATAACGTGGGAGTGCCTACTAATACAATGGACGTGTAAATAACGCGGGAGTAGCTACGGGTACAAAGGACGTGTATATAATGCGGGAGTGGCTACTAATAAATTACGTGTAAATAACACGGGAGTGGTAGTGACTGCTAGTCCAAAAAAACTTTAAATGGCGCAGGAGTGGCTATTAGACCATTTGATATTTTAACATTGTAGCAGTGGCTACTAATCCAAGAACGTGTAAATAACATGGGAATGGTTACACGGCCAAATGCCATGTAATTAGCATGGTAGTCGCTACTAGGCCCCTTCTATTAGACCACATGCTGTGTAAATAGCGTGGTACAGCCGTTTAAGTACCGTAGTAGTGTCTACTAGTCCATTTAACGTTTAATAGGGCGGAAGTGGCTACTTGACCAATTACTATGTAAATAGCGTGGGTAGTTGGCTACTATTCCAATTACCGTGTAAATAGTGTGATAGTGGCTACTTGTCCAATTTGACGTGTAAATCACATGAAAATAGCTACGAGACCCAAAGTCTTGTAAATAGTATGGCAGTGCCTACTAGACCTCTGACGTGTAAATAGCTCGGAAGTGGATACGATTAACAGGTTGGTTGTGGCTAGAAGTCCAAGTGAGGTGTATATAATATTCCTATATTTTTAACGGACTTCCAAAAAGGAGGGGGTTATCATTTCGTCGGCACGTCATGTATGTTCAGTGTTTATTCGAAAACGGCTGGAGCAATTTTGATTTATTCCTTAATACAGCATTGTATTAAGGAATATAACAGAAAGGTAACATATAATTTTCTATAACGTGAGATTTACAGTATCCCAGAAAATCAGTAAAAACAGTAATTAAGGAATTACACTTCAGTGAATTTCAATAAAACTACACTGATTCAATTTGAATATTTTAAATTGTATTCTAAAAAGAGATGTTCCAGCTTGATTTCATATAATTTTCTATAACGTAAAACATACCGTTTTTCTGAATATCGAAAAATATGTGCAATCATAAACATAGCTTAAAGTCAAGATATGTCATGATAGAGTATCCTACAGGGCGTTTGTAACGGTTTTCATTTTCGTGTGAAATGCAACAAAATAAATGTGATATTGAGTGGTACATAAATATGTATAGGATGGTTGAAAATGTAAGGTTGAATAGAATTAAAGTATTATAAGGTTGTTCAAAAATGTTTTTTTAGGTGGCATATAAGTAGTTGTTTATTCAAGGTGGCTGCAATAACAGTAAAACTATAGTTATACAGAGTGGATCAAAAAACGTTAAAAAATAAGCATATACTGTAAGGATATTTGTTGGAAGCAGTTGCATGGTTGAAATATAAGGTAGAGTTATTATAGTTATATAGTGTGGAACATGAGTAGTTGGTTATACTTGACATATGGGGCAAAGTTAAATTATGGGTATAAAGGGTGATTTAAACAATAGAAACAGTCAATAGGAAACTTTGAGGAATGAGTTACCTTGTATACCAGCTTCAGACTAACATACTTGGAGCTACACTCAATGTATTCATAATTAAATATCTGTAGCATATTTTTTTGTTTTGTGATACTATTTTGTTTAGGAGTTGGAGCACTGGCGGATCCCCCCCAAATCATCTGAGTGGTATGCTTTTTTAGTGTTTATTGTGCTAAAATCAACCTTCAGTGACGTCAACACCCCCCCCCCAATGACAATTCTGGATCTGCCCCTGGGATGGAGATTTGCTACAGTGATTGTTCCCCAAAATACCTATATTTTTATAACAGGTCAAAAAATTATGTTTCCTTATTCTTAAGATTTCTCAGTTTTTAAGAATGTATGAATTTTTTTTCAAATGTATTGAAACTTTCCAAGCAAAAATTAGTTTTTTATTTGGAAAGTATTTTTTGATTACATGCAAAATAATAATCATGTGTATTTTGTCTAAGAATTTTTATTAGCCTATTTAAATACATCCAATTCAAAATGTTAACAAAAAAATTGCTAATTTATAACTAATAAAAAATATATAAACAGTCAAAATATTTCAAAAATCTTACATACATCAGATATGACAAAAACTTACTTGGAAAGTAACCAAGTAATAAAGACATGAACTATTTATAAAAAATTAAGATATTCATATTTAATTTTTCTTCTTAGCTTCTCTCCCATAATCACCAAAGTTGCCCTTACGTTTTCTGTTAAACCTGGAATTCAACTTCTGTTTCTTCCTAATCTGCAACACAGCATCAGAAGTTTTCTTCAAGTAAAGCTCCTCTTCTTCCCCCTCCAAGACTTTCGTTTTAAGTTTGAATTTTTCAATTTCAAGTTCACCGTCTGTGAGTTTTTTGTAGAAATCAACAGCACTGTTCTCTTCTGGGAATCTAACATAACCTTGCAAGTCACCTTTAGTGAAATCAACATACTGTACATCAACTTCACCAACTTCTTTAATTTTTTCTTTGATTTCCTCACGAGTCAATGTCTGCCCTTCTTCTAGCCCTGTAAAGTGTAATATAGCACCCTTGGGATATTCAATAGCCTTCTGTTTTTCATCTGGCTTGTACTTTTTCTCTTTCTTGGATTTCTTCCTGTCTTCAATTTCCTGTTTCTTTTCATCAAAATAAACTTCTTGTAATTTTCTCAATAACTCAGTATCTTTATATTTAACACTTTCAAGTTCAACAAATTTTTTACATGTTTCCTCATCTTTGAAAATTATAAAACATGATCCTTTGAATTTGTGATCCTTAGTAGCACGTCGGTTAACTGATTCTATTGGCCCATAAGGTTCTAAGAAGCTTATTATGTCATTTAGATCTTCATCTAATGGAAAACCTTTGGCATATGCTATAAAAATAAACAGCGATTATTTCAGAAATACATACGAATATAAATAAAAACCTACCTGTTCTTTTCATCAACTCTTTCTTGCGTTCTTCATCAAAGACTGGTATTGGCTTGTCTGGATTTCGTCTTAGCTTCTTTCTATCTTCACTGACAACCACAATCTTATTTTCAGACTTTTCGATAGCAGAAGATATGACCTCTGGATCTGTACTTAAATTGGCAAGTCGTTTAAATGTTAAAAGAACCTCCAAGGTAACCCAACCGTCATCTTCTTTGATTTTCTCCTGCAAAAACTTGTCACGTGGCAAATTTATGTCACCGAAATAGTATTCGATCTGTTTGATGATTTTTTGATCCAAATCGTCTCCCATTTTGCACATTTATCGGCACTTGCTAAAAGTAAAATAAGCGATCAACACTTGCACGTGGGTTCTACGACGCCGCTTAAATGCACAGATCAATTTTCAAACAATCTTGACAACTGACAACGCATCTAATAGTTTTGACAGTGCGTCAAAAAACGATTTTTCGTTTCTGTGTTTTTTGCTAGAATAGAGGACATAGACTGAAACTTATAGACTGGGCATGTAAGCAATTAACTTCAGAGAGCATATAAATATAATGGTGATAAGTCTATAAATATGGCCATTTGTTGCCCATCCCGCATCAATTAAGAATCAAATTTAATTCGATTAGGCGAAGCGAAAATACTAATTAACATAAAGTAGAACTGCCAGATTTTCGGCGAAAAAAATCGCCTGATGTATTCGCAAATATAAATAGAAATTGTGATTAATTTCTTATTATTTCATTACAAGAAAAAAATAGTGGACTTTTTTTACACTCTTTTACTCATTCTGGTGCTTAGTTGTTATATCCTCGAATGATAACCTTTCTATACCTCATGAAAGTACCATAGTGATTGTTCTAGTGTTTTGTACAAACTCTAATAAATAAAAAAGTAAAATAAAAAATGCTATATATGCAGTGAGTGCAGAAAGCAGGATGAAGAGAATGAATCCAAGTTGAAAAGCCATTTATTGTGAATCAATGTTTCCAAATCAAATCAAAGCAATTAATGGCGCATCCTATTAGTATTAAGCATATATGTTGGCAACACTCTGCTAATAAGCCCCTTGATTTTCATTAACTCACGTCTCATTAACTCTAAACCTACTACGTAAAACTTTACATACAAAAAACTGCGCAGATGTTGCCACCATAAAGGTAATACTTAAGATAGAGTACAAGTGGAATCGTACAGGCAGGCAAACATTGTTAAACGCGACATGGCCCGGCATAACGCGTTTTAAATCTTAGCAGTTTTTATGGCTAGAAACACACTATCAAAAAAATACATTGGATAATTGCTAGAGTCATTTCCACCTTTTAAATTTTTTGTTAATAAAATTGAAATATTCAAAATGTCCTAATAAATCTCTCTAAATTCTTAAAATAATAAAACAAATGATAAATTATGGGACTTTGATAATCATACAGAATCATTTACGGTATTTTCTTTTTTGATTTTAACAATTTTTGACAATTTATTAACAGTAGAATTAAATATAATAATTTTTATAATAGTCTTAGAACAAAAGTTTAACATTAGTTAAATCTATTATTCCTTTCTACCAATCAATATCGGGGTATAATTGCAACATAATTTGATGAATTACACAATAGATTTTAGTTATAAAAGTTAAACTTTAGAATATAAGACGACTCTATAGAAATTTTTACATATAGTTTGAAAAACGAAAATCAGACATGCCAGGGTACTGACATTTTGGGTATATTTATTCATGATCCATGAATACTTTCTTTAATATACAATGTCGACGGTAAAATACTATCAAATGTATCGTATTTACAATTTTCTGTTTAAAAAAATCATGTTGAATAATAAATAAAGTACTGACATGCAAAATCAGTTAGCTAAGATTCACTCTTCAGAGTTAGACTACATTTGTTATTTATAGTTTCTCCAGTGAATTAATTTTTTAAATGGTATTTTTTGGAATGTTAGCAAAACAACTAACTTCACTAGAAAAGTTACAAGTCATATGTTCACCCTTATTAGTATTAGAATTATTATCTGAATGATGTCAAAAATTATTTATGTGGATATTTGACAACAATTTTATTTTTGGTAAATTTTGGGTTTGGATACCATTAAAATTCACCCTATACATAAACCCTAAATATTCTACATTTTTTTCGATTTCGTGTAAATAAGGTATAATTGAGACAAAAAAATTAAAGTTTTTATAGAGTCAATACTGTACAAATAATATGCAAATTACTAGTATGAATTTTTGTTTAATTTCGGCGAACAGAAATCTTTCTAGAATCATTCTTGTGTCTTTGCGTCTTTCAGTGTCTATTTTCTTCGACACTACTAGACAATAAAGGTTGAAATTTGGTATCTACGCACAATTGGGTAACCCAATCAGAAATACATAGCGTAAATAAATGACTGCTGATTTTGGGAAAACTTCCCTTGGGAAATTTTACAAACATCCACTATCTCCGAGATTATTGAGTGTAAAAAAAAACGGGAAATATGGGCTCGAAGTTTACAGAAAAATTAAAGAAACGAACCTAATGTTAGTTTTTGTCTATAAATGGTATAATTAAACTATTTTTGTAGACGTAACATGTAATATAACAACCGAAGGTCTCCTAATGAGTAACGCAACGATAAATTTTTGAATATTTGCTTCACTTTTTAAATTAACAATCCAATGTATGTTCAGAGTTAACTGGAAAACAAATAAATCAATGTGGCATTTTTTTGTTACTTCCTTCACAATATAAGAATGTCTTGTTTCCTGGGAGATTCTTCTAGAACACTCGAACAATATTTGGTTTATCTGATTTTCTCGATTTCCCGTTTTCTGAGTAATATCGCCTACCCACCAACCGACTTGTTTAATTATATAATTTAATATTTCTACCAAGTTTTACTTAAATTAATATTTCAATTTATTAACCGTCAGACTCGGCGTCGCGTTCTCCCTCCGTATAATACGATACAACCCCGGTCTGACCCTCCCGATTTATCAGACATAATTAGCACTTACGATCTCCGGGGGGCATAATAACTCCTTTACCCTTCTGGCAGTAGTCGGACAAGTGACGCCAACTAAACAATGAAAAGTAGGAACTATTTCCATTTACATACGAATGTTTGTTAAATATTATGGTATGTTACTACAGTGTGTTTGAAAAAGTTCGGTATAAATACTTAAATTTAATGAATTTTCTTAAAGGTGTTTTGCATTAGTTACCCCTAAAGTTGTATATTTTCACATAAATATTGAGATTTGCTACTCAATTGGCAAAAAACGCAAATGGTCCAAGATAGCTAGATCATAGATTCTAGGTTGTGGCGGATATAAAATTTTTGCAAGCAATAGCACACTCTTAACACAGGCGAACCTCTCTTCAAATGTTTGAGATTATTGATGCTAAAAACTGACAAAACGAATATACTGGGCATGATTTTAATTATTTGCTATATTTGTTAATAGTTTTCCTTATCTCATCTTATCCTCTTATTTTGGCCATTTTTAAGATTCTATACGCATACCCTTATAATATCACTCCGGATTTCTCCCTCTTTCACATCACAGCAATTTTCTCCAAAACTACTGGACGGAAAAGGTTGAAATTTGGTATCAGTGTATAGTTTGGTGACTCTTATCTCCGAGAGATATAGAGATATAGGGCGTCACCCGAATTTTAAGGAGAAACTTCAGCCATTAATTTTGGGGGGGGGGAGCAAATTGCAGAATTAAATGAAAAATATACAATTAAAATTGTTTCCAACACATCATGTAATATATCAAATCAAAGGGCTCATTATGACGAATACAAATATTTTTTTTTTCATATTTTTAAAATGAATATTTTAAAATATATTAACAAAAATATTTAAAAAAATTACCCATTCCTCTTTATTCCCCAAATTATTTTTTTTTTCGTGTCCAGGAAAAATACGAAGAAATCCCTAATATTAATATTGCGGGCCAAAATATAGAATTAAATGGAAAATAAAAAAAATATTTTTTAACGTATCATGCAATACATTAACTGAAAGGGCTCATTATGAGGAATCCAAATATATATCTTTCATATTTTTAAAATTAATTGTTTACAAGATATTAACATAAAGATATAAAAAATTCTCATTTCTTGCTTTATTTCCGAAACCATACTACCTAAAATTTTGAAAATAATTAGGGGTACTGGGGCTCACTTGAAATTTATAAGAAAAATTAGTAAAATACCCCCAGAGTAATTTTAGGGACAAATTATAGAATTAAATGGAAAATAAAAATTCAATTTTCAAACGCATCATTATGTGAATTACAAATATAACATATTTTTAAAACAAAAATATTAGCAATCGACTTAATTCCCACTTTAGAAACTACACCATCTAAAATTTCAAAAAAATCTAAAATATATTTTATTTGTATTTTTAAATAATTTGCCTAACAGATTTAATAATTTATTATTTAAAAAACTTGACCTATTTTCTCCTTTATCTTCCAATCTATACAGCCTCAAAACTCAGTCAATAGATTATAAAAGGCTACCCTGAAAGTTTATTAGGAAAATAAAACTCTAATGTTACTTTTTTGGGGCCAAATTAGAAAATCAAATACATATGTATTTTTAAAAAAATCAAGCGAATTCAGGATTCGCTGATAAAATAAAAAGTTTATGTGTGGAAAATGAAAGTGTATATTTTTTATAAATTTAAAACGCTTCCTTTAAAAGATATTAGGGTAAATATAAGAAAATGGACTCATTCCCTGCTTATATGAAACTGGAATATTAGAATCTTGAAGGTGGTACGGAATCCTTAGTTTGCGAGTCCAACTAGCACTTGCCCAAATTATTTTATTTGAACATAGACCTCTCTCATTATTTGTCCATCACTAGAATGTGAGTCTGTGTGCATGTTGCCTGATATTTCTTTATAAAATATAATTTGCATTTCTTAATATGTAAGGGTTGATGTTGGTGTATAAGATTATATTATTTTTATTTTGTTTATTGGTTGGAGCAATGGATCTCTTTTTCATGAGCACATGCTGGATAACTCTGAACAACACTCTCAACGTATGGAATTCTCATTCTGATTAAAAATCAGTCCATCCCCAGTGGTTTCGGGGGACGAAATGATATGTAATAGCTCAGCGGACAACTTTTTAGACCCAGCCTGTAGAGGAGTTTGATTCTCTTGAAAATAACATCGACCTGTGTCGGCGATTGTACAAAAAATAAATTGTTACAGTTTTATCGAACTGAATCCACAATTTAGCCTCTTACTGTATGTTATTGACAAACAAGCAAAATTTAAAAAAGAGCAGTTTACATAAATACATAAAGCGAACGACTAGAACCAGGAACTTACATCTCCTCAACATATAATAAACGATGAGTTGTACACTTAAATTTAAATAAATTTTAAATTTAAATACTTGTTCGTTAGAACAAACGACTCTACAAAAAAAATCGGGCAGATTTAAATCACTTGTAGAACAAATTAACGATTCAAATGAATTTCAAATACGGTTAATCTATGTTAAATACTAATATTAACATAACGAGAATAAACTTTTTCAACTACATTTGCCATATTAGAATTATATTGAACTGATTTATTAATTTTGTTAAATTCTTGTCCCGTGATTTTTTTTGGGGCAATAAGAAAAACACGTACTAACAGAGACAACATACTTTTTAAAAAACAAATTTCTAAATCTTTAAAGTATAAAATATATTGTTGGCAATACAAATTACAAACAGAAGTATCGCTATATGCCAGTCCAATGAAAGGAAAATAGATGTGCGCAAGCGTATAGCTGGTTGCCAAGTAACAGGCACCATTTATTACAATTTCCTATAAAAACGAATTAATACGAATAAGTAGCTGTGTTTTTTACGGTGCATACCCGCGATTCTAGATTAGCTTTGATTATTTTTTATATACTGTTTACTCGGTCAGTTAGTTTGTATTCGGTGTTGTACACTTTTCGATGGATTGTTCTATGGTAAGTACAGTTCGATTTTTTAATAGGTTTATAGGTTAATAGTCTTTCTTTTAAATACTTAATTGAGGAGTAAAACAAATGTATTTTTCGAGCGCCTACTCTGACCAAATTATTTATAAAATGTTTGTGAATTTTCTCTCTCTTCAAATCTGCACTTAAACATGTTGATATGTTTTTGGAAAATGCAAACAAAAAATAATATTACATAGCAAAATGTACAAATGCTTGATTTTATTTTAAACACCAACTGATGAAATTTGCTATTATAATCGTTTGGTCACCTGTGTTGACAGTATTGTCTCGTCAAGTTAGCTTTGACCTAGGTCAATATCGTGATTATTGATTTGTCAACATTTACTTGTTCTTGTTTTATCCTTGATACAATTTGAAATAATTTATGAATGAATGCAACTCTTTTTTTGTTATTATTGATTTTGACAAATTAGTCTATTTTAATAAATAGAATTGGTTGGAATGATTATATTAAAAATTTAGAAGGTAATGATTAAGGAATAATTCTGTTTTTAACTGTTTTGCCTATTGTATATTCATATAACTACGACATTATGTTTATGGAGTTACTAGACATTTCTTTCGTTCACCAGTTAATTTTTCTTTAGTTATACTGTCGTGAGTCGAATTCACAATTTAAAAAAATTCCTACTGCTTCTGAAAATATGTGTAAACTTGAATTTGGATGATGATTGGAAATACATTTCATACCTTTTACATCAACAATTAGTAAATATGAGTGTGTAATAAAAAATACAATTTATTATCTAGAGTCTAGGCTCTTAAAAAAAACAATATACTACTGAAAAATAAATCATTTTTTAAAGTCTATATATTAATTAACAACATAGAAAACAAACATGAAAATTGTTAAATAAAAGCTAATTAAGTTATTTGCTTCCTGACATCTATAGTTTAGGACTTTATTACATTGCAGTTGTTTTAATAGGGATACACTATAAACTATTAATTTGAGAAGAGAAATAGGGCTGGCTATTAAATAACAAGACTGCTTATGAAAATGAGTTTTATTATATTGTTCTACAATCAAATGCTCCCTTTCAATGTACTCCGTCACCACACCTGCTATCACTTGATATTCAAAACTAAGTAAAAGTCACAGGGCGCTAAATCAGGCGAATACGGCGCGTGTTCGAGTACTGGAGTGCCTCTAGGGGCTATAAAACATTTGAAAGACAGCTATTTATGAGCAGGTGCATTAGTCATATTACTCATTAGAAATTTTATTTATGCATGATTTTTAAAATACTAAATTGTCCCTAATTTTGTTTCTAATTGTTTATATTCGTTTTTTACCACTTTCTAGGAATGTGGGCTGGGTCAATATCATTTAGAAAGGGTATTCGTAAATTTATAAATTGAATATTTTTTCGTGTATTTACTCTGTGCCAAAATAAATACCCAAAATAAGTTTTTCGTTTTTGAGCTATATATACAAAACTAAGTGATGTTTCAGGGTTTTTAACAGACTTCAAAAGTTTCTCAGTTCCTTTGTATACATGTTCCTTTTTTGTGTGTTAATTAGTTTAAACTGGCTTCTTTTAACAAATATCCCAAAATGTTTAATATAAAATCGGAAAAAAACTTGTTCTTGTATTACAGATCTACTCACAAAGTAAAAAAAATTAAACAATAAAAGGTGTTCCTTTTGTACAAATTAATTACCTTGCGATCTAGTATATTTTTGAAGTTAGTTCCAAGCAACAATCAAGTTTGATGACATCATAGATAAGTAAGCAATGCAGACATGGGCGAACCTAGAGCTGCCCCCCCCCTGGACTTGAAAAGAAACTACCCTGACTTATTTCCATAAAAATGCTAATTCCCCCCTGACCAAAAAAATTTCTGATTTATTCCTCTCTCAAGGACATTTTTTCCTTTTTCGATTTGCTAGGTACGCTCTTGAATGTAGTATTTTGTAAGTTTGCTTGGCACTAGTTTCAAAAATATACTAGACAGACAGGTAATTAATTTGAACAAATTTAGTACATTTTTTTACTTTGTGTTTTGGTACCTAATAACAGTGAGTGTGCTATTTATTGTCTAATGCTTTGTTTTGTTACTTATTTTCAATTTTTTTTGCTGTACTTGAAATTTGGGCAATATATTTAAAAAATATGTTAAAGTGGATAAATTAATTAATTTATGAAAAAGACGATCTTGTAAACGGTTCAGTTTTATTCAAAATATACATAAAATATTTACAAACTTATATATTACCAAAAACAATAAAAATATATAAACAGAGATACAACAAGATAACATATCAACACCAAAAAGTCATTTAGAATATCATTTCATTCCCCAAGAATTACTCTTAACCTTAGCATGTCTAAACATTGACCTTGTGGATTGATTTCTCAACAGTTTCTCTCATACTGGCTATCGTCGCTTTCTGGTTGCTGGAATTTATTACTGCCGTTCCTGATACGATCATGTTGGCACCTGCTTCCGCGCATGCGCTGATTGTGTTAAGCCCGACACCACCGTCGACTTCTATATCTAACGTTGGGTAATGTTGTCTCAGCCATTGAACTTTAGGCATCATATTGTCCATGAATTTTTGTCCACCGAATCCGGGTTCGACTGTCATTATGAGGATCATGTCAGCATGATCGATGTACTGCCGGACAGCTTCAACACCTGCAAAAACAAAAGTTGTTGAAAAATCTAATAGACAAAGCACAAGTCATCTATAGTATGCAGAAACAAACAGTTTGTCTTTTTATATAAAATCAGTTTGGTTTGGCTTTGAATGCCAGAACTAGTAGGATGATTTAACCTACGTAAATTTTGATTTTTAACTGACTTCAAAAAATGAGGAGATTCTCAGTTTAGTTGTTTTTTTTAAGACTTTGTTGCCGATTTATTAGATGGGTAAAAACTCACAAGTTGCATGTTAATTTGAGGCACACATGAAGGTGAGTTTTCTGTTTCGCTATCATTTCGTGCCATTACTATCGTTATACAAGTTTATCGTTATCATTATACAAGATCGTTCAAAAAATGTTACATGTAGCCAATAAGCATTGTAGATTTATAATTATACAGGATGGTTAAAAAGACGTTAGAAACTAAGTATTTTATTAGATAGCCCATAACCAGTTGCATATACAGGGAGATTACAATATAGAATGGAGTGAAGATAAATTAAAGTATATAGGGTGGTTAGAAAAAAGCTAGAAAAAATTAAATCCACATGCAGTTGATTACATATGATAGGTGAAAGATAGGGCGGAGTAGAATAATTGTTATACAGGATGGTTAAAAATACATTAGAAACTAAGTATTTTATTAGATAGCCCATAACCAGTTGCATATACAGGGAGGTTACAATATAGAATGGAGTGGAGATAAATTAAAGTATATAGGGTGGTTAGAAAAAAAGCTAGAAAAAATTAAACCCCACACAGTTGATTACATATGATAGCTGAAAGATAGGGCGGAGTAGAACAATTGTTATACAGAGTGGTTTAAAAAATGGTAAAAGACGATATACCTGTAGGGTGGTCCCTTAGCATTTACCAATTCAGAAAGGTTGGAGTATAGGATAGGGTAGAATTATAGTTAAACAGGGTGGTTAAAAAATGTTACAGGGGGTGTATATTAGCGGATGAATACGCAGGGTGGTTGACATATATGCTGGAGTATAATTATAGTTTTGCAGCTTAATTTAGAAAAAGAAGTGATTTATTGGGTACCCTGCCTACAAAGTGTTGTATGAATATGATGGTTGAAATATAGGGTGGATAGAAATTAAGTTATAGTAGGTGGTTAAAAAAGAATTAGAAACAAAAGGAGTTTATAGAGTGGTCCTTAGGTATATAGGCATATACAGAATATGTTGGAATATAAACTGTTATAGTTATACAGAATCATTGCAATATAAAGTGTTATAGTTATATAGAGTGGTTCACTATATTTTAGAAAAAAATTATAATGGGTTCATAAGCATATAGAAAGAGATTGAAATATATTATGAAGTGGAATTTTTATAAATAGTATCTCAATAAATGTTAAAGAATTAAAATTAAAGTAATTTATTTTGTTTTAGAAAATTGTTTACATAGCATATTTGTATATATGTACCCATATTTTTTAAGAAACACCTAAAATTTATGAGTAAAGTTTTGTTACCCAGACTTTAAAATACTAATATTTAAAAGGACATATTTTTCGGGTTTACAAAGTGTGATCTGTGTGGTTCTGAACCTACAATAAAATCGTCACATGTCAGTTTTTTATAGGAGATTCTTAAAAAAATATGAATTTTGTCTATAAAGAAAATTGTTATAAAGCAAATTTAGTAACAATTGAAAAATGCATTCACTTACTCCATTATATCACTAAAAAGAAAAAATAAATAGTTTTTTTTATTACTGACTTCAATGCATTATAACAATAATGACACAAAAAAGTAAAAAGTAATTCAATTGGATATTTAAAACAAAAGGTATTACATGTTCTATAAAATTGTGTTTGAGAAATATGTGTGTAACGTGGCTTATAAATAGTATTAATTAATAACAGAAATTGTTTAATTCTGCTATTAAATCATTTAAAATTTCTTTGAGACACCCTATAATAGGTTTTAAAAGAAATAACTATGTGTAGCGGAGCAAGAAAAATTTTATTCAACGTGAATTTTTACCTCTCAAATTTTACTTCACTTAGTTTACTTCTACACATGCTGAATAATGGCGTGTAGCTCAAGTTTATTGCTATTTTAAGTTGGCTTCAAATAAATATAGCTATTTTTTAGTCAATTGTTATTCTAAACATGCTGCTCACAATTTGCAGCTGTGTTACACTGCAAGCATTGTAACTTGTATTTTTTCCATCTCTGCACCAAAAAAGTTGGAAAAAGTATTGTATTTACCTATAAATTTAGATTCTAATATTTGACTATCATTTGGTATTACTGATCAATGAGTCTGATGACTAAAAGATATAATTTAATAGAAAGAATCAAATATTTAGAGTAAGAAACATTTTACTGTTTTTGTTTGAATTACAAAATTTGAATACTTGTTTTTGACGATATCAACATTTCGTTTACCTGTGCCAGGTTTTAAAGCCAATCCAACTTTCATGCCTGCCTCTCTCACCTTCCTACAGGTTTCCAAAACATTCTCCAACACCGGCTCTATATGGAACGTATATTGATCAACCCCCGCATTCGCCATCGGTTCGATCCACCGTCCGGGCTCCGAAACCATCATGTGTGTCTCGAAAAACGCGTTCGGTATTTTATTTCTCAAACACTGCACCACCGGATGTCCAAAGGTTAGGTTAGGCACGAAGTGTCCGTCCATAACGTCTAAATGGAGATAATCGGCTCCATTATCTAGTAATTTTTGCGATTCCGTATATAATTGCGATAAATCCGAATTCAAAATCGACGGTCCTATTTTGCATTTCAGAGGTTTTGCCATTACACTTTGATGTTAATTTGACGTTTTTTAAATGCACGACAGATATAACGAGAAAACTAACCTAAAATATATTGTTCTTCTTCTTCGGTTTTTCTGCGTCAAATCGAGTTTCGCGCACAGGGGTGTATTTGCTCGATTGATCAGGGAATGTGTTGATTTGTGTTGGGGTGGAAGTTCATAATTTTTTTATGAATGTGGGCGACTATTCAGGAAGTGTCGACGTCAAACAAAGTACTATTGATTACTATAAAGTCTACAAATTATTTCTGTAGTGATGTTCGAAATTCTATTATTGGGTGAAATATAAAAACTACTTATCTGACTATTAAATCTTTATTATACTTAGTAGGTATAGTATAAATTCATATTAAAATTCAGGAATTTAATTTTTGGAAAAACGGTCGAACTCGTATTTCTTATTTTTGAGCGGTTTTTAATGATTACATTTATAAAGGCTGATCCAAAAATAAGTTACGACAATTTCAGTTTTATCAAATAGAAACACCTATTTGTATTTAATTTTCGAATTCTAACTATGTTTCAACATACCGAGTCATATACCAACTTAAACTCAACAATTACCGAAAAATTGTAAAGTGATATTAGTAAATAAGAACTAAGACTTTTTTGGTTGGAGACTTTTCAGGTACTGACCTGAAAACTCTGCATTCACGCTGGTAATGCCCTGTACGTCCACAACGGTAAGACATTCTTTATTCACACTTTTCGTTGTCTACTTTGGTATTTTGTTTATCCCGGAGAATACTACCGTAAGAAATGGTTCCTCCTGGTTGATAAAAACTGCTCGAACTCTTGATTTGGACCGTTCAGGATAGCCTTCACTTCCATAGCACGAAGTAGGGCTTTACTTATGTTCTTTTTACCGCTATGAGTTCATTATTTCCTTCAAATTCGTGCAGATTTTTCTCCAGAGATTTGTGTTTTCCCACTCAATTGCTCTTTGTATATTTGGCCCAGTGATTGGTTGTCATATCTTATCTTTTATCTAAGAGTTTAATTGGAATGCTCTGGAGGACCTCTTAACGAAATTACTAGAGAAGTAGACTGTTTACTGTTTCATCCATTAATTGTGGCCACTCCATAAGGTAAGATGTGAGTGGTTTGTTAAAGGAACCTTTGGTACTTACGGTGCTCTGTTGCATATTTTAAATTTCCATTTTTCTACACATAAAAATTGTGTTACATAACGAATTTGCTAAATCGTAATATTGGCAGTTGTGGTGTTTGTCAAAACTAAGTTTGTTTTAGTCGTAATTTTTAATCAACTTCCTAAAAAGGAAACTTTTATTCTATCGCCTCAAGTTTTTTCGTCCGATAAAGTTATTATCTTCTAATATAGAATATGATTCTAGAAAGTTAATTACGTCAGTGTTCATATATGATTTAAATCATTTAATTTAGATATGTATGCATTTCACCAAAAAAACGTATAGGTATTCATACACATAATTTTAATTGTCTTGGGATCAAAGCTGCCAGATAGTCGAAATAAAAAGTCTTCTTCTTAGGATCGATGATAAAATGATGTCGTTTCGGCAGGCTTATCTGCCTTCATCAAGTTTGTTCGCATTGTCCTCAAGCCTCTGGTTACTCGAAGTTCTTAAATGATTTAAAAATCATTACCACAGCTAGTTTATATTGTTATTTATGTATTAATTTTAATTTTGAGAGCTTGAATTTATTTTAACCCATTTCATAAGAGTATTTGATAATATATTTTAATTTAATCCGCGATTTTAATACTGAATTCGAATTGTTTTCCGAAAATTTTCAGTTAAATGCCTACAATCCGAAAAAGTTGCATACTGATTTCATAAAACCACACCATTTTTTTATGTATGCTCATCGATTACTCTAAAACAGTTAAACCAATTTCGATAATTTAACGTGTATTTTGTTAAGGAATATCGCGAAAAAGTACCACATAATTTTGTATAACATGAGATTTATAGTATTTCTTTGAAAATCCGAAAAACTATTATTAGTAGATTAAATGAATTCCTAGTTTTTCTCTGAAAAGGTTGAATCTGTTTGAATATTTTAAATTGTGATGTATTCAATTAGATTGACTGGATTGACATGCATTTTTCGATAGGCTGAAATCATAGAAAATCTAACATAAATATCTTTATCTAATTTCCAAATTTAAATGTTAAATTGTTATAGAAAATAATTATTGATTACACAGGATGTTTGTAACTGTTAGCATTTTGATTGAGTAAAGTAGATTCTTCATGAGCAATAAATCATAAATAAAGTTGTTTTGTTCAATTTTTGAAAAATATATAGGCTTTTGGAAATGAGAGAGAGGTTAGTACTTAACTAAAACAATCTTTTGTGTAAATCTAAATTAGCTATTAAAAAAAAACAATAAACATTATATAAATAACATCTAAATTGGTCCTAGTGAGAGTATTTTAAAACAATCTACACGAAGTTCATTACGTTATATTTGGATCGAGAATGTAAACATGAAGCTTTGTGTCCGTATTTAGGTACCTAAACTCAGAGACGATGACAAAGTAAATTAGTTTAAAATTCAGGGATCAGTTTCAAACTTATATTGCTGACGCTCCCAGGATATTGTTACGTCATGAATTATTCACGACAAGGTATTTCGAACAGGTATTTCCTTTGGGATGCAAAAAATATATAACGATGCATTTTTCAGTTCTTTTATTTTAACAACTTGTACACAAAATAAATTTAACAGAATATTAGAGTTATAAATAAACATTAAATACATTATAAGCTTTAAAAATTTTGAAATTGTCTCCACTCATTTGTATAATACGTCTTGTTCTAAAAAGACTGTTCAAAATTGTCACCATGTTTCCAGTCAATGCAAAATCTTGTTTTACCTACCCATACGTAACTAAAACCGTTATAAAATTGAAAAAATATATTTAAAAACTTTTATTAAAATGCACAACAAAAGAATTTATAAAGTCCATAACCATTGTGTAAAGCTCTAGCTAACAAACGAGTTGATAATAATGCCTTTATACGAGGGCTGCCTTTTATATTTCGGGATTAGAGAACAAAAACAAATATTAATCATCGAAAATCGCTTTATTGTTTTTCAAAATATTCCCCATGAAGATCTATACACTTTTGCATGCGTTTGAACCAATTGTCGAAGCACTTTTTCCACTCTGATTGAGGTATCTCCAAAACATGCATTCTGAACGCAGCAACCGCTTCTTCAGGTGTCGAAAAACGTTGACCTCTCAGTTTGTTTTTTACGTACGGGAATAAGAAGTCATTTGGTGACAAGTCAGGACTATAGCGCGGATGACTCATCAAATCGATGTTTTGAGTGGTCAAAAATGCAGTTGTTTGAGCCGATTTGTGAGAGCTCGCATTGTCGTGGTGAAGAGTGATCCGTCTTCGGCGGTTGGTTCTCCTCATTTCTTAGAATACAACTGGCAAAAAAATGGTTGTGTACCACTCAGAATTGACTGTTCTGCGTTGTTTTAGTGGTACGATTGCGACATGTCCAGTTTTTTTGAAAAAACAGGCGATCATTGGCTTGGAAGTGCTTCGTGCGCGAACAACTTTTGTTGAATTCGGCTCATCTTGAAACACCGATACAGTCGACTGCTGTTTACTTTCGGGCTCATATGCGTAAATCCACGATTCATCACCTGTCACTATGTCATAAATGTGTTTTGAAGCACCGCGATCGTATTTTTTTGAGCTTTTCTTTCGCCTTTTTTTGAACGAATGACAAATTGTGTGGGATCCAATCCAACGCGAACAAATTTTTTTGACATTCACATGTTTATGCAATATTGAATGTATGCTGGTCCCACTAATGTGTAAGGTTGACTCAATCTCACGATAGGTCACATGACGATCTTGCAATATCAGTTCGCGCACAGGATCATTGGTTTCTGGAACAACAACTGTTTTTGGACGACCTCGATTGAATTCACCATACCATCGATAAACAGTGGCCCTTGATGGAGTTTCATCGCCAAAAATTAAATTAAGTTCATCCATGCACTCTTGCTGACTTTAATCCACGTCTAAAGTTGTAAAAAATAATCGCACGAAAATGTTCACGATTTAATTCCATTTTTTGGCCGAGATGAATCCTTTAAGTTATTGTAAACAACACATAGCGCTCGTATGTCAAAACGTTCTGAGTACGTATAACCTCAAAAATGTCAAATTTTACGATAGAGCTGTCAGTTGTCAGATTGCAACACTAGGGTTGTCCAATCCCGAAATATAAAAGGCAGCCCTCGTAGAAGTGTCGTTAGTCATCGACTATTATAAGCAGTTTGATTACATATGTTCTTATGTGACATAAAAATTCCTTATGGGTTAAACGTAAACTGGCAAATTTAATCACAGTTTTTACTTTTACACGCTCAGTAAGCTGGTTAAGCCAAGGTGAAGGGTGGTCTCAGATGATCTTGTCGTTGTCATCTACTTAACAATTCGCCCTCTGTTTAAGCTCCTCGATGTTAGTTGGTGATCCGGTATACTCTATCCTTGATGTAAACCCATAGGAAATAATCGAGTGGGGTGAGATCAGAGGACCTTAGTGGCTATTCAAGAATTCGACCTTCTTCTTATCCACCTCTCATTGTTTATTTAATTCAAATATTTCCCAACATTTTACGCTCTTTCCGATTCCGGGGTCAAAATTAGGGGCTTTTATTAAAAAAAACTAATTGACTTTATAATGTTAGGGTCACGGTCAAGATCAGCACTAGGTGGCCAGGGGAAAATCCTAAATTCTGTGTTTTGAACTTTTTTCTCTAAAAGGGTTTCCTGCAGTTATTTTGCCGTTTACATACTTGTGGATCATTCTGTATATAAAGTTTATATTCACAAAAGATGTTTATTTTTGGAGACCATGGTTAGTAGATATGCCATAATACGATAGGAGAGACTGACAACATATTAAGGAATCTATATTAACACACGTTGTTGATATAAGAATGGTTTTGTTATGTGCTCTGTCCGATAGATGGCGCTATTTTTCTGCCTATACGGAACTTTGAAGAATAAATATCATGTTTGTGATATCAACTAAAAAATTTTATTATGTAGGTATTGCCAAACTCGTATTTTAACCAAATCAAACATATCGCCCCATCTACTGGAAAGGGCAGAACAATATCTTCCGAGTCATGTAGTTTACATATAAATGTTTGAGCATTTGATGAACTTGTCACTTTTAATTGCCTACAAATTTTAATGCGTTTATAGTTGGCTTCCTTCAAAAATTTTTAAGATGAGGTTCTGTATGTGAAATATGTGTTTAAAATATAAAGAAGGCGAAAGCCTCACGTATCCTAAAACCGCACGATATCCCGTATATTTCGAAACCATTAAAACACAATAGATCATCGAATATCGTAAATCGTAACAAAACTGTGAAAATTCTAGCTTTTATATGTTATCAGTGTTAATATATCACGTTAAATGACGTGGAATAAATATAATCGCAAATTAAGCTATAGCTGAGTTAAACTGCAATTAATCAATTCGAGCAGAATTATAGATTTCGGAATGATCGAAAATTTATAGCCATGGAGAAATATTGGCTCAGTTATTATAAAGTTATATAATGTAAATATTCGTGACAGTTTGTGAATCATGGGCATGTGTGGTCAAATTTGTTGGGGGACTCCCTGCTTGGGTACCAAGAGGTAAAATATCTGAAGAGTCCATGGTTTGAATACTTGGTGTATAAGAACGTTTGAAAATTCGAATATTTGAAGAAATAGTCATTTTTTTGGTAAGTAGAGAATAAGAAAGAGTTGTTGGATTCAGTTTGTTGTTCATTTAATTCCTAGAGATACCTTACTGAACTAAGATAAAACATCTTAGTTGCCTCCTTTAAGTTTAAAATCATTGCTGAAGGAAACAGTTTTAATTGTTAACATTGTTACTCAAGAAGAAAAGCCGTTGCTTATTACCGTTAGAGCTTATACTACTGGACGTAATCTGCAATTCAGAAATATTGTGCCAAGACTAGAAGGAGAGAGTAATAAAGATAGCAACAGGCAAAAGTTTGTAGTTCATTTGCTACTTCCACCCACCAAGAGGGATGAGATGAGGTACATGTGTCCCTGAAAACATCAAAGATAATCTATACAGTGAGGACGTGTGGGTTGGAACAAAGACATTTTAAATTCAGATGTTGCTTACAGGGTGGGCCAGAAATAAATTGCGACCGTCAATATTGTCAAGATAATCTCGCACTGTTCGCAAATAGTGCGGGGGCGCTCCATCCTGTTGAAACCATACCGAATTTGCCAGTATATTGGGGTTTTCACCATTCGGGTACTTTGAATTCAATGCAGAATTAAAAATAAAATAAAAAACAAATGTTTCCATTTGAAAACATGAAGTTGATGGTCGCAATTTATTTCTAGCCCACCCTGTATAAATGAGTGTATCATCACGAAAACCGCAGTCAAAAAAAAACCGACGTGTCCGAGCGTCTTTCCAAAAACGTCCTCACTGTATATATAAATATAATGATGTAGTTAGAATAAGTATTTTGTGAAACTTGATAAATGCATTGTATGTTGAAACACGTGTCGCTCTATCGAAATAAAGTGTAAATACGAGGGCTGCTTTTTATATTTCGGGATTGGACAATCCTAGTGTTGCAATCTGATAACTGACAGCTCTATCGTAAAGTTTGACATTTTTGAGGTTATACGTACTCAGAACGTTTTCACATACGAGCGCTATGTGTTGTTTACAGTAACTTAAAGGATTCATCTCGGCCAAAAAATGGAATTAAATCATGAACATTTTCGTGCGATTATTTTTTACAAATTTCGAGGTGGATTAAAGTCAGCAAGAGTGCATGGATGAACTTAATTTAATTTTTGGCGATGAAACTCCATCAAGGACCACTGTTTATCGATGGTATGGTGAATTCAATCGAGGTCGTAGTTCACTCCAAGACGAATTTCGTGAAGGTAGTCCAAAAACAGTTGTTGTACCGGAAACCATTGATGCTGTGCGCGAACTGATATTGCAAGATCGTCATGTGACCTATCGTGAGATTGAGTCAACCTTACACATTAGTGGGACCAGCATACATTCAATATTACATAAACATTTGAATGTTAAAAAAATTTGTTCGCGTTGGATCCCACACAATTTGTCAATCGTTCAAAAAAAAAGACTCGTGTTGATTGGTCGAAAGAAAAGCTCAAAAAAATACGATCGCGGTGCTTCAAAACACGTTTATGACATAATGACAGGTGATGAATCGTCGATTTACGCGTATAAGCTCGGAAGTAAACAGCAGACTGTATGGGTGTTTCAAGATGAGCCGAATCCAACAAAAGTTGTTCGCGCACGAAGCACTTCCAAGCAAATGATCGCCTGTTTTTTTCGGAAAAACTGGACATGTCGCAACCGTACCACTAGAACAACGCAGAACAGTCAATTCTGAGTGGTACACAACCATTTGTTTGTCAGTTGTCTTCCAAGAAATGAGGACAACCAACCGCCGAAGACGGATCACTCTTCACCATGACGATGCGAGCTCTCACACATCGGCTCAAACAACTGCATTTTTGACCACTCAAAACATCGATTTGATGAGTCATCCGCCGTATAGTCCTGACTTGTCACCAAATGACTTCTTTTTATTCCCGTACGTAAAACACAAACTGAGAGGTCAACGTTTTTCGACACCTGAAGAAGCGGTTGCTGCGTTCAGAGTGCATATTTTGGAGATACCTCAATCAGAGTGGAAAAAGTGTTCGACAATTGGTTCAAACGCATGCAAAAGTGTATAGATCTTCATGGGGAATATTTTGAAAAACAATAAAGCGATTTTCGATAATTAATATTTGTTTTTGTTCTCTAATCCCGAAATGTAAAAGGCAGCCCTCGTATCGGAGTGTATTTCCGTTTTTGTCTTTCTCACCATGGATTTACATCAAGTAGGTATCAGCCACAAGATTTTAATAAAATATTTGGAGGTTTTGCAATCGGGCAAAATTCATTTTTGATAAACCTGTGCGTCGAGTTGTAGATAGAATATTGTAAAATAAATTTATTGAACGGAATTATATCTTGTTAATTAATTTTGTTTACTTAGATACTTAGGTACTTCTACCATGCAATCTCTTGTTCCCATCTATTAAAATTCACAAATGTTAGAGACACATACATATTCTTTCCAGCCAGTTTGTTGCTGTTTTATTTTAAAATTACTAATTAAATAACAATATTTCATTCAGTCAACATTTAACAAATGATGAAAAGCAACTCACCACTGTTTTAATACAAAACTCAACCAGTGTAAATTATCACGTTCACAATTTATATTTTTGCCGGGAGCAAAACCACCTCAGAACATTTTGTTTCCGCTCGACTAATTTTAATATAAATTTGTGACATTTTTCGCCGTAATTCAAAAACATTTCCCGTTACACAATTCCTGCACATGTCCGCAGATTTTATGAAAAATGCCAGACACGTGCATCAAATTTAGCGAGCGGGGCCCCCAACAAAGAATGCATTCCATTTAACCTTCCTACAGCGATTGTGTGGCGTCGTAAAATGCACTTGCTAGCCAAAGGGTTGTTGTTGAACGACACGACACGGCGGAAGTCGATAAGGTCGTCCATAATTCCGTCGGCTCTTTGTTAAAGGGTTGTTTTATTTTTTGGACGTCTCCTATCTGCGGGCCCTCTGGTGTGAAATTGTGAAATGTCGCGGTTACTAAACGTCAGGATTTATTTCCGCACCATCAACACAAACGTTAAATGGAAGTCAGATAGAAATTGGTGAAATGGACTTTAGGTCTTAGCTTCAGCATATCGTTTTTAGGATTAAGGAATATTTTCCTCAAATATTGGTCATGGAGCAGTGCAAATTCTTTCATACACAAATCCTACTTTGTTTTGTATCACTCATTTGATTAGATACGTATAAACGTGACTATAGTTTCGACACAGATTTTGTGTCTTTATCAAACGACGAAACATGTTCACAGATCATACAATGGAGAATAGATAGGAAACTATGTGTTCAATAAAACATTAAAAAATATATATAACCGACTTCTACCTATAACTAAAAAGCTCAAAATAATTATAACAAAATACAACTCAAATAACACATTCACTGTTGTTAGGTACCTACCCAGGAAGTAAAAAATGTAAACATTAAAAGGTGCTCATTAAGTACAAATTAATTACCTACCAATCTAGTATATTTTGAAGCCGGTGCCAAGCAAATCTAAAATCCTTCATTGCGTACTTATCTACTAATTCATCAAACTTGATTGTTGCTTGGCACCGACTTCAAAAATATACTAGATTGGTAGGTAATTAATTTATACAGAATGAGCCCCTTTTAATGTTTACATTTTTTACTTCCTGGGTAGGTACCTAACAACAGTGAATGTGTTATTTGAGTTGTATTTTGTTATAATTATTTTGAGCTTTTTAGTTATAGGTAGAAGTCGGTTATATATTTTTTAAATGTTTTATTCTCAACTTTTTAGTTTTTTTTTTGAACTCAGGTAGTTTTCATTCTTTATTTTTTATTTTGTATGTATAACCTTAATAGACAGAACCAGGTAACATTGAAAGCCTCAACATTACACAATGATACTTTCTCATTTAAATTGACAGGTAAATCTTAACGAACAAAATGTACTAGTTCGCGTTGACTTAATAAACCCAAAATGTATGTATGCCTTATGGACTAGGCCATGTAACCTTTTTTCAACTTTTTTGACAACCCTGTATAACTATAGATAATTCCACTCCAACCTATGTACCAACCATCCTGTACATACGACTGCCCACGGACAAGCATAAATTTGTTAGCTGCCTTCTGTAAAGTATAAGACGGAGTAGAATCCATCCCATATTTACGGAGTCAAATCCATCCTATATTTCAACCATAGTATATAACTCCTTGTGGGCTACCCCATAAATTATTTAATTTTTAACATTTTATAATCTCGCCCTGTGTAACATTAATTCCTCTCCACACTTTATGCTATAAAAGAAATAATTTTTTAATCACACTGTATAAATATAATTCAACTCCAGCATATATTTCAACCATCCTGTATATGATTTGCTTATGTCCACATCATATAATAGTTTTTTAATCACCCTATATAATTTTAATTTCACATTTTTTCCAAGATTTTTATACCACCAAACCTCCAGTCCACCCTATATTCCAACCATCCTGTATATACGTCTGCCTACGGACCACTATCATTCTAGTCCGTCCTATATTTCAATCTTCATATAAATGCAACTCCTTCTATCACTTTACTTTGTGGTTTTGTTTGCTATAACTAAACACGCTGTCTATAAACCCACCAAATAGCAGTTTAAAGTTTGACATGTGTTGTCACTGAATTTTCTATTAGGCCGGGAGAATGTGACAACCAAATGCACCGTCTTCGCAACATGGAAAAAAATGCATTTAAATAGGTATTTGCCTGGTATACAAACAAAACGAGCTTGGTACTCATTGATTTAAGGAGCCGAAAATACTATGCTTTACTACCTATATGCTTGAAATTTACATAGAAAATTTTCAAATTCCAGTGCCTAAAATTACCGCCCTATTACGTTGGAATTAAAATATTTATGAGGAAATGTCCGTTATGTCATTTCGATGAAATTTTTGATAAGAATTTTGGATTTTTTGGCGATTTTCTGCAAAACTGCAAGTTTCACGTAGCAGAAAAGTATATGAGATCACCTAAGGATCTTCCTTAATAGCTTAAACGTTAAAAAACTATACACATCCATAAGGATTTATCGAAAAATCGACTAAAATATTAGGGATATTGGTCAATTTCCATGCACGCATGTGTTCATTCACAAATTTTATCACTTTATCAATAGAATTCTTTTCCAAAATTTGAAGTTTCACCAATCCGGATATATACTCTATTAAACAAGACCATATTCATTCAAAACGATGCACCACAGGAGTAGAAATCCAGTAACAGACATACAAAAAAAAGCGAAAAAATACGCGAAGAATTGATAACCTCCTCCTTTTTGGAAGTCGGTTAAAAAATGACAGCCTTCGCCATCTATGATTTTCAACAAATAGTAAAAAATGTGCATTTGACTATTTCGAATTACAGTCATTTGTATGAATTTAACTGCCGATAAAAAAGGAATCTGCACACTATCTAATCGGTGTATTTATCTGCTAGTTCTTATCGTTCCAAAAAATACTATAGCGAAATAAAAATCCTCAAATAATTTTGATTTTATTTACAAAATAAATTACAAATACAAAATAACAAAAAGGTACAAACATAACATTATATAAAATATGTTAATGAAAGACAGACAAGATACAAGGAAGGTAAACTAGTAAGTAGTAGGTTAAGATCGAAAAAAATACTTCTATTACAATTTAATTGGTCATTTAGGCTGGTATTCTTGGAAAAGGTTAAGTCTCGTTGAATTTCTACCAGTTCTTAGATTGAAATTTTATGGTACCAGCTTTGACAATGCAAAATTTTTGTATCCTCTAGTTTTGGAAAAGAATATCCTTTATCAAGGATATAATTTGAAATGTGGAATCTGTTTTTTGTTATTTAAATGAGCGAACATGTTCACTATAACGAGTGATAAAATTTCTTATAGTCATTCCTACATAAAAACTATTACACTCTAGACAGATTAGTTCATAAACTCCAGATTTACTATATAAGTTGTCTTTATCTTTGGGGTTTATAATAATGTATGAAAGTTTATTCTGAGACCTAAAACTGCGTTAATATTAAAAAATTTCAGTAATTTTGCGATTCTGTTACTAACCTTTCTAGAGTATTGTTAGGCGAACTCATCTGATGGCTGGTGCAATCGGCCTTCATCCCATATTTTGTGGAACTCGAAATGTTGGCCTCTCAACCCGAGGCCGGCGGCTGACTGTAACAAACATTCATAGAATTTCCTCGCATCTTCGAGAACACACGAAAAAAATTCCCAATGTCTCGTTGACTTACTAGAGAATTCCGAGAGAAATATATAAATACGGACAGCTGGCGATGGAATTCATTCAGTTTATTCACATGAACCCCTAAATTCTGTATTTTGTCGATCTTTCGTTAACTTATGTTTCGTCATTTGATAATGACACAAAGTCTATATCGAAACTATAGTCATGTTTATACGTATTTATCAAGTGAGTGATATAAAACAATGCAAGTTTTTGTGTTTCATCATCATGATTGACTATCCCAATGTAAGGGATATTTCATGCAACCTTAAAAGTTTCGAAAAAAATCTTAAATATTTTTTTCGTTTGTAGAATTACGTAATAATCGAACATCCCGAAAGTTCCAAGAATGTCAAAAATCTGTTAGAAAAAGCTGGACCAACTTCATCCGCTTCTTTTCGTGACAAAATTTGCATTGAAAACCCAAGTATGCAAACCAATCCAAACGAATGTAATTTCTGTTATCTGATTTATCTTCTTTAACGAAGCCCAAAGTAAAAGTTAGTCTTTCATAAATATCTAAGAAATGCTACAAATACCTACTAGTTTCCATTCGGTGTTATATTTTTCACAGCACAGAATATACTTGTTGTATTTTTAAGCTCCATTCCATTACTATCGTTCAAAAAACGACGCGACGTCGTTTCTCATACCCTGAAGCTTGTTTATACTAAACGGCGAACGAGTTGAGAAAGTCTTCCATCAAGAACTTGTTAACTGTGCAAACAAGAATCCATCGAAGGACCCTTTTGTCCTGGAACTTTTCAAGGGAAAATTAAAAAGGGTCAGGGCTGTGTTGAAGTCAACATCTAAGTCATCCATATGAATCGAGACGGCACTTGCATACTTTACACGAAGATCAAGTGTGAAACGGTGATGAGGTTGACATTGAAGGCGTTTCATTTCACTTGTCTTTTGTGTCGAGACGACCGACGTCTTCGGATATCGACACCACGGCAATCGCTTTAGTTTTTTTCTTTAAAATAACAAAATTTCGCGTGTAAATGTATGGCAATGTATCAATGTATTCAGTATAGTTTTCCGGGTTGTTTACTCCGTTCTCCCAAAGATTCCGTGTTTGTGTGGCACCGTATACATCAGTACGACACAGTAAAGTGTCAACTCTTATGTTGTCGAGTATAAACACGAAGTTGCAACATGTAAAATTTGCTTTTGCTAAGCATTCTATACAGTACTAGCACACCGAGGTCAAATACATCCCACTATCATTCACGCTCAAGCAGCAACCCATGGAAATATACAATCACCAAAACAATTTAAATAGGAAAGTACAACTCTTAAAGCTCAACAAAAGTTGGTATCACGTACTCCAACGCGCAATACCTAAACCCTATACTAGGCTCGTAGTCTCCTCCTATTCATTTACTTCTGGCGAATCAAGACCACCACTCTTATTCGCTTCGAGAATACAGCGAGGTATCTTGTTTATATTATACACTGATGGGCAAATGTGTGGAAACAAGCAAAAATCTCTGGAATTATTAGAGATATCAAAATGAAATTTGGAAGGTGGATACTGCAGTACATTGCCTATTTGTTTCCAATTTTTTTACAATTTTGAACTTCTTGTTTTAACGGAAGTAATGTCGATTTTAAAATTTGCAATGAAACACCCTGTATAGTATTTTAGTTTCTGACGAAACATTTTATTGCGAATACAAAAATATTGGGTTTGATATTATTTACTTCAATACCTACCGAGATATTAACAGAAAAGTAATTAAGGAAAGGAAAAATCTAATATCCATTAAAGAAGTACATAATCATAATTATTAACTAAATCTAAGTGATTTTCAAAACATTGAAACTTAACTAAACTTAATGTATTAGATGTTCAAACTGAGTACCGTTTACTTCTTGACAATAAGCAAGTCGGTTTTTAAATTTTCTAGTAACATTAGCTATTACTTCTGGTGTAATTCTTGTGTTATTCTTGCAGCGAATTCTTACAAATTATTTGGTCTATCAACATAAACCTTAGACTTTAAGTAACCTCACAGAAAATAGTCTAGTCGATTAAGGTCGGGACTTCGTGCAGGCCATTCATAAGTACCCCTTCTTCCAATCCATCTGTGATGAATTGTCCTATCTAAATGATCTCGAACAATGCGAGCGTAATGGGGTGGTGCTCCATCCTGCTGAAACCAGATATTATTTGGTAATTGTCCATTTATCTCCAATGCCGGAATAACTTGTGTCTCCAAGAGCTGTAATTACCTATCTTCGTTTAAAGTTTCTTGTAGGAAGAAGGGTTCCACGATTCTGTTATAAATGCCGGCCCAAACGTTCAATTTTTGGGGATGTTGTGTATGAGCCTCTTGTACCCAATTAGGATTACTTTGCGACCAGTAGCGGCAGTTATGTCGATTAACCGTACCATTTAAACAAAATGTAGCCTCGTCTGAAAACACCACATTTTTTATAAAATTATTGTCACGGTTACAAATATCCATCATCGTTTCACAAAATTGTAAACGTTTGTCGAAATCGTCTTCGGAGAGTTCTTGAACGAGGCGAATTTTGTATGGATGATATTTTTCTCGCCTTAATATCCTTCCTACTGAACGACGGCTAATTCCATGCATATTGGCGAGGTCGGTAGTGGATAAGTGAGGATTTTCTTCCAAAGACATAGCAACATTTTGAGCTACACCTTCATTACTTGCACTTTTTAACCGTCCACTGTTTGGTAAGTTGCTAACTGTTCTACTTTTGTCGTACCTTCGCAAAGTTTTCGTCACTACTGAACGGGATATTTGTGCATTCGGATGAACAATGTTAAAAAGGTCACAAACTTCTTGATGCGTCCTTTTCCTCTCCCTATACCAAATCATCATTAGTATTTCTATTCTTTCTCTTTCACTTAATTCGGCCATTTTACGATCAAATTAAAACAATACAATATTTTTACGTTCAAATAAAAAAAACTAATAACTTATTTTGACAACTACTGTCACTTCTGCAATGAATTTCATGGACTACTAAACTTGATTCAGATTTAATTTGCGCCTGATTTAAATAAACGCATGTGTATTCGACTATGGAACAAGCAGTGCTGTTGGCTGTAACGGTATAATGCCACCGATTGACCAATAGAAATACAAATCCTTACCGAGCGGTTTGTTTATATCGGGCGTAAATGAAATCTGAACCGAGTTTAGCTACCATCGAATTTTTTCCTTTCCTTAGTTACTTTTCTGTTAATATCTCGGTAAGTATTGAAGTAAACAATATCAAACCCGATATTTTTGTATTCGCAATAAAATGTTTCATCAGAAACTAAAATACTATGCAGGGTGTTACATTGCAAATTTTAAAATCGACATTACTTCCGGTAAAACAGGAAGTTCAAAATTGTAAAAATTGGAAACAAATAGGCAATCTACTGCAGTATCCAGCTTCCAAATTTCATTTTGATATCTCTAATAATTCCAGAGATATTTACTTGGTTCCACACATTTGCCCATCACTGTATAAGAAAGTTGGTTAAAAAGTTTTCCTGTTTTTCTAAAAAACACTATGAGCTATATCCGTGCAAAAAAGTGCCGCAATCATTTGAGACTGAACGATGGAAGCGAAAGCTTCTTACGAATTATACTTCCCGTGTCAGGCACCTCAAGGCCTGTGACTAGCGCTGTTAAAGTTCTCGAGGGTTCGGGAAATCGTGAGGGAAATATCTAGGTGGGCATTTGATCTTCTAGATCCTTCTGAGAAGAAATATCTTAATACGGGACGCCGACGAATGGATAGTTAAGTATCCGATCACAGTTTAGTAAACAATAGGTGTTCAAAAATAAATTGTATATAGTTGTGTGAATGTAAAATTAGTGAACATAAATTATAGTAGGTTCCAGTGTTTAAATACATCCACGCCCCCAGAGTGTAGAAAAACCGTACATTATATTGTGATAATATATTTATTACATTATCAGAATTATCTTGCGTATCTTTACAGAATATCTGAGCGTGAGTCGTTTTAGATAGAAGCACCTACTTCAATTTTGAAACGGTCGTAACCATTGGTTTTCCAGCAGTTTTGGCATGCTCACATGCTTACCGTTAGATTCCTTTTTTTCACTTTTATACCCACGTAGCCGTAAGAGAGAATCATTTCGAAATATATTGATGATATAAAAGTCTCAAAGAACAAGCTCGTAGGGAAATATTACGAACCCGAGAATAGCTTTCCAAAGATTACGATAAAAAATTCCACAATTTCCATCAAATAAATGGGAATTCTTATAGCTCGAAATAAAATCCCTGTAACGTGGTCGGAAAATGGGGAGGCGAATTAAATCGACTGAGTTTGAAAACGAATTTACATTCGGGAATTTCAAAAAGGCAAAGGTAAATTGTTTTTCTTGACGATTACATTCGTTTAGTACTATTTTACAATAAAGTCTTCAATAACGGCAGATTAAATATTTAAAAAAGTGGATTGAATTTTCTTCTATTATTTCTTTATGTCATATCCGATAATAGTCTATTTTCGGGATTCTGTGGACATTCATTTGTAATTCACTAATATTCCTGGTACATTTTTTTTTTAAGCATTTCGATTTTACATCTTTCATTTCAATTGACACAGTCACATTCGCAAAGCCTTTATAGCAGGTCCCCCATCACTAAAAATTATATAAAAATAAATTTTTTAAAAACAAAAAACAGAATTTATAAAACACAAAAATAATAGCTACGTTATTTTTCTGTTTTATGAATTTCGTTCTACAAAAATAAAACACAAATCTCAAAAGATTGGAGTAAGATTTCTACTGATTGCAAAACGAATTGTGGTGATTTTTAAGAGGACGGAAACATGTACCTAGTGGGGATATATTACCTGAAAAGAATATATTCAGAGGACAAAACCCTCTTCCAAGAAAACCTGCAACACCGAAAAGCAATCCTCGAAGAGACCCAAATAATCCTACTGGAATCCGAAAAAATACAGGAAAAATGGAAAACAGAAAGGCTGCAGGCAAAGATGGAATAGCAGACGAGCTACTAAAATCAACGATGGTAGAATACCGAACATTAACAAAACCCCAAGACACCACATAATACCCAAAAAAATGGAGGAGATACTAATTCCTCTCTTCAAAAAAGTTGACAGAAAAGAACCGGAAAACTAAGAAAAATCAATCTCTTTAACAGATGAAGTAGTCGTAACGAAATAAATCACAGAGAAAGAAGCATTAGAATATAATCGATTTAGATAATAAAAAAAAACCTTCGATAGAATCAGGCTAAAGGAAATGGTTCATCATCTATACAATAGACCAGTCAGTACTGCCAGACATTAAGACGATTCAATCTCTTAATGGATTAGACAATAAAGGCCTTGAATCAAGGTCAAGCTTATAAGAAAATGACAGACAAAGATTGTTCCACAAGTTTAACACAGAAGCAAATATGTTCAATAAGGTAATATCAGCCTAGAAGGCGAAAACAGTTGCAATTAGGAAAGAATCCATTAGATGAATGTAATATAATGAGCCAATCTAATGAAGGCATCGGCTGAACTGCTAACAAAAGAATAAGAGGAACAATAAAATGCTTACTTTGAAGTTAAAAATTAAATAAATATTTAATAATTAGGTAGGTTTACTTTTTGATGTTCTCCTTGGCACTCACTTTATACGATTTTTTGTTGTTGCAGGAAATAATATTTCTTGCTTTTTAGTAAGATAATGTTTCTTTTTGGACACCAAAGTTTTCAGAACCTTTCTAGACGCTAGTGACTTTTCATCTGCATATACCTAATAATGTAATATAATATAAAGCCAAGTTTCCTGTAAGATATTACCAGTTTTCTATTTTTGTTAATCAAAAGTTTCTCATGAAGCTGGAAATGGATAAACGAACAAAGTGAACCGTTAGTTTCGCATACTTTATTCATGTTTCTTGATCCCCTGTACCAAAGCTAAATTACAGATTACGAAGCGGATAGTTTTGTGTAATCCTTCGAGATGCAACTACTCTTCATTTTCTTAATTGAAAGGTACACACTTTAAACTTGCATACAAAGGCTTTATAATTATTATCAATTTCTTGTCTGTTTGGTTTCAGGTAGTGGATCCTTTGTACGAGGAAAAAAAGAGAGGTCTATAGAATGTAATCAACCAATATTCCTGTATATAATTGATGTGTGATACTTATCTGTGTTTGGACACATTTTAACTCCAAAGCTGGAGTCGTCTTTTGAAAAACATGAAAAATCTCATGAAATATCAAATACAGGATTACTTAGACTTCCCTTTTTCCCGAAATTCTGTGAAAAAGAATTCTGGGCCCTCCTACACTTTGTCTTCCTTGCAAATTTCAAATACTCTAATGTTACAGTAAAGATTGAGATGAGAAATTCCCAGTGAACATATAGAAAAAGATTTTTCTAGTAACATTTATGAACAAGGACTAAAAAATTACATTATCTTATTTTTAATGATATCATTTGGAATATTCTGTAAAAATGGCATCTTTGGATTCTCTAGGCATTTGGCAGGGTCTTCTCTTCTTTGGTTAGATCTGTATACGCGTATTGAATAGCATCATTTAGGTGTTTCAGAGGAACGAGCCAATAGAGACTCACAAATCAAAAAATTGAAGCCAGTTTCCCCAGAATTAACCACAGATATAAGATTGTTTTGCTGAATTTTATTACTATATCACATATTCACAAACCTTTGAATAATAACCTTTAATCTGTTTTTAAAAGGTCAAATGTTATCAGCGAATCTGTTTAGGATTTTCAACTCTCCCTTAACTATCTGTTTATATAGTATCTCGTTTGTATTTCCGCTTAAAAGTTTCAATCCAATATCAACCGACCGATGCTGTTAACGCAGATCCCGAAAGGCCGTTTTCCGCCTTCCACTTGTAGAGGGATATTCTTCCACCCATAAAGGATTTAAGGATCAAGGACAGAATTCACGAAGGAGTTCGATACAAGATTGATGAACGTTTCCAAAATTATCTGGCCGGGTATTTGCGGTTAGTAATTTATCCCGATCTATTGAAATTGAAAAGAATGATATAAGGTCCAACGTGACAGTTTATCTCATTACTCAGATGCACTTTTTGTTTCCTTTTGGTACTGGTCACAAATATAAAAATATCGTTCTACTTCATCAACAGACATAACTACTATATACCGGGTCTTTTATCGAACTGACTAATAGAACTTTATGGGCTTGCCTTTATTATATCATTCAGAAAAGCTGATGAGTTGAACGGATGTATTAGTGCTTTTAAAGAAAAGAATTTTTAGAGGTGTCGCACTTCTGGTCTACCCGGAAGTGATCTCTTCTTTTTTATTTTAAATTGAAACATATTTTTTCTTTGATTTTTGAAACCTGCATGTCTTTCAATAAATTCTAAATCTATTTGCCGTGGAGAAGTTAAATCTAAGGCACATATAGATATACAATTTTCAAAGTAAAACTGTTTATTGTCCATATGGCTTGATTTTGGTAATTGGTATACAGGGTGTTCGACAATTCCCCGTCAAAACTTAAAATTTCAAAATGTTTAAACTCTATACATGCGTATAAATTTAAAAAAATGATAAAATGTGGGCCATGACCTGGTCATCTGGTAAACACATTTAAAAATTCTAGTCTTGGCTCTCAATAACGGCTCACTTTTTGTGCATTTAATTCTCCAAAAGCGCATGTTATATTGTCTTCTAATTATTGTCTACTGTCGTAAGGACTATTCAGAATGTAAACTTTGCTTTTGATTTGACCTCATAAATAAAAATCCACTGGTGTAAAATCAGGAGACATTGTCTGTAAACGTATGATCTAACTCATGAGAAACTGAGTATGAAGTAAAGAGTTCTGTCAATAATATAGAAACAATTTCACTCAATACTCATAAATTATTTCTCATATTTAATATATCATCATAAATTTCATATCAGCGTTGAATGTTTTTGATAGAACGAATACATTAAATCCGAAATTATTTTGGTGTTTATTGGAAAGTGTTCAGTGCGAATTTTTTAAAGCCCAAAAATGTAAATTGTTACTATTAAAAGTAACTTGTCGTGAAAAATTCAAATGATTTTTAATAAAAAGCTGGATATACTAACAACCTTACTACCACATATTCACAAAATATAATTCTTCGTACAAAATGTCCATAGCGTAGTTTTTTAACTAATACATTTAAAATATCTTGATTAGAATCGAGATTAGAAGACACTGTATATAGAGAACCTCCATCTTGAAGTTGATTAACTGACGTTTATTTTGATTAATCCAACTTCTTTTCAATTTATTATAGAAACATTTCCATATTTTAATACCAGCACCTGCACCAAAGCTAACTAGGTATATAAGAAAGTCGGTAAAGAAGTATTTCCTGATTTTCTGAAAAACGGTACAAACTATATTAGTGAAAAAAATATGGGACCATTTCAGGAACACACATAAAAAACATAAATGCAGACGAATAGAGAACCTCCTTTTTTTGAAGTCATTTAAAAATCTGCTCCAATTGAAATTTGGAAATCAAAGAGTAATTAATTAATTTCAAACGATATAAAACGAAAATAAAAACAATACGTCAAGCTTTAATCCATGAAAACCACAATGAAACCCACAAACTCGTTCATTCATAAAAGAAACAATAAAGTTTGTCTATAGCTTTATTGCCTGCATTACAAGCACTATAAAGCCCACAAGCTTAATGTCACGACAATTCTGCTTTGTTTTTATATGGAACGTTATTTTGCTTTAAATATTCAGTTTCTTCCAAGGGTCTGAAAAGTTTCACGTCGATTTTGTTATTCCAGCAAAGTAAATCTGATTTAAATTACGAGTTAAACTAAAAGAAAATAAGGGCTGGAGATGGTGTACGCGTTGTTGCATTTTCAAGGGAATTAAATTGGCGCAGTCACGGATTGGAGATCATTAAGGAATACAAAAGGACGAATAGAAGCAATTTAGCAACTAATGCGGAGGCGTTTGTTGATGTCAACAAGTGTTTTTTGATTTGTTACGGGAAGGATAGCAAACAGTGGTTGTATCCGTCATTGCTTTTTTGAATTACGTCAACTGCATTATTCTGTCTTTTTTTTCTCGTTTTGTAGTCAAGATTATAGTATATACAGGGTGTTTCAACACAAATGCGAAAAACTTTAAGGGGCGACTCCTTGTTAAAAATAAAAGGTAGCTTGTTGTATAAATGCTAGGTCAAAAGCCAATAGTTAGGGAAACATCGCGATTCCAAGATTGTGAAAAGTATTTATTTTATTAAAAGAAAAGCGGTAGAATAATGTAACTTGTGTTTGAAAGCAGGCCACTACATTATTTTACTTAAATAAATTTCCTCGTTCCACGATGTAATGCAGTGGTTTCCAACATTTTTGTACCTGCTCCCCCCTTTTAAAAAAATTGTTTGCGCCCCCTTATTTTTTCTAACAATCTAATTACGGATTACGTATATCTATTTTGCTGATTCAATTTTTTCACACATATTCGACTTTTTTTGGTTTTTAATGATTTTTTGGAAACAGCTGCATGTCCCCCTTGCAACAGTCTCGCGCGCCCCACAGGTTAGAAACCACTGATGTACTGATTTACATTTTGTTTTAATTTATAGAAAAATACAAGAAATAAAAAAATAAATAAATCGGTGTATCTAAATTTTTCCATGTTGTTACGTAAGTTTTTCTTTAAATTTAGTTGACAAGAATTCTATAAATTTACAGAAGGGTTAAAAAAATTTAGAAGCAGTTAAATATACAGGATGGTCGAAATATATGGTGGAGTAGAATTATAGTTATACAGGATAGTTAGGAAAAGTTATATAGTGTGGAACATAAGTAGTTGCTTATACAAGGTAAGGGTGGAGTAAAATTATTGTTATTTTGGATGTATCAAAAATGTGTTATATAAGCAAAAGCAGTTAGGATATTTGAATTACAGGGCGAGGTATAATATAGTTGTAGAGATGGGTTCAAAAAATTTTAGGAGCAGTTGCATATACTGGGTGGTTGTAATAAATGTGAAAAATTTTGAGTTTTGGTTTACTACTGGTGATGACAGCGTCGCTGTTTAAACGTGCGTTGAGCGAAAAAAGAAGGGTTTGGTGTTAGGATACAAAACTAGTGTTTATACTTTTTTAAACTAACTTATACAACAACCTATCCTTTTATTTGTTCGGAGTTCTTTGGGAATAACACCACCACCATAACTGTATATTTCAAAAGTCCAAACGTTTCGAGGTCTAAATCAGACCCCGTTTTCAATGGTATTGTTACGAAATTTACCAAAGCCGACCCTGTTTCATTTCAGTACGACAACGATCGCTGGGATATATAAAAAAAGAAAGCTAGAAGGTTCGGACGAGAGAAAAACTTATCTCGATCATAACTAGACAACTGTAAAATTGACACTGGATTATACTAGAGAATTCGACGCTGATTTTAAAAGGAGGACCCATCCTCGCAGCAGTTAGTTAGAAAGGACGACGAGCGTGTCTCGATTGTTATTGTGTGAATCAGCTGTTCTGTATAATTTGATGTAAATAAAGTTCTAGAAAAGTGAAAGTGAATATTAGTTTTACAATTTTAAATTGAACCCACGGACTATATTGCAATTTGGTGTCAGAAGTGAAGGATTAAGTGCAGTTAAAATCGTAATTTGATTTATGGAAACCCGTAGCATGGAAAAGATGGACGAAACTACCAAAAAAATAGTCAAGCAGGTTACGGAGGGACTGGACGAAAAAATAGCACAGATTCTAGAAAAAGGTGACAAGAAGGAAAAACAACTTCAGGAAGAAATCCAACAAAGATTAGTGAAATCTTTTGATGATAAACTTAAAGTTGAGCTAGGAAATCTTGTCACTAATATCGATGAAAGACGTAAAATAGAATTGTCACTACGATGAAAAGCGAACAACAAAATCTTGTCACTGCCATGGAAGAAAAACAACAAAATTTAATGGAAGGATTATTCTCGAAATTTGTAGAAAAACAAGATCAAACTGAATTGACGAGACAAAATGAATTTAAATTAATTGAATTAAAACGACAGGAAACTGAAAAGTCAACTGCAATTTGAACAATTAATGCAAATAGTAAGACAAGTTAATGAAACAGTTAATGAAAGAATGCAAATAGTTGAGTCAGATATAAAAGAGATAAATGATGACATTAAGACCATAAAAAATACCGTGGACACTCTTGAAACAAAAGTAGATGACCTCGATTCCATCCAAAGCCAGGTGAAAGTTGAAATCAGTTCAATTCAAAACACTGACGGAATGATGGAAAGATTCAACAAGACCTTGGAACAACACCTATCCAAAGTCGTCAGCAATAACCAGCGTGATTGGGATGAGCATATTTCCCCATTCCTGTTGGCATAGCGCTCTGCCGTACATAATAGTACAGGCCTGACCCCAGCCAGGGTCCTATTCGGAAAGGAGCTACGATTACCCTGCGATTTGGCATTTGGCTCCCCCGAAGAACCTTCCCAAGACATCGACGATTATGCCGACCAGCTCCGACATAACATGCTGGCAATACACGAATTAGCCCGAACGCAGATGTTGGCCACCAGTGACCGGATGAAGACGCGTTACGACCTCAAGGCCAATTCAGTCGGGTTCCAGGAGAGGGACAAAGTCTGGCTGTACAACCCCCAACGGAGCAAGGGTAAATCCCCAAAGCTTACACCCGCCTGGGATGGTCCATACGAGGTGGTCAAGAGGCTTAATGACGTCGTCTACCGGATCCGTCGAAACTCCAAGGCCAAGTTGAAGGTGGTCCATCTAGATCGACTTTACCAAAGCCGACCCTGTTTCATTTCAGTACGACAACGATCACTGGGATATAAAAAGAAGCTAGAAGGTTCAGACGGGAGAAAAAAACTTATCTCTATCATAACTCGACACCTGTAAAATTGACACTGGATTATACTAGATAATTCGACGCTGATTTTAAAAGGAGCTGTTCTGTATAATTTGATGTAAATAAAGTTCTAGATAAGTGAAAGTGAATATTAGTTTTACAATTTTAAATTGAACCCATGGACTATATTGCAGTATTAACACAAAATGAACAAGAAATTAAAAAATTAATAGGATTCGCAATGACAAATATCAATTTAAAAAATTGTGATTACGATATTTGTCATTGCAAATCCTTTTAATTTTTTAATTTTTTGTTCATTTTGTGTTAATACCATTGAAAACGGGGTCTGATTTAGACCTCGAAACGTTTGGACTTTTGAAATATACAGACTTTCAAGTTTACATGGTGTTACTCCCAAAGAACTCAGAAAAAATAAAAACCAGAGATGCCACACTTATCATTCTGAAAAAAAATCCTTTATTTTTAACAAGGAAATCGCTTACATTGAGCTATTGCGGTCATCGTATTGTGGATTAAACTTAAAGCAAATCATTACATATTCACTTACTAACCTCAATATCCCCTCGACCTTAACCTTCCTTCCGGGTCCTCCAGAAAATTCATAACCACATCTTTGTCGGCAAGTTACGGAAGCTCCTAACGTCCCATTAAACACAGTGCCACGTAACCTACATATTAATATTATCTTCAGAATGAAGGTCGCCCACACGATCGACTAAACCTTGAAATTTATTAATTAGATACTCGTCAACGACGTCATTAACTCTGTCGTCTTGACGTAACAAGTGAGTGGAAAAGCTCGCCTGCGTTGGTAGGTTTTCCATTCAGTAAAGTTCCCTTTACGGTTAATTAAACCATCTGTTATCCAGAAAGGACACGCTGTTTTCGTTTAACATCGATATACGTGACTTTCAACACAACGAAACGGCATTGTAAAGACAGTTGAGGGTTTATCTTCAGTAAACAGCGTGGGAGTCATTTCTTGAATGAACGAAGGAAAGTTTTGTTAATAGAGAAGAGCCAAATTGGAAAAGAAAAATGATAAGTATGAAGCAATATTTAAAACGATTTTATACCAGTTTCTGGCTCTGTAACCGAATTTTGGAAATCAATTTCAACCTACCTCTAATTCTCGTATCAAAATAAAATTGTATATCTATGTAATGTGGTATCAGGTATCAGGAAGCTGATTTTTGATGTACAGGGTTTTCATTTCAAAACTAGACCAAAAATAACTTTTAAAATATTTTTAAAAGAAAAATACAAAAATACATGTTAATTTATATTTACGGGGGGAGATATTTTACAAGTATCGGTCACCTGCAGTTTCAGCCCCTAAACGGGGATGAATATCACTTCACGCATAACGTGCCTTTAGGGGAAAATTCACTTACCCCAGATATCCTAGGTATCAAAAGGGTTTAGCTCTGTGGGAGCCCTTGCCAGGTTATCAGGTCCGTCGTTGGCAGCTTCCCATGAATTTTCTGACCGTCCGGGCTGTTCCTAACAGAACGGCTTTTTGCATTAGTTGGTAAAGATGTTCGTCCAGACCAAGGTAATTTAAATTATTTAGTAGAAATTTTGAGACTACTCCTGTTGTTAACATAACTATTGGTATAGTTCGTGTGTTGTTCACGTCCGACTGTTTCTTTATTTGAAATTCCAAATCCCTGTATTTGGTTATTTTTTCAGCCTGCTTAATATTTATGTTATTGTTGTTAAGGATTGCTATGTCAATTAAGTTTGTTTTCCTAGAGATTTTATCTACTAAAGCTATATCTGGCCTATTGTGAGCAACAGTCCGATCGGTCAGTATCGTGCGGTCCCAGTACAGTTTGTAGTCGTTATTTTCTAAAATAGATTTTGGTTTGTATATATAGTAGGGTGTTCTTACCGACAGTGATAGCTCAAGTTTCAGCGCTAGTTCCTGGTGCAGTATTTTTAACACAGCATCATGCCGTTCTTTGTATTCAGTTGCTGGCGAACGCTTGGCAACCTTATCTGCATCTGTCGTTGTTTATAGAAGGGTCTTTCACGATGTACTTTAGATAGTTCTTAGTTGGAATTACTTGATCTTGGATTGCCAATATAATTCAAGAAACATATGACCAGAGATCAACCAGTAGTTCGACGCTGAACTGTCGACATAATCTTGGTTGACGTCATTTATATGTCATCCATGAAGGGGCTTCTCTTTCCATTTGAGCACCTTCTGATCAGTTGTCTGGTGATATACTTGAACTAGTTGTTCTGTCAGTCGCAGAGGTGTGGAGTCATCAACCTGACATATGAACTGTGTAGATCAGAAAATTCTGCGAGTTTCTGGAAATGATTACGCAAATTATAAATTTGTTGATCACGTAACTTGCCTATATCTGCCAATCATCTTCCTCCTTCACACCGGGGCAATGTTGTACGTTCGACACAGCTCTTTGGGTGGTGATTTTGAGCTTTTGTTAGTAGTACTCGAACTTTCCGTTGTAATTGTTCAATGTCGGTCTTGCACCAGTTAACTATACCGAAAGAGTAACTAAGTTTTGTACACCACAGTTTTTAGATCTCCCCATAAAAAAAGTCAAGAGGCGTTAGGTCGGGTGATTTTGCTGGCCATTCTATAGCGCCCCTTCTTCCAATCCATTTATCTTGAAATGTCTCATTAAGCCATTTCGTTCAGGGTGTGTGAAAATGCTCCGTCCTTAGGTTTTCTTCGTCTAGCAACAAAGTTCCATCTTGATCTATTTGGTTTTCTAAAAATTCGGTTATAAGGGGATTTATCACATTTTCTAATAAGTCCAAATACAATTACTTAGTTAAATTTTCTCGAATAAAGGACCAATAATTTTATTTCCGAGAATTCCCCCCATACGGTGATTTTCTGAGTATGTTGATTGTGCTATTCTCAAAAACTTGTGGATTGGTTTTGTTCCACTTTCTACCATTATGTTTATTGGAAAATCCATTTAAAAAATTGTGCTGCAACAGAAATACAAATATTTTTAATAAAATTTGGGTGGCTAGTTTTGAAATGAAAGCCCTGTATATATATACAGACGAATTGTGAACATTGTCTTTTTGAAGCTGATTAAAACTTACGAGCTAAATTGAAGTATGCAATTTCATACAATTGCAATAGTTGCAAAATCTAGTGACTATTTTCAGCACATTAAAATGCACTATATTTTCTACATCACTCTGTATATTCGCGCCTTCATCCGTGGAAAAAAAATGAAGTAAGTGATGGTGAAAACGTGTTTTAAAACTACATTCATTTTTAATGCAAACTCCCATGTCGCAATTTAACTGACGGTCAAGGTTGTCACGTTCGAGATATTCCTGATCTATCCGAAACGTTCCCTTCTTCAGATCAATCCCTTGCACTGCCACGTGAGGCGTTTGTTTGTGACGTAAAACTTCATTTGTGATTGCTCGACGCTGTAACGGCGCCCACCGTGTTTTTAGCGCCCATAGCAGGAATACTCGCTGTGTTGCGTCGCGCAATGCACTCCTGCTACTTCTGCTAGCATTGTGCTCTTTGGCTTCGCACGTGAATCAGTCGTCGGTCATCTGTTTGGCGACAGTGACGTGTTACTGCGTTGTTGTCCGCGACTCGCGAGTATTCGATAGACGCGAAACTTTTGTTGTTTGTTGGTGACATTGACTGTTCGCGATTTTTATTTATGGTATTGCCTCACAGTTTTGATTCGTGCAAATTGGACAATTCTGCTGGACAAAATGTGAAGTTCGTTGGTGATATTGTGAAAATTTTGTTGATTTTTTTACATTAATAAATAACCGAACACTTAAACTGCAATTATGGATTCGATGGAGGTTAAAGTTGAGGCATCGGCTTACGTGAAGGCGGATAAATTTCAAGGTAGCGGGTTTGTATTAATTTTTGTGGTTTGCTGCTATGAATATTTTAATTTAGTTTACTCATGCAAAATGGGTTTCGGTGAACTGGAAAATTTTTGCTATTTTTAAAATACTTGAAAATGTTGCAGACTAGCGATGTGTGGTGACTGTTTACATATTTCTATTGCATCAAATTTTCCTTTGTCAAATTGTTGAACATATATTTAAAAATATATTCCCTGTCATTTATTCAGAAATATGTAAATATGAGTCTGAATTGGAAAAAATTGTTGAAATTTAATAATTTTTTTTAACCTTTTATATACAGGGTGTTTCGTCGGAAGGTGGGAATTGTTTATAAAGTAATAATTTGGTGAGCAAGTATAGTTTTTACGAAATTTAGGGTTGTTATGTCAGTCGGCGTCATTTTCCCTGTAAAATTTTCAAAATACTCAGATTTGAGAGTTTTTACAATAAAATCTCCCAAAAAATTATATGTATTACCAAATTATTTTCTAAAAAACAAATTCATGGCTTGAAATAACAAAAAATAAGTCATAAAAGTAAAATGTCAATCATTTTCCTTATTATCAAAATACTAAAAACCCATAGTTCAAAATGGTTTGCATAACTAATAGAAAAATAAATAAGAAATTACAACCAATTGTAGGGTTGCCAGGTTACCAGGATTAGTCGGCTTCATTTCTCCAATAAAATTTACAAAATCTCCAGATTTAGGACTTTTTACGATAAAATTCCCCAAAAAATTATAAAAAAAATTATTTTCTAAAAAATAATAGCTATATTATAATGTTAAATGTGAAAATAATGACAGGATCCCTTCATATTTGTGAATAAAATCGAGCTACAAAATGTCAAACAAACTTCTGGATTCAATCCTTCAAAAGGTCCAAAAAATATTAATTTTTTTTTAAACAGATATAGCTTTGAGCTTTATTTATTATAGTTATATAAAAATACTCAGTCATACATTATTGATTTTATTATATTTTTGTAGTACTCAAAAAAATATATGTTCATTTGTTTATAAAAATGTTTATTAAATAAATAAATTGTACTTTTTATAATATGAACGGGCACTAAAATTAATGAATTGAATAAAATTTTAATAATACCATAAATCATGTATTTATTTATAACAATTGTAGTAAAATATTTTAAAAATAATTAATTTGATTTAGTTTTCAGTGATTATAAAATGAAATAATCGAAACTTTTTAAATGAGCTTTTTTTTTCACCTTTATACTGGTATATAAAGTGAAAAGGAATATTTAAAAATTCTAACGCGAGGTCTGTTTTGAACCCCTTGAGAATAGATATAAAAAGTGGAAAATAGATAGTAAATTTCTAAATTGTTAAAAATCTATAAAGCATAGGTATTAGATTTTTATTTGTAGATAATTATTCTTTTATATACGTAAGTGGTATTTGAATTTATTCAATTCTTAATATTCATATTTAATCGAATCCTGTAGAGCTTTTTTAAGCACATTACTCATTTTGAGTACTATTTTGATCTCTAACATAAAACTATAAATATTGGTAATAGAGTTTCGTAACTTTTTTTAAGAGCTGCATGCATCAGCATTCAGGATAATCCAAAATACATGTCAAGTAAATTATTGTCAATGAGGCCTGTCGTCCAACAATCTTAACTAGATGTAATTTCCCAAAGAAATAATTTGGTCTACAAAAATATGAACACGTGGGTTGATTATTGAATAATAATAATTGTTTAATTGAGAATTAGATTTGATTGCAAAAATAAACATTTCTGACGTATTCCTGAAATAAATTTATCTGTTTAGTATTTAACATATGAAACATCACAAGCATTTTGAATGCAAAATTATATAGTTATATAATATGGTGTAAGTTTTTTGACTGAATTTTAGCTCTTTTAACAAAAGGGTTTTTGATTTATTTTCATCCGAACTAGTATTCCTTAAAATACTTGCAATCTATTTGCACCCTGTATACTAATAGTTCATTTATTTTGTATTTCTCCTCCTATTTGTGTTAAATAGCAATTCTAAAGGTGTCAGTTGTGTATTTACTTAAAAATCTATTTTGTTACGTACTTCTACTAAATTCAAACTCTTTGTCTCCACTTAGTGAATCCATCTGGCGTTGTTACTCTTAAAAGCTCTCGACAAGAATTACACCTTCTCATAAGTATAAAACCTGTCGTGTGCACTGCTGAAAACTCTCTACTAAAAGTTTATGGGGTTTACTTCCACACTCAACTGATATAATCCTTCTGAAGCAGATAAAGATCATTTAGCACGAAAATATTACTCTAATATTCAGCTTCTAAATCCTTTATGATGAGCTAATGAATTACATGAAACATTCGTAAGGAATGTGTTCAGTTATTTTAAGATAATTTAAAGTTTACTTGAAGGTGAAGATCGGGTCTGAAAAATGGCTGTTAATGTGGTTTAGTTTGCCAGTGAAATATCATATTTCCGAAAAGTTTGTATTCAAGATTTCTATTAGACTTTTCCTTCACTATATTTAACCCTAGATCGCTTGCGGGTTTCTTGCTTGCCCTAAGTAGGTATTTTATTAATATATTTATCTCACAGTTGATGATTGTTTCAGTTTTCACTTGATGAACATTCAATTTTAAGATTATTTAAAAACAACAAACACTTGTCTAAGTACTTCTTGGGAAACAACACCACAGTATAAGAAAAGAAAATTGCTGTATATTCCAAACGTTTCAGGGTCTAAATCAGACTCCGTTGTCAATGGTTTAGAAACTACGGATAAAAAAGTCACAATTCTAAGATGTAAATTAAAGTATTTGACAATGATTATTTGATTTCTGACGTAAGAGAATTTTATTTGTAATATACAGGGTAGCACAGAAATTTCTAAAGATCATATAATCTTAAAGTTCATTTCAAATTGGAAGAATTTGAAAGGGAGATCTTCAGAATTTTATGTGGCGCTCCTAGGTGCGACTTTGTTATTAGATAATGCATTTGCCAAAAATGCGACCAAAGAACTTTGTTGATTCAGTGATACCATTAAAATCATAAGGGAAAACGTAGGAAAAACTTTATGAACTATCTCGATATTGGGTTGTTCACAAGGACATGACCATTAGCAATTTCTTCCTTAATCATCGGCAGCCATAAACTACTGAATTCTACGGAGGTAGTAGCGATACAATCGTTTTCATTTAACAAAATTAAAGCAGACTCTTTTAGTTTTCTTTTGGTGTTTTGTTCTTCTTTATGTAATATAACTGAATTTTGAAACTGTATTTTATGACGAAGGTCCCAAGCATGTTCACAAATTTTGGATTTTTCAAATTGTCGTTTTTTTATGTATTTTTTGTGTTCGTTTATTCAAACATTCAGAGGTCTAGAGGTTTCTCCAATATAGAATTTATTACATTCACACGGGATTTTATATATGCAATTTTTTGTGTTTGGAGTTGTGTTATTTGTTTTGGTTTTTGATATAATTGATTTTAGTGTATTTCTTGTTTTAAATGATGTTTTGATATTATATCTGTTTCCCACTCTTTTTAGTCTTCCTGATAGACCCTGATTATCTTGGGAGTCAGTGTTGCTTGGAATATACAGCAATTGCTTTTCTTTAAACTGTGGTGTTATTTCCCAAGACGTAGTTAGACATTGAAAAATATGCCACAAGTATCATTCAGAAAACAACAAACACTTGGTTACTTTTTCACTTTTTTATTTATTTTGATATATGTTTCGCCAAGTCTAGCTTCATCAGAAATTGGAAAAGCAATGAATGCTAAATTTATATTTCTTACAAAGAAACTACAGATAAGGTAATAAAATAATTACAGGTGTCGTCTGAATTCTGGAGATTTCCGGGGAAGTTGGCAGGGTGTAGGTCAGGTAAATTATACATTGATTATATGAAACATTGTTGACAACAGATGTGGATAATAAAATATTATTTAAAATTGGATGTTGAGATTAAGCAAGGGAGATGTTATCAGTTTGATCACTTAAGAGAATTTTTGTTTTTGTCGATTTTGAGGCATTCAAGATGATATAATTTTTTACTTTTGTTTTGTAAATATAAAATTTCGAATGTATTTTGAGGTATATGGTTTTCTTTTAATAAGTGGTCAGCAAATGCAGACATATTGTGTTGTTGATTTTCAAAAGCTTTAGTGTGTTCAGGCCATCTTGAATTGACAGATCTTCCAGTGGGACCAATATAGAAGTTGGAGCAGCTCCCACAGTACAACCTATAGACACTCGATTTAGAATTTCTGTCAGCCTTTTCTTTGTTATCTTTTATATGCCTAGATAAATTGTTGTTTGTTGTGAAGGCTGTATATACGAGGGTGAATCAAATATGAACCGGACTTTTCTGTTTCTCGCCCTGTAGGTAATTCGAGTGGCGTGACGTCTCGATATATGTTAGGTAGGGATGTTAAGAAGAGGGGAGTTCGTCGTTTGGCGAGGCGTAGTCGATGCGCTGTTAGTAGCATTATGTCAGAGCAAGAGGTGCATACGTCTGTTGCGCAACGTGTTGTTGTTAATATGTTTTGCAGCTGTAGAATAGTTTTATTTACCGGGTGTACAGAGTGACCACGTCAAAACTGACTAACGTGACTCCAGGTTTGACCTGGAGAGTTTTTATGCTTCAGTGAAATAGCCGGAGGCTCTAATATGTGAATTCGTCATTTCAGCGTAAGGTTTTATCTTCCAATATGGCAGGTCGAGGAGCTGATAGCACTTACGATGGGTGAGAGGAGAATGTTGGGTTTATGTATTTTCGGTAAATCATATACTCTTAGTGGTACGGTGTTCTCGGATCTTCAGAGTCAACAAGATCAACGAAATTTGTTGTTGGAATCCTCAGCCTTCATTACAGCCCTTAACTAAATAATTTGTGATTTTTTTCACGGTATCAATTGAAAGATATAGCTTTGCATTACACATTTGTCGTGTGATATGACTGGCTCACACATAGTTAGTCTGTAATATTATCAGTGTCGTTATTTTATAGTCACACCTCGTATGATTTTAAGTTCAGAACATTTTTCGCATCGGGTATTCCAATGACATAATGGTGAATATTAATTTTGTTTACTGTAAGGTTTCAAGAGTGAATCATCGACTAAACGTTGTGATACCACAACTACAAATATAATTATCTGAATTTTACGTAATATTAAACACTAAAATTCAATTTATTGTTGTAGGTTTTATTGACCAATAAAATAATTATTGTTTCGCTATTATACAATTAAATTTGCGTCCATCTGGAAATTCCCCGATGTTAAAATGTTACGATCATGTTTTACATCCATTTTACTGTTTTTTTACTGACCATGGAGGAGGATCAATTATAAATTGATTTCCTTGTCATCACTTCTACGTTGGTAATGTTATTAACCTTGCCTAATATCGATGTTTGACTTCTAAGCTTTTATGGTTTCGCCGTAATGTTTAATTTCTTCTATAAAAAATTAAGGACGTTTTTATGAGTTCAATGGCTGAAAAATTAATCATTTTTATGTTTTGCAGTACATGAGTTTCCTTGACGGGTATCTGAAAAACCTGTAAGGGCTGTGCAAGGTAGTCAGAAAATTAATTACAGGAATTTAATCGATATTCAATTTATTTCCCTTAACAGGAATTCTGAAATTGAGAATTCTCAAACAAGAAAATTAGAAGGCACAACTTTATTATCATTTTTTATGATTTCCACTTTTCATTGCCTAGAAGGAGCATGTGAACATCATTAGTGGTCCTTATTTCATTAAAAAATTGTCAGGCCGAAAACCAGACCTTACCTAGATATGAATTTAGGTTTGAAAAATTATTTTTATCTTTAGACAAAACAGTGGCGAACCATTTTTTTCCAAAAATATTTTATTCAAAGCCCATACGGACGCAACTGGTTTAAATATTATCCAAAATTGTTTATTTAATGCATCCTGATGTATAGAAGACTACCAAATTTCAAGATATCTACAATGTCACTATTAAATATTTTTTACTTAAAATGTTACAACCCTGTATCTTAAATGTTAGACGTTTAGGACACATTTCGACACTGTTCGATACAATATATTTTGATAATTAAGCCCCGGAGTGAAAATTAGAATGCTGGATATTTGCATGAACCTTAATTTGGTGTTTTAATAACTAGGTATTCAAGCTCGATAACTATAAAAGTCAGTCAAATGTGCAATTTCTTATAAATTGTATATCCTTTGTAATTTACGCTTTTAATCTATAATATTGGATAGTTATTTTAAGAAATATTCCGTCAGTATGAAGATTATTCTCACAGCCTCTGTATTTTCGGTAGCAGTGTTCATCTAATTGGTATTAAGGCTGAACCGATGTTATTCCCTCCACAGAACAGATTTCAGTAATATAAAGTCGGCTAAATTAGTTCTCTTGAATTGCTAAAAGTAGCCTAATTGAAGGCAATAAGTGAGTAGACTAGCTACTAACCTAGTCGTCTCCATGTTATGTCAACTTAAGAAATACGCAATTTTCTATGTTACGCATGCTTCCCAATTTTTTTTCTTTGTGATAAAGCGAAACAATACCCAGGAACATTTTTGCGGCAATGCAGGTTTTATATTAAAAAAAAATAGTTACTTAAAGGACCATTTCTGTACTTTTTAAAATAAAATAATTTATAATATTTGTTCAGAAAAATCCAGTAAACTTTTGTTATGGCAAAATAGTAATTAAAATCCAGTGTTATTTTTAGAAAAAAATGCATTAATGATAAAAGAACTTATATATATATATTTGTTTTTAAGTTTTCGCAGGCACTAAATGCTTTAGGTGGTTTCCGGGAATTCATCGGCGTAGTTGATAACTGATCCCTGCCGGGATCGATGGTAAAATGACGACGTTTCGGCAGAGTTCCATTTGCCCTCTTCAGGTCGGTTGGCATAATTCTCGTAGTCTTCTGCTTTCGCCTCTAGTTACTCTCTAAGATTTTATATAGTTGCGGCTTGGCGCCTATCGGTTGGCATCGTGAACGGCTGCGTGTGATTGGCCCTTCGCGCTCAGTGGGCACGCCTCCCGCCTGCTGATTTGTTCATTCCGGTTGAGTTGTTATTGGACGGGTCCGGGCCGGTACGTTGTTTAATAGAATTTTCCAACAATTCGATAAGTTCTAAATTTCATTGCCTGCGTTTAGACTGTGAGGCCTCTTCGCTATTTCAATTGCCTTTCTTACGAGTCTTGATTTCGGGTGTTCTATATTTGCCAGTACTCTGGTGTTCTCAAAGTCTATTCGGTGTGACTTCGTGGTAGCGTGTTCCGCAATGGATTTTGTTTTTTCCTGCTTTCTTACAGCGTTCTGGTGTTCATCACGTCTAGCTTGAATTCTTCTATTAGTTTTCCCCACATAGGTTTTAGGACAGTCTGCACATGGAATCTCGTACACTCCCTGTTGTTCTAAAGGGATCCTCGTCCTCAACACCGTGCTTATTTTTCTGTCTGAATTGAAAATAGTATCGATATTGTGTCCCCGTAGAATTCTTGCAAAACTGTCCGTGGTCCCTTTGACATATGGTAAATTAGCCTTGGTTATTGGTGTCTCATGCTTCTCGTCTGTTTGTCTTGGTTTTGACTTTAGGGCTCTTTGTATATTTCTGTCTGTAAATCTGTTTGTCTCAGAGCTGTTTTTAAATTGTTTGATGTTATTCTGGTCAGCTAGTCTTTGTGATCTGGTTACTAAAGCCTTGACGACGACTTGTAGTTATATATATATATATATATATATATATATATATATATATATAAATTTGTTTTTAAGTTTTCGCGGGCACTAAATGTTTTAGGCGGTTTCCGGGAATTCATCCGCGTAGTTGATAACTGATCCCTGTCGGGATCGATGGTAAAATGACGACGTTTCGGCAGAGTCACATCTTCGAATTCGAAGTATTCGAGTAACTAGAAGCGAAAGCAGAAGGCTACGTGAATTATGCGAACCGACCTGAAGAGGGCAGATGTGACTCTGCCGAAATGTCGTCATTTTACCATCGATCCCGACAGGGATCAGTTATCAACTACGCGGATGAATTCCCGGAAACCGCCTAAAACATATGTATATATATATATATATATATATATATATATATATATATAATACAGAAATAGTAACTTAATCTTTACAAATATTTCTTGTAACACAGTCAATTTCTTTTTCAGTAACATGTTCGGATATAAAACATTCGCAAGAGTCTGTTTATTTCGTCTGTGTTAGAGTCCTGGTTTGGGTCATAGTTGCAATAGTACTAATAGTATCCACTTATGGGGTGATGGGGGGAGGTAATCGTAACTCCAAGAGCCTAGAAGAAGGTCACTTCTATGGGTTTAAATCTCAGAACGACTATTTTTAATGTAATAATCCAAGAAATCTGGGTTTTAAATTATATTTAGGTAAGTTTAGTACAGGTTCGTCCCTGGTTGATACATCCTTAAATATTGTATAATTCGCATTAATCATATTTTGATTTCTTGGAGATTAACCAGCGATGGATTATTTCTTAAAGATAGGCGTTACTTTCTCGGCATCGATTCTGTACTACAAAATATTTCTTAAATGCTTTGATAGCATAGTTGACCATCTCAAATATCAGCAGATGGTAGGATTTAGCATATGGATTCTTGATTGTTTCCTCCCTTCTTTGTCACACTGGGTTTGAGGTGATGAATTGGACACAGAAGTTCCAGAAGCAGCCGAACTGTGGGTTTTTGTATCAATCATGAGGGTAAATGATTTTTATTAACTCTTCCGATAGTCACTATAATAACTTTCTTTAAATAAAATGTCGCATGTATATGTTTCTCTATCTAGAAACAACTTTGTAGTTCAATAAATGCCATAGATGACGCCTCATTAGATCATGTTTACCTTTTCATATTCAGTCCGTATATACACTAAAATCGCACTGGGGGTGCTGATAATGTTCTAGTTGAAAATTAAGAATGTCGTTTCGATAAAGTTTCTTCTGTACTAGTGCTTCTCCTTGGCCTGGTCCCAGTTACTGTTGTGGTGGCGTGATTGATCAACCCCAGTTTTGTTATATACACTCATTAACTAGCTAAACTGTGCCCCTAACACTAGTGTCCAAAAGTTGTCGTGTCTTCCAAATGTAGAGACTTCTACGCTCGCAAGGTATACTGTAGATGCAATTTTGGGAAAGTGTTGCTGCTTTTCAAAATCGTCTTGATCCCATATCATAAGTTAAACAGAACTCTGTCATAGGGCAATATTAAAGCAACTGTCATGGTTTTCTGTACCTGCCTTCTTGCTTTGTCGATGTCTTCATACGTCTTGTTGGTGAGAGTTCCACAATATCAATTTTTCACATTTAAGGGCCTTTGGTTTGCTGTAGATATTTTTAGTTGTGTTGAGTAATATTTTTATTTTTGGTCTTCTGTTACTTGACCCATATTTGTTGTTCCCTCATCTTCTTTCTCTGTCTCTATTAGCTTGGATAGGTGTGCCTTTTATGTTGGTTAGTAACTTTGTCCTATCAGTCTAACTTTATTTTATGAGTTAGGCTTGTTTGGTACAGTTTTTCGATTGAGATGTCTCGGTTTCTATGTTCAATTTCCACTTTTTTCATTCATACCATCTATGCGATGATGGTTGGATTCTATATTCGTAGACGTCATTCTTCTTGCGTCTAAAAGTTGATTTACATGTATTGCTGTACTTGGTACGAGAGCTGCCTTTTATATTTCGGGATTGGACAACCCTAGTGTTGCAATCTGACAACTGACAGCTCCATCGAAAAGTTTGACATTTTTGAGGTTATACGTACTCAGAACGTTTTGACATACGAGCGCTATGTGTTGTTTACAGTAACTTAAAGAATTCATCTCGGCCAAAAAATGGAATTAAATCGTGAACATTTTCGTGCAATTATTTTTTACAACTTTCGACGTGGATTAAGTCAGCAAGAGTGCATGGATGAACTTAATTTTTGGCGATGAAACTCCATCAAGGACCAGTGGTTTATCGATGGTATGGTCAATTCAATCGAGGTCGTAGTTCCCTCCAAGACGAATTTCGTGAAGGTCGTCCAAAAACATTGTTGTTCCGGAAGCCATTGATGCTGTGCGCGAACTGATATTGCAAGATCGTCATGTGACCTATCGTGAGATTGAGTCAACCTTACACATTAGTAGGACCAGCATACATTCAATATTGCATAAACATTTGAATGTCAAAAAAATTTGTTCGCGTTGGATCCCACACAATTTGTCTATCGTTCAAAAAAAGGCTCATGTCGATTGGTCGAAAGAAAAGCTCAAAAAATACGATCGCGGTGCTTCAAAACACGTTTATGACGTAGTGACAGGTGATGAATCGTGGATTTACCCGTATGAGCCCGAAAGTAAACAGCAGTCGACTGTATGAGTGTTTCAAGATGAGCCGAATCCAACAAAAGATGTTCGCGCACGAAGCACTTCCAAGCAAATGATCGCCTGTTTTTTCGGAAAAACTGGACGTGTCGCAACCTTACCTTTAGAACAACGCAGAATGCCAATTCTGAGTGGTACACAACCATTTGTATGCCAGTTGTCTTCCAAGAAATGAGGAAAACCAACCGCCGAAGACGGGTCACTCGGATCTACAATGCGAGCTCTCACACATCGGCTCAAACAACTGCATTTTTGACCACTGAAAACATCGATTTGATGAGTCATCTGCCGTATAGTCCTGACATGTCAACAAATGACTTCTTTTTATTCCTGTACGTAAAAAACAAACTGACAGGTCAACATTTTTCGACACCTGAAGAAGCGATTCAAACGCATGCAAAAGTGTATAGATCTTCATGGGGAATATTTTGAAAAACAATAAAGGGATTTTCCATGATTAATATTTGTTTTTGTTCCCTAATCCCGATATATAAAATGCATGCTTTTCCATAGAACCAGCAAAGCTTCAAATACAAGTTTCTACCAATAAAATATGCCTCGTCAGGAATGTAATATGGGGTCAAGAAATGCTAAAAATAAGCGCCGACTCTTTGAAAGAGGTGAGACAGTATTGTGCACTCTATCTAAATCACTAACTGTTTCAAACATTAAAATGTTGACAAGGCAACTTCTTCCTTACCTCGCCAAAGATTTCAGACATGAGGAAGCTGTTATCTATTCATGTTATACGCAAAGCGCTCTCGAACTTACTTGAATAATGAAAAGGATCACTGAATACTAATAGATGTTAACTTCGAAATTGGCTCCAAGTTGGTTGGGGCGTTCTCGAGGATGGCCGAATGCCGAACAAAAATACATCAGCCGTGTTGATAACGGTTAGTGTGTCCTTTGTGTTCAAATTGAATCGTTGTAAAGGAAGTTTTCGAGAGTTGAGAGTGTGAGGATTAAAGTTTCGAGCAGATAATGAATGGCTGGGGTACGCTGTTGTCTGGGTGGATGAGACAGGATAAAGAGATATGTTAAACTACGAGTTTGCCTGACTAACGTATGAATAAAATAGCAGTTTAATTACGACAAATATTTATTTATAGTCTAAAGGATAAGGTCACTAAAGTTAGCGCTGCCATTTTATAGAAACTCAAAACAAATATATTGGAGTTTCGAGCTATTTAGGAGTTCTGTACCCCGATGTAAACCACATCCGAATTGAAACTACCTTTTAATCTGTACACGACAAAACTTATATACAATTTACATGCTTCCGAAAAATGTATTGTTATAAAATTACTTTTATCCCGCCTATGGAAAAAATTAACAAACCTTCGAAATTAATCATTCCGACAAAAACAATACGGAAACATACTATCGGCTGAGGTAATAAGAAAAGGACTATCCTGAAATTTCGATAGGTATAGAAAGTGGCCTCGAGAAATTTCTTGACGAACGCTTTGCTAACAAAGACATAATTATGGCATTCTGGTATGTTCTTCAGTGGGTATTTAAAGAACAAGTTGGGTATTTATTTTAAGTTCAGTTTATATCCCGTGTGAATTGTATCAATCAGTTGTAGTGAATAAATAGTGGATTATTTTTGGTGTAAATAAAGAAGTCGAAAGGAAACTTGAATATCTGTGTTAATTTGTTTTTGAATCCACAAAATTTATTGCAGTATTATATGCACACTCTAAGGGGTGTAAAAAATCCCCAAATTATCTCCTTTTTAAAATTTTGTGATTTTTGAGTTTTGAAAATTACCAAACAATCTACGAATTACGAACTCTTAAACGATATACAGGACAACTATTTTCAAACCCGCTTAACGAATGCAAATAATAAATAATCTCCCAAAAATCTAGTTTTGAAAATTTTATGAATTTCGAATATTGTATCAAAATATACTTAAAATACTATTTTTGTGGCAACCTATTTTTTATCTCTGTATAATTTCTATTAATAGTAACTAAGGCATGGAAAGTAACAGTAAAATTTACACTTTATTTAAAAATTGTGACAATTGTTGTAATAAGTTAAAATTGTTAGAGCTATTCAAGTATTTTGACACAGTCCCAAAACCGCCCAAAAATGGTGTACCTGTTTAGAAGTTATTGCCTTCGTACAACCTATTGGTGGAGAAAGCACTTAAATAATAAATAAACTCAATAGTTTCCAAATTTTGAAAGTCGCGTAACTTGGAAAATTTAGATATTTAAAAGCATTTTTGCTAATTCGAAGGAAAGAATGAAATATCTTTGCCAATTCTAGATACATTTTATCGCTTTAAAAAAAATATGTAGACCATGTTCGTCAGCTCTAACTCTGGACACAAACGTTGAAAAATCCGGGTATTAAGGTTTTTTTTGCATCCCTTAGATTCTTTACATTGAAAAGTAGTCTTGTTAAACATCAATCATCAATATATAGCCCGTACATCATCATCATTAACTGCATGGTTGTGTCAAAATTTACACAGTTTGTAAAATATGAGTGTTCAGAAGGTTATTTTCAGCGTTTAGTATGTTCGGTATAAAATATAAAAATAAGTTCAGTAGTTCTGGGAATATTTCAGCTTTCTTTTTTAGAATATATCATAAAGATTGTTTTTTGTTTCTATATTATTATTCAATTGTACTGTGTGGATAAATTTCAAATAAAAATTATTATTATTATTATCCCAAAGACTTGACCATACAATGTATGAAAATGAACTAAGCCCCAGATAGCCTGGATATCAAAAGGGTTTAGCTCCCTCTAGGGAGCTCTTGCCAGGTTATCAGGCCCATGGTTGGCGTCGTGGCTGCATGAATTTTTTCACCGGCCGAGCTGTTCTCTTTGTATGATCTGCGAACAGGACAGCTCTTTGCATCTGTTGGTAAAGATGTTCTGTCAGACATGGTCCAGACCGAGGTAGATGCTTTTGGGCTACTGAAAGAACAATTGGTACAGTTCGTGTGTTGTTCATTTCCCATTTTTCTCTTGTTTGAAATTCCAAACCCCTGTATATAGAAACCACTTATGGAATAAAATTATTTGTGGCTTCATTTTATAGAAGAAAGACGCTAAAGGAAAATAAAAGTCATTAGAAACTATGGTGTTCCTACGTTGGCAAACTTATATCCTAATGCAATAGATCTTAAACTCTAGAAAGGGTCACAATGAATGCCAGTTGTTGAGGAATTGATAGATCAGATGACTAAATGAAAAAATTAAATTATTACCTTAATTATAATAAAAAGTGACACTGCTCTTGCAATTTTTAATTCGGACAATGTCGGTTCCAACCTGTTCTAATAAAATGTACGCATTACAAATCAATAAGTTTTTATTGTTAATATACATTTAATATTAACGTTTCTTTGTTACAAAAAAAAAAGAAGTAGCAAATACGGAATAATAGAAGTGCCAAAATTGCGCTGCAAACTTAAGGTAAAATAATTCCCGTGTTCCCATTGTAGAGCAAATCCCTAACAAAACAAACTTGAAATGACAAAAGGGAATAATTTCATCCCTTCACATCTTGAAACGTTATTGGAATGGGACGTACGGCCTATATTTTTTATGAACGCGTCTTCGGAACGCGTTCTTTTATTCATGATCAAATGTTATTTATTTGAACAAAAAGAAAAGTCATCACATAATGGAATAGTGGTAAATGGAAAAAAATGTGTATACCATCTGATAATAAATGGTTATTTTGATTGATACTTTTCAGATAAACAGGCCGATAATTTAATAAACTCCCCGCCTTGGAAAATCTGTTTTTATTGTTAATAATTTAACCATTATTAATTTCAAACGCATATACAAACTTACCCAGATATTTTGTCGATAAGCGTCTATTTTTTCAATAGTTAGTACAGATTTTTGGACTGAAGCGTCACCGAAAATCATATTAGATCACTCCAAACTTCCGGAATAAATCCTCGACTGAGCTATTGGTGTCACAGATTTCGTTGGTAACTAGCCTGTTCTAATTGGCAATTTATCAAGAATGTACCAAAATATTTTTGTCAAAGCCGAACATTCCCTATATGACCCATACTAACTCAGGCCCGCTTCATCGATATTCCACCACCTCATGGCTTGAAACAGTTTGTCGAAATTAAAAGTACATTTCGATTGGTCCATATTAATTTCTTTTTTCATTTTATACTCTCACTTGCTTTATTTGGAGATTCATTATCTACGTCCATGCATGCCCATCTGACAGAGCACGTGTAACAATTAAAATTCAGAATTCGTCGACAAAATATTACCGGCATTTATATTCAGAATGCTCCGCTTTTGTCTGCTGTAATTGCACAGAACGAACGTACATACAATGTGTAGTATAGAGACAAGAAACAATTAGTTGACGTATTTGGTGAAGACTAGATCGCGTATGGCATGAAAGCTATGGAACAGAGAAACAAACGCTGAAATATTGTTATAATGAATGCGCTTTATGCGGTTTATTGTCAAAGATTAGGACTGACATATAAGTAATAACGATGTTTTGTCATACAGTAGTTTAGGAGTAATCTCGGAGCATTGCTTCATACACTGCTGTCAATATTCCTTATTTGCTCATATTTTATGGATATTAGTTTCGGATATTGTAACTAGTTAATATTTATGAAATACTATGAATTGATTAAAGTTAACAAAACAACAGATAATTAAACTGGCTTGAGATGTACAGTGCATTGTACTAAGTAAATTCCTACTAGGCTGCCTTTTATACAGCTCTATCGTAAAGTTTGACATTTTTGAGGTTATTCGTACTCAGAACGTTTTGACATACGAGCGCTATGTGTTGTTTACAGTAACTTAAAGGATTCATCTCGGCCAAAAAATGGAATTAAATCGTGAACATTTTCCTGCGATTATTTTTTACAACTTTCGACGTGGATTAAGTCAGCAAGAGTGCATGGATGAACTTAATTTAATTTTTGGCGATGAAACTCCATCAAGGACCACTGTTTATCGATGGTATGGTGAACTCAATCGATGCCGTAGTTCACTCCAAGACGAATTTCGTGAAGGTCGTCCAAAAACAGTTGTTGTTCCGGAAACCAGTGATGCTGTGCGCGAACTGATATTGCAAGATCGTCATGTGACCTGTCGTGAGATTGAGACAACTTTACACATTAGTGGGACCAGAATACATTCAATATTGCATAAACATTTGAATATCAAAAAAAATTGTTCGCGTTGGATCCCACACAATTTGTCAATCGTTCAAAAAAAGGCTCGTGTCGATTGGTCGAAAGAAAAGCTCAAAAATGACGATCGCGGCGCTTCAATACACGTTTATGACATAGTGACAGGTGATGAATCGTGGATTTACGCGTATGAGCCCAAAAGTAAACAGCAGTCGACTATATGGGTGTTTCAAGATGAGCCGAATCCAACAAAAGTTGTTCGCGCACGAAGCACTTCCAAGCAAATGATTGCCTGTTTTTTCGGAAAAACTGGACATGTCGCAACTTTACCACTAGAACAACGCAGAACAGTCAATTCTGAGTGGTACACAACCATTTGTTTGACAGTTGTCTTCCAAGAAATGAGGAAAACCAACCGTCGAAGACGGATCACCCTTCACCACGACAATGCGAGGTCTCACACACCGGCTCAAACAACTGCATTTTTGACCACTCAAAACATTGATTTGATGAGTCATCCGCCGTATAGTCCTGACTTGTCACCAAATGACTTCTTTTTATTCCCATACGTAAAAAACAAACTGAAAGGTCAACGTTTTTCGACACCTGAAAAAGCGGTTGCTGCGTTCAGAATGCATATTTTGGAGATACCTCAATCAGAGTGGAAAAAGTGTTTCGACAATTGGTTCAAACGCATGCAAAAGTGTATAGATCTTCATGGGGAATATTTTGAAAAACAATAAAGCGATTTTCGAATATTAATATTTATTTGTTCTCTAATCCCGAAATATAAAAGGCAGCCCTCGTATAAATCTGAATGTAAGTTTGTTTGTTACGTTTTCACGTCAAAACTACACTACTCATTATCATGAAACTGTGTACACATATTCTTAGAGGAATTATAAAAGACATAGAATACTTTTTGTTTAAAAAAATAAAAAAATATTTTACGGAGGGTAAAAAAATAAATTAATATCTTATTGACTATAGCTGCAGTTGTTTTTTCTATATTTAATGTACATGTACCCTTATCGAAGAACACATCTTATGGAGAGAATGTCCTTTGTATACATTCACTTTGTTATGTAAACTTCAAGGTATGCTACCCGCTCGATAGAGGCGCTGGTGTTTCATTTTAATGTGGTCAAACGTGTAAGGCGCTGGGCTGCAAATCTTATGTTTGATTCGAAACTCACAATATGTATATTTTGTTACATTTTTTTAAGTATATGTGGATGTTAATTAAATTTATGTATCAATTTTATATACCATTTTCATTATTGGCATGCATAAATTCCGTTAATGTTGATAAAATCAAATCAATGTGAGCCCAAAAATCGCGAGAACATTAGTTTTTTATTGGCAGTTAACAAAATTGTATATGATTACAGTAGATACATATATTGTAAAAACATATAGTAGAGATTTAATATTTAGTTAATACAGGTTATGTTGTGTTCTTATCTGGGCTATGAAAACTATAGAGCGAAAAATCCTTGCTTAAGTTTTTGTCGTTTCCTCTTTTTAAATTCAAAATTACTTATTTTGTGTTGTAGTAAAATACATTTTAACGTTTGTTGTAGCATTTTTTTTCAATAAAGCATGTTTTAAGTTTTTGAAACTTCGTTTTATGTAGTAATTTTTAAATACTGAATCACATTGATTCAATTCTATTGGAATGTAATGATATTTGATATTTATTTAATTTTAATATAACTGTTATTTACTATTTTTTGTTATGTTATGTGCATCCACTCGTAACGGCTGCAGTATAGCAATAAAATAACAAAACCATATTTATTTTAATTCAAAATAGAAATTGTGTTTCTTGCAGTTTACAGAGTGTTAGAACAAGAGATTTTGCATAAATATAACATTAAATTATTTTTTTTTTTTTTCAACAAATAAGGGTTCCAATTCAAACAATGAATGAGGACAAAAAAAATAAAACGAAATTAAGTGATATAACATATGACATTATTTATATCGTAGACAAGCTGCGCCCCAAAAAATTTAGGAATCAGATATAAGGTGTCTGATACAATATAAGGCTTGCAGGTAATTTAGAATCGTATGTCTTAATATTTGTGTTGAAAAATTCAAGTTATAGTCATATCTGTAGAGAAAATCAACATTTAGAAACTATGCGATCAGACTTGCTTGACCTTAGATAGGTCGTGATTGACCGTAACGATATTAAGACAATGACTATGAAGTAAATGTTAAATATTTGTTACGTAGTTTAACAAAAGAGTGTCTACTTACCCGAAATATAATAATACTAATACAACTTTATTCAATAATGCTCAAATTGTTATTCGATATATTTGCCAATTTCCACAAATTCTGTGGCAATTCCCATTAAGAAGAAAATGTGGTAGACAAAGTAACCTAAAGTCGGTTACTTCACTGGCAGGTAGTTCAATAATTTGTCACTGTTCATTCGAACATTGCGATTTCTTAAATTGCCATTATTACGTAAAAATAAAACATTTTGAATTACAACAATCTAAAAAATTCGTCAGGAGTTTGTTGCATTAGTGACGTCACAAGTGTCTATAACTGACTTATTGTATGCATTAAAGTTGTGCCGACTTGACCATACAATGTATGGCATCATACTCCCTGTAAGGTACGCTATGCCTTTAGGGGAAAATTCACTAAACCCCAGATATCAAAAGGGTTTAGCTCTATGGGAGCCCTTGCCGGGTTTTCAGGCCCGTGGTTGGAGTCGTGGCGGCAGTTTCCCATAAACTTCATAACCGTCCGGGCTGTTCCCAACAGTACAGCTTTTTGCATTTGTTTGTAAAGATGTATTTTAAATTGTTTAATAGATGTTTTGGGACCAGTCCTGTCGTTGACATAACAATTGGTACAGTTCAAGTGTTGTTCATGTCCCACTGAGTCTTTATTTGAAATTCCAAATCTCTATATTTGGTTATTTTCTCAGCCTGCTTAGTATTTATATTATTGTTGTTAGGAATTGCTATGTCAATTAAAGTTGTTTTCCGAGATACTTTATCTACCAAAACTATATCTGGTCTATTACGAGCAACAGTCCGATCGGTCAGTATCGTGCGGTCCCAGTACAGCTTGTAGTTGTTATTTTCTAAAACAGATTCTGGTTTGTATTTATAGTACGGTAATCTTACCGACTGTGATAGTTCAAGTTTCAGTGCTAGTTCCTGGTGCAGTGTTTTTGCCACAGCATGGTGTCGTTCTTTGTATTCAGTTGCAGCGAACGCTTGACAACCCCCTGTGATATGCTGGACAGATTCAGATGTTTGGCAACCTTACCTGCATCTGTCGTTGTTAATAGACGGGTCTTTAACGATGTACTTTAGGTAGTTCTTAGCTGGAATTACTTGATCTTGGATTGCCAATATAAAGCCTTCCGTTTCAGGAAATATATAAGCAGAGAACAACCAGTAGTTCGACGCTGCACAGTCGACATAATCTTGGTTGACGTCATTTATATGTTTTCCATGAAGGGGCTTCTTTTTCCATTTCAGCAGTTTCTGATCTGTGGTCTGGTGGTGTAATAGTACATGTTGTTGTGTCAGTCGCAGTGGTGTTGAGTCATCAACCTGGCACATGACTCTGTGTAGATCAGAAAATTGTACGAGTATTTGGAAATGACTATGCAAAATAGAAATTTGTTGATCTAATAGTTTGCTTAGATCTGTCAATCCTCTTCCTCTATTATCTGAAACAAATATTTGTATATTTTAGAGGAGGAGTGGATGACGTTTTTGAGATGCTTCAAATTTCAGTTTGCAGATGTTCATATTCATTTTAATAATTAACACAAAATGAGTACTGGTCTACAGAGATACAATAATTTTAATAAATCTAAAAAAATAGGTACTGATACAGATTTTTCTCTTTTCTTTAACATTGAGACATTCAGTATCAGCGTTTGAGGAACAGTATCTTTGTTTTTTAGAGGCTACAATTTTGTTTCGTATAATAGTTTCGATAAATTGCTAACTTTTCGAGTTATACGCCGAAAACCGTTTTTAAAACGTTATTTTTTTTCGAATAAAAAACTTTCAGTCGTGACTAACTTGAAAAGTATTAACTCTATATTACATAATTTGCTTAAAATTTATTATTCTATTGATTTTTGATAATTTGAACATACAAATTTCCACCCCCTGAGATGGAGTGGCAACCACCTTCAGGATAAAAACGTCTTTACCTACTGTCAAAATCGATGTATATAAAAAAATCCTGTGACAAAAACATCATATCCTTGACTATCACACTGAGAAAGTGATCTATATTTCTCCAATGATGGTTTACAATAAACTCCTACAGCAACTATCGACGTTTTTTATAGAACACTGAGGAATTTAAAGTGCTACATCGCTACCCCTTGATCTGAACTAAAATATGAACCCTCTATTAACTGTTATTTTTCATAATGACCATAAATCCATTAAAGATGATTCAACTTGTAACCCTTAATACTTTGATGGAATGCAGTCATTGCTATTTCAACCCCCATTATTTTCCCCCGTCTGTTTCACGCTCCGAATCTATATGCAAGAGGAACCCCAGCAGCAGCCTCGCGCCCTTCTCACGACAGAAACAATGCAAAGAAAAATACAAACAAATGCGGAAACTATAACACACAAATCCCTCTTGTCTCGGTAGAGAAAATTGAAAGGAGATCGAGCACGAATCAAAGAAAACAACTTCGCAGCAGTGGATTAGTTCGGTTCGATTGTTTTCAACAGCTCGAAGGCTATTTTTAAGCGGAAGACGTGGAACAGTTGAAACGCGATATGAAATTCTGTTTGTCAGAGCGAAACGCGGGGCTAGCTTTAGATTGAAGTCGATTGTACTGGCGAAATAGTTTCGTGGTGGTGAGTTTTCGTGCTAGGAGGATATCAGATAAAGTCGACTGTGTTTTTCGAATACTTCGGAAAAATTTTACGAGAAACTGTTATCTTTATACAGTTGTCCACCAATTTGTAATGGCATGGTTTCAGCGAACTGTGAAAGCTTTCGACCGCAGGGAAAATTAAATAACTAACGACGATTAGATCGACAAAGAATGTATTACAAAATTTTTCAAAAAAGATTATCAGTTTACCTCTACCTTAAATGTTACTTTTCATTTGAGTCTAGTGACAGTTTCACTTTTGATTATACAGGGTGTTTTGCAGAAGGTTCGCCAAACATGCAGGGCATATAGGTGAGCTATAATATGTAGCCGATATAACTTCTAGATAGCTTACGGTTTTTGTTTTTTTAACCGACTTCCAAAAAGGAGGAGGTTATCAGTTCGTCGCCTTTTTTTTTGAATGTATGTTACCTGCTTTCTTCTCCTGTGGTGAACAGTTTTGAATGAATATGGTCTTGTTTAATAGAGTATATATCCGGATTGGTGAAACTTCAAATTTTGGAAAAGAATTCTATTGGTAAAGTGATAAAATTTGTGAATGAACACATGCGTGCATGGAAATCGACCAATATCCCTAATATTTTAGTCAATTTTTCTATAACTCCTTATGGATGTGTATAGTTTTTCAACGTTTAATCTATTAAGGAAGATCCTTAGGTGATCTCATATACTTTTCTGCGACGTGCAACTTGCAGTTTTGCAGAAAATCGCCGAAAATTCCAAAATTCTTATCAAAAATTTCATCGAAATGACATAACTGACATTTCCTCATAAATATTTTAATTCCAACGTAATAGTGCGGGAATTCTAGGCACTGGAAGTTTTAATTGCGAATTTGAAAATTTTCTATGTACATCTCAAGCATATAGGTAGTAAAGCATAGTATTTTCGACTCCTTAAATCAATGAGTACCAAGCTCGTTTTGTTTGAATACCAGGCAAATATCTATTTAAATGAAAATTTTTTCATTTTGCGAAGACGGTGTTTTTGGTTGTCACATTCTCCCGGCCTAATAGAAAATTCAGTGACAACACATGTCAAACTAAAAACTGCTATTTGGTGCGTTTATACACAGGGTGTTTAGTTATAGCAAACAAAATCACAAAGTAAAGTGGTAGAAGGAGTTGCATTTATATGAAGATTGCAATATAGGACGGACTAGAATGATAGTGGTCCGTAGGCAACCGTATATACAGGATGGTTGGAATATAGGGTGGACTGGACGTTTGGTGGTATAAAAATGTTGGAAAAAATGTGAAATTGAAATTATATAGGGTGATTAAAAAACTGTTATATGATGTGGACATAAGCAAATCATATACAGGATGGTTGAAATATATGCTGGAGTTGAATTGAAGTGTGATTAAAAAAATATTTCTTTTATAGCACATAAGAAGTTGCATAAAGTGTGGAGAGAAATTAATGTTACACAGGGCGTTAATATAAAATGTTAAAAATGAAATAATTTATGGGGTAGCCCTCAAGGAGTTATATACTATGGTTGAAATATAGGACAGATTTGACTCCGTAAATATGGGATGGATTCTACTCCGTCCTATACTTTACAGAAGGCAGCTAACACATTTATGCTTGTCCGTGGGCAGTCGTATGTACATGATGGTTAGTACATAGGGTGGAATGGAATTATCTATAGGTATACAGAGTTGTCAAAAAAAGTTGAAGAAAGGTTACATGGCGTGGTCCATAAGGCATAAATACATTTTGGGCTTATTAAGTCAACGCGTACTAGTACATTTTGTTCGTAAACATTTACCTGCCAATTTAAATGAAAATGTATCTTTTTGTAATGTTGAGGCTTTCGATGTTACCTGGTCCTGTCTATTAAGGTTATACATACAAAATAAAAAATAAAGAATGAAAACTACCTGAGTTCAAATAAACTAAAAAGTTGAAAACAAAACTTTTTTAAAAAAATATTACCGACTTCCACTTATAACTAAAAAGCCAAAAATAATTATAACAAAATACAACTTTAGCAGATGAATAACACAATCAGTGTTGTCAGGTACCTACCCAGGAAGTAAAAAATGTAAACATTAAAAGGTGCTCATCCTGTACAAATTAATTACCTACCAATCTAGTATATTTTTGAAGTCGGTGCCAAGCAATAATCAAGTTTGATAAAGTAGTAGATAAGTACGCAATGGAGGATTTTCGATTTTTAGCTTTTTAGTTATAGATGGAAGTCAGTTATATATATATATATATATATATATATATATATATATATATATATATTTAAATGTTTTATTTTAATTTAATTTTTTATCTTAAGTCTCAGATTTTTACCATTAAACTATTGTAGTTCTCTCAATCCACGCGTTTGAGAATTATTTGTCCAGAAGCTCTCTGACAGTTCACCTATAATGTGCCAGACAGCCATCTCTTTGGAATATTATTGGTCTGCCTCCAATGAGATTTCATCGACCATCCCACATTTTTCTGAACCCAGCATTGATTCTTTCCCTTAACTGCTCCTTGGTTTCTATTTCATCTCGTATGACTTGAGTTTTTAATGAATGTTTTATCGATCTTATTAGATTAAGTCTTATTGGAAGACAGACCAAAAAAGATGTGTGTCCAGTACATTATAGGCCAACTGACAGAGAGCTCCTGGAGAATTCATTCCCAAACGCGTGGATTGAGAGAACTGGCTCTATACTCTGGCCTCCACGGTCGCCAGATCTGACTCCCTTTGATTTTTTTGTATGGGGACGGGCCAAGCAACTCGTTTATGAGTGACTAATCCTCATGAGTTCCGATGTAGAAAATTCCAAGAGAGTTGGCAGTTTAATGATTACTGTGCGACGGAGTGGTAAAACTACATTTTTATTTTTAATTTAAATGGTAAAACTATAAAAATATATTTTACCTTTTGCTTTATGCCGGAGCCGTTCAAGTATTACGTAAACAGATTTATTACAATTATTTACCCCCCTCCCCCTTGTCAGCAAAAGTAAGCAAAGCTCTTACCACCAATGTCGTCAAAAATATCAAAAATAAGCAAAGCTACATAGTGAACAACTATTTCGAAGAAGTTTTCGTTGAGCAATGGATTGCAAACAACGGGCCTTTTTCTATGACCACCTCGTTCACCTGATATGTCCGTTCTGGATTATTTTGTATGGGGTGTTATAAAAAATAAAGTTTATGATTGTCCTTTAATGTTCAGTACTTTTTGAGTTTACCGCGAATAGACAGACAGGTAGACAGACAGTTTTGTTGTATTTGATTGTTTTAATAAATTTATATACAAAAAAATATTTCTGGCGATTACTTGGGAACAGAGAAATGAGAAAGAAAACACGAACCGTATTGCCAACAAAACTTTCTCAACTCGTGTTGTCCATTCTTACAGTTACAGTGTTTGATAATACAATCGCATGTTAAAATTTCGGTTTTCGTATACACAAATTTTGAACTTTAATCTTAAATTGTCTGTTCTACTTCCTTTCATTTCAAGGTGTGCGTCCCATATTTATTTAAGTTTCGTCTGCGTGCTCAATTAAACTTGGCACGCGACAAATACTTCTCTAAACTTCGTGTTTGGCAAACCGAATAACTTGGCAATGTTTTATTATGTACAACGACTTCAAAACTTTTACCAGCCATTTATTTAATGCAAATGCAAACTGTTTCAGTCTTGTACCGCCGATTCCTCGTAATAATTTCCAGTGACAGTTTGGGAAGTTTCGTAATTCTGGAGTGCAGCAAAACATCGGAAGTGGGACGGCGCATTATCAAAATATTATTGATGTGTCAAATAAATTATCATAATGTGCGGTGACTCAGAAATAATTCGTGCCAATTAAATCATGAATAGTTTAATGATGCGGAAAACTGTAATCAATTTCTCTCTATTGTTAATTAGGGCTGACGCGATTTCAAAATGTACAAGGTTGGAAAGTTTAGTCTGAAGTTGATAGACAATGTAACTCGTTCCTCGAAGTTTCCTTGGACTTCCATCGTCTTGAAGTGGTTGATCTCACAACGTTTCAATAGCTGTGTATCTGCGGAGATGACACTTTCGGATTTTTGTAAAAATTAATGGCTTACTAGATATTTTGAAAAAACGAAATTCTGTCGATTTAGTCAAATCCCTCTAGCTCCTTTAATTTTGATTTTATAAAAAAGTGTAAATATCAAAATTGAAGGGAATTGTATCCCGAATATGATTGTCATGTCCTCGTTTGCGTGACAGCTCTCGTTTTCGAGATATGACACAAACTTATCCTTTTTTGAATGGAAACCATCATTGGCTATGACCTCAAAAAATCGGACATTTTTAGAGCTTTTTAACGATATAACACTCGATATAGTTACTCATAAAAATAACGGAGTTATGGATGATTTTCTCTCTTATTTTCACTTTTAACGTAAGTAGCCATGAAAAAGATTGTTTTCACTTTGACGTTTTCTCATTTGAGAGTAATTCCATTAGTAGGGCTAAACTGACAGTCGATATTGACAAGTTTTCGTGATAAAATGGAATATTCTAACGAAGAAAAACTGAATATGGTGGAATGTTATATCATATGCCATGAAAATTCAGTTCGTGCAGCTGAGGAATACTTTCATAGATATTTTAATCGTCGTCAACCTGTTCTATGTACATTTAAGAGGCTTTACGATAGTTTACGCAGATATGGATCTTTTACTAAACCACCAAAGGAACGTAATCAAATTAAAGAAGCAGCACAAATAAATGTTTTGGCAATGGGAAATCAAAATCCATCTACATCAACTCGTGAGATTGTGGCAGAAGCTGGCACATCTCAACGAACTGTAGTTAAGGCACAAGTTCCACCCGTACAAAATTTCAGTTTCTCAAACTTTGCATGCCGGTAACGAACATCGACGTATTTTGTTTTGTACATGGTTTAGAGACAATCCACAGTTTCCATTAAAGGTGTTATGGTGAGATGAAATTAGATTTACTAACTGCGGTATGTTCAATAGACACAATGAGCATATCTGGACTAAAGAAAACCCTTTCCATGTAGAACAAAGACGACCCCAGATAAAATTTGGTTTTAATGTGGTATCATAGGGTCTACCATTCTGGGGCCTTTTATCTATGACGAATCACTTACTGGAGAGCGCTACTTGCATTTCTTGCAATACACTTTTCAAGACATGTTGCATAATTTGAATTTGAGAACTCGTTTAGAAATTGAGTTGTTCCAACATGATGGAGCACCTTCTCATAACTCGTTATTATTAAGACAACACTTAGATAATATCTATCCAAACTTTTGGATAGGAAGAAATGGCCCACTCGAATGGCCACCCCGGTCTCCCTATTTGGCAGTGATAGACTTCTATTTATGGGGTGCGCTAAAAAACAAAGTATACGAAAAGAAGTATGAGACAGTTGGTGACCTAAGGGAGGCGGTATTACTAGCAAATGAAGAAATTGATATGTGGTCTGTCAGGAAAGCGGTAATGTCAATGTTAAAAGGATGCAATTTTTGTCTAAATAACAATGGTGCACTTTTCGAACATAACTTGTAACCATTATTATGTACTTTAATTTCTTAAGTTTTTAGTAAGTACCTACTTATTTAGTTTTTTCGTTATATCTGATATACCTAGTAAAAAAAATCGTTCAATGTTTTTGGGAATAGTTATTAATAAATCTATCTATTTCGTGGGTAACTACGTTAAAAGTGAAAATAACAGAAAAAGGCATCCATAACTCCGTTATTATTATGAATAACTATATCGAGTATTATATCGTTGAAAAGCTCTAAAAATGTCCCATTTTTAAGGTCATAGCCAACTATGGTTTCTATTCAAAAAAGGTAAGTTTGTGTCATATCTCGAAAACGAGAGCTATCTCGCAAACGAGGACATGACAATCATATTCGAGATACAATTCCCTTCAATTTTGATATTTACACTTTTTTTATAAAATCATAAACAAAGGAGCTAGAGGGATTTGACTAAATTAATTTAAATTGGGACAGTAAAACTGCAATTTAACCATTGCTCTATCTCCGCTAAAAAAACTCACTCTGTATAAAAAAATATATATCTTATCCACTTTTGAAAAGGCAATAAGGGAAATACGAAATATAGAGAAGCCGAAAAATGCAGTAATCAATATATAATCAAAATGAGCCGTACATTTAAAATTTGTATACTTCTGAAAAGTCTACGACTTAACTCCGATATCAAAATTTTGGGTATACATGGAAGAAATTTCAATACAAAATACATTCACCAGAGCTATATAATCACCATGCGAAATCAATATTTTAGCAGTCAATGCAGGAAAAAGACTATCAAACAATTTTACACCAAAAGCTTCTACAGGGATGCTCTACTTTTGATAGACGGAAGAAAAAATATGGAGGTATGAGGGTACCAAAAAAAATGAACACATTCAGATTTGAAACTGATAACCGCACAAGATAAGGAGAATCTGAGCTATATGCTTACGAAATTCATATTCTATTGTGTAGCAAAAATATAATGTTGTTCATTAAAAATTGATGAAGAAGTATAAGTAACAATATGTATTTTATTGATAAACAAACTTATTTTAAACATGTAGAAATTGATTATTTCTTTCTTACTGGGTAAAACAAATCCAATTCCATAACTATTTTTGTACCAATTTTTCAGTTAAGATTTTATTGCACTTTGTTTTCTAGTAAGCTTTTTTTAAAGCAATAAATAAAATAGTGAGTATATATTTTTTAATGGATTAAATGAAAATGTTAAATATTGTTATTTTGGGTGGCTAGTTTTGAAATGAAAGCCCTGTACTATATACCAATAGTTAAAGCACAAATTATACGTACATATTAAAAAAAAAACAGAAAAAAACTGTTTCCTAAATACTCAGAACAGAATAGTAACATTTTTCTAGCAAAAGTAATTTTTAAATTTGCTACCAGTAAGTATTTTCAATTTATATTCAAATTTCTTATTGTTAATATTGAACACTGACATTTAAAATTCTTTAAAACATTAACGACATATCTGATACCTAGGAGTTGCAAAACTTTTGAGTCAGTATGTTTGCGGCTATTACTAATTTTGTCGCAGATGATTCAGTTTTTAAGATCATACTGCACTGAATCCTGATGATATTCTAAATTTAAAATAGCAGACTAGTTCACCTCTATTTGAGACATCATTGCGTCTTGTAATGTAAAGTAGATTTATTTTCATTTACAAGTTCTTAATGTTGTAAATCAACCCCAAGCTTGACTGGGATTTATTTTAGACTTTGAATGTGAGTATCTCGGAAATAAAACCACACATAAACGTCGTCTGGTACATGGAAATGGTATTTCACATATTTCCTGTTCGTGTTCTAAATCATTTGGATAGACGTGTTATTCTTATGTGGTATTAACTTTTCCTAACAGTGAGATTTATAAAAGAGTTGTAGTAGTATTTAGGTCTAATATCGGTAAACGGAATGATGAGTACAGAAAATGTCCTTCAGGATTTTTGAAATTTTGTCTATAAAGTTCGTAACTTAAATAGACCGCAGCATGTAAAAGTTGTTGATGGTTTAATATCAATAATATTTCGTCCGGTTTCATAGACTATTGTTTAGCGCTCAAACAGAAACAAAAGAATATTACAATCAAATCAGCAACAACACAGGCAGATTGTTTTCTGAAGGAAATTTGTGGTATAGTTTTCAATATTTAAGAACATTTGTGGTAAACTTTTATTTTAGAATATTTTTTGTTTGTCACTAAATTCAAGTTTACTTCATGTTTGCGTAACCCTTCCATTTCATTACCGCAAGTTCTACCACTGCCAACTAGATGGCGAATGCAGCGTTAATAGACGAATTTGACATTTAGGCAAGAACAGTGACAAACAGACAACAAACAGGAAAATTGAACTTTAAGAATTGTATTGTCATCGACCCTTGACACGGGTGCAAATTTTTAAGTTAATCAGACTTCTTTAAGTCGGTGAAAATTACGTTGAAAGTTTCCTTTACATAGATACATACATACATACAGGTCAACCTAATAAAAGCGTGTTAAAAAGTGCTCAAACACAGGCAGATTTTTTTTGGTATTTTATGTTTATAGACAGTTAAGAGTAAAGTTATTTACATTTTTATTTCAATAGACGATTAACAAATAAGAAAATGAGTATGAAAGTGTGTTTGATATACAGGGTCCAAGAGAATGGAAACACCTGAATAACTTTGCAGGAATTCGAAACATCTGAAAAACTTTGCAGGAATTCATTTTGTTGAAAAATGTTACATATAAAATTTTTGCATTTTGTCCTGGCTATCTAACGGTGACTTTGACCCATTTTTTATTCCAGATTTACGAATCTGGAATATATTTACGCCCTAAATAGCTTCTACTGTGACATGAGTCATGACCTTGGAGGTCAACTATTTTTTTTTCAAATGAGAACTCTCATTTTTTAGTCTGGATTTGAAGGGAAACCATTCATTGCAATTGTTCTTATCTTGCGTTTTATATATAATTCCCCTTAGACTTCAGATACCCAAATAAAAATCCATTGGATTCATATTGGGTCAACGAGGTGGGCCAATCCAGCGAGCATAATGAAACAGAGCTCCATCATGTTGGAAACCACATGGAATCTCTTACATGTACATGTAGTCGGTTCATATTGAACACTACTGGCAAATATCTTCAACTTTATGGAACGCTGGTACGTCTGGTATCAGATTCCGCTGGTTTTAGAAAAAAGGTTTGCCGAAATTTTCGAAGATCGATGTTTCGTCAGCATTTTGCTTGGTTTCACCTAAACTAAGAAAAAAATCGGTTAATTCACAGATAATAATTTGTAAAGGTCATTTTTGCACAATTGGAAAAATTGCTATAACTTCAAAAGTTGATTAATTAATAAATAAAAATAGCAAATTAGCCCGTGGCATACATGTTTGTTTATCACTTTGTATTTTGTGAATTATATATTTTCGGACTACGTTTGTATAAACATTTTAGTCATTTTTGGAATGCAAATCTCCAGATTAGCTTTGGTACTTTTTTCTAACCGACCATAATAATAATAAATTAATATTTTTTTTGAAATCTCTAGCCGTTTTCAAGCGTTTACGACATTTTTACTCGGGTATCAAACTAAAAGAGATGTGTGTTAAATTGCTTTATCATCCTGACTCGAGGGCACGAAATCTCTTAATATAAACGCTTCTAGGGCTTCTTGAAGAAGTTCTCATTTCTGAACTCCCCTCTAGCACCAGAGGATATTTAACAACCACCTTAGAGGGTCGAAATTTCAGCTGAGTGTGGTTGCATTTTGTCTCGCTAACATTAAGGGGAGTCTGTTGAATCATAATGACAGCAAAGATGGCTAGGGCTCTAATTCCCGATTCTTTCAATGTCGCAAGGGTTCAACTTTTGATATATTACTTGAATTGTGACAAGTTTGTATTAGAGGGGTATTATGAGAGTTGTCCAATTACTTTTGAAGATCGTTTTAGAGGCATTGTTTTTAGACACTTGAAGCTGCTATTAAATGTGAAAGAGACGGTTTTAAAACATTTAACAATTTTAACATCTTATTAATTTCAAGATATAAATGTTCTACTTTCGTTTTGAAATGTAATCAAGTAGGTTTTCCTTTTGTTGTAAAGCCGTGACAGTTTTTCAACTCGATTAAGCAGAAGAGTATGGCTACAAATTTTCTTCTGTTTTTAAAATACTGGAAACTATATAAAACCCCATTATGATATGTAGCTTACCCCCTAACTGATGCATCCAAAGTGCCCTCTATGTGAAAATTAAGAAATAAAGCTAAAAAAAATGTGTTGCTACCACTTCAGATATCACATGACTTACTTATTTCAAAAAGCCTCCTAAAGCTTGACCGGTAGTAAGTAGTTTTGAAAATACTCAAGAGATTATTGTATTTTTGTAATCTTGCAAAAAATTGTCTTTTTTTTTCAAAATAACTTAAAACTATGAAAGATAGGCAAAATTTTGTAGGATAAAAATTAAGATATGACCGTTTAAAATTTCTACATGTTCGTAACTATTACTATTAAGGTACCCTTTCAAAAATAAGGGTTAAATACATTTTCAATTTACATGGAGCCACGTTTTTACTATTATGTCAAAATGCTATTGGGATTTTTTTATTAAAAAATTCATAAATTTTCTGAAATGTGAATAACATTTAAAATTAAAAAAAATATCAAATATGCAACAAAAAACAAATATACCTAACATGTCAAAGTTGCCGAGAATATCAGGAATGTCTAAAATAGCAAAAGCATGTTAAAAACCTTAAAATTATCTAAATGTAAAAATATCGAATGTGCAAAAAACTTCTTCAAAAATGTCTTATATGCCAAAATACAAAAATCACAAAATGTGTATAAAAATATCAAAAACTCCTGAATTATCATAAACGTCAAAAAGGTTTCTGAATTTTCAATTTTAAATTTAAACATTTATAAACACTGGTTCCAGCGTTGTCTGTCAAACATAACAACACCTGGTATATTGATTAGATAGATATACAGATATACTTTTTATTTAAGCAGCTTCAAAACTTTTAAAGCTTTAATATCAAAATTTACCAAGCTAACAAGTCCCTCTAGCAGGCTCCTTTAACAACCCTGACATTTCAAACTCATATCGAAAAACCACCCATTTCTGAATATTTTCAAAAAGTTTTTAAATTAGGAAAGTTTAAACGTCTCTCTCAAAGGAGTCTAATATCGTAATTAAATCCGCATTTAGTAATGATTAATGATTCGAAAGTAGTTTGCAAGATGTTCTTAGAACTTTTACGTGATTTTAATTAGTAAGCAACTTGATAAAATTATTTCTTTGAACTCATTACTTCAATAATTAATTATATTTTGTGTTAGCTAATAAAAAAAACGGGTATCTCACATTCTTAATATCACGGAGCAATAACGTTCAAGGGTTGACACAAAATCAACAGATTCATTAATTTCCTTTTCTGGGGTCACAAGATAATTTGCAGTTACCCTTGATATAAATTCGATGATATTAGAAACATGCATCATTCCAAGAGCCGTTCAGCCAGTAAAGAGCTGAATGTTCTTGAAGCAATACTGAAACTTAATAAGAACGTCAAGCGAGTTTCGTAGTAGTCTTACGAATACTGAAGTCATTGTGGAAAAATGATTACTTTTAATAGCCATTCATAAAATTTTAAAACTACTATTGTTAGTATAGTTTTCTGCACATGTGTTATCCATATAGTATACAAACTGCAAACGCGAAGGTCGAACAAGCGATCTGTTTGGTTGTAAATGGAGGTGTAAAAGTTTTATTTACCCAGCTGAAAGCAAATATTACAATAAACAAGAAGAAAGTGTTTCTTCATCAAGACAGCATAACATCGCTGACGATTTTAATTAATTTTAATTTCAATGTTCGAGTTGTTTGTCCATCCTATGTATTCACCAGTTTTAGCTTTTAGTAATATATTTCCTTGCAAAATAGAAAACTACCAAAAAAAAACAAGGTATCAAAATCATATTCTGATTATTCTATGAATCAGAATCTTAAGACAAACTAGAGAAAAACCATGAGAACGTAGGTCTTCGCGGCCAGAGTCATAGCTGATTCTGCTTACTCCGGATTTGGACTGCGCATCATTTTTTCGAATTAATTTATTTATATACCACACTTATAAGGGGCTTGACACGGTTAGGATTGGGAAGCTTCTCCATAAGCACGAGGTGAAAACAGTCTACAAATCACTATCCAAAATCTCACAAATGGTACCGTCTCCAAATAATCTAACAAAATTATCTTTCATTTAAGGGTGTTTATTCCATTCCATGCTCGCGTAGGGCAGTATACATCGGTAAAACAGGTCGATCTATAAACACTCGTTTAGGTGAGCACAAACGTTGTTTGAAAACGGGCCTGCTTTCAAACTCTGCTGTAGCTGCAACATCATCACGAAACGGGCCACCAAATCCTCTTCGACAGCTCCTCTGTCGTGGCCAAATCTTCGTATTATTTCACCAGAAAATTCCGTGAGTCCGTTGAAATCTCCAAAAATCCCAAGAATGTCAACCGAAAAAAATATTTTGAACTTAGTGAGTTTACGATAATGGCTCAGAAATGTTCCAAGGTGATGTATTTGAAGAATTGGTTCAATATCTTACTTCGATGCGAGCATCTTTTGAAAAGTATTTTCCCGAACAACATAATACAAACATAAAACTGAATTCATGGATTCATAATCCTTGTTTACCCAACTTGCAAAAGTCCGAAAGTCTGTCAAAGGAGATGTATGAATCTCTTTTAAAAATGTCGTCAGACACAAGTGGAGTCACTGTTCGAAATGACTGATTTTTGGTGTAGAATCCAGGATGAATATCCAATGCTTGCCAAATGGCTCTAAATATTCTTCTCCCGTTCCCAACAACATATTTGTAAGAAACAGGATTCTCAACCTATTCAGCCACGGAAAACAAATTACCGCAATAGATTGGACGCCGAACCTGATATAACACTTCAACTGTCTTCTATAAAACCTGATATCAACCAATTTATAAAAATAAAAAACAGTTTCATATCTCCCATTAGATAGATTTTTTTCTTTTTTAATATGTTCTATTAGTATACTTGTTATGTAGTAAAGTAAGTAATCAGTAGTAAATGTTACATTGTACTTTTATTTATTTAAGCTTTATTGCCCAATAGTATAAACCACTAACAGAGCAAGTATATACAAAACTAAATAAATATACGCTGTAACTAATTAAATCTATCATAAAAAGAAAAAGACAAAGTAAATATTTCAATGTAATTCGTTCACCGTTGATTCATTCACAACTTGAACCGGATCTTCAACATGACAAAAATGAATGTCACAATGCTTGCAGATGTTGCGCACAGGAGATTTGAGCAAAACGTTTGTTCGAGCCCTAGAGCACAAAAATGTTAAGCTATTTCTGGCTTCAAATCGAGGTACCAGAAAGTTGATTTTGTTAAGTAGTGTCGCTGAAACAATATTATTATGTAGTAGGTTGTGGGGTTCCGTCAAGTATTTCGTTTTCCAAAAGGGTTCCGTCACCAAAAAAGTTTGAGAACCGCTGATTTATGGCAACACCAGGCAGTAGTATTTGTCCGCAAAGGTCTTTAAAACCCAATCTTTTCGGCAAGGAATCCTAGCAAAACTACCAGGCAAAGCGTTATTAAACGACTTTTACAAAAATTCTATAGAGTTCCAATGCCTAAAAGTGCCCCTAAATTAATTGATTTACTTAAAGACTTTATTTTCTCGTTAGTTTGAGCTAGCAAATTTTAAGAACAAAAACCTGGTCATTTAATGATATAGTTTGTCATTAAAAGTGCATTTTTTTACGATACATTTATCAGTATCATTGGTTGCACTAATCACAAAAACTTTCTTAATTAGGAGAGATAAGACGGCTTTGAAGGTATTTTTAAATATGAGCCAGTGTTGACTTCGAACCTCAACAACTATATGTCTGGTTGAATTTATAAATTTGTGTGTATACTAGGTGAGTTTCTAACTTTACTGGTTCAACATTTTAATTTCTACTAAGTAAGGGATGCAATCCATTCATTAATTATCGAGTTACGAGGGCTGCCTTTTATATCTCGGGATTAGTATTAGGCTTTATTGATATTCCCCATGCAATATGCATTGTCGAAGCACTTTTTCCATTCTGAACGCTTCTTCAAGTGTCGAAAAATGTTGACCTGTCAGTTTGTTTTTTTACGTACAGGAATAAAAAGAAGTCATTTGTTGACATGTCAGTTATGACTCATCAAATCGACAAAAATGCAGTTGTTTGAGCCGATGTGTGGCAAACAAATAGTTGTGTACCACTCAGAATTGACATTCTGCGTTGTTCTAGTGGTACGGTTGCGACACGTCCAGTTTTTCCGATCGCTTTATTGTTTTTCAACATATCTATACACTTTTGCATGCTTTTGATTGTCGAATCCCTTTTTCCACTCTGATTGAGGTATCTCCAAAACATGCATTCTAAACGCAGCAACCGCTTCTTCAGGTGTCGTAAAACGTTGACCTCTCAGTTTGTTTTATTACGTACGGGAATAAAAAGAAGTCATTTGGTGACAAGTCAGGACTATACGGCGAATGACTTATCAAATCGATGTTTTGAGTGGTCAAAAATGCAGTTGTTTGAGCCGATGTGTGAGAGCTCTCATTCTCGTGGTGAAGAGTCATCCGTCTTCGGCGGTTGGTTTTCCTCATTTCTTGGAAGACAACTGGCAAACAAATGGTTGTGTACCACTCAGAATTGACTGTTCTGCGTTGTTCTAGTGGTACGGTTGCGACATGTCCAGTTTTTCCGAAAACACAGGCGATCATTTGCTTGGAAGTGCTTCGTGCGCGAACAACTTTTGTTGGATTCGGCTCATCTTGAAACACCCATACAGTCGACTGCTGTTTACATTCGGGCTCATAAGCCTAAATCCACGATTCATCACCTGTCACTATGTCATAAACGTGTTTTGAAGCACCGCGATCGTATTTTTTGAGCTTTTCTTTCGACAAATCGACACGAGTTTTTTTTTTTGAACGATTGACAAATTGTGTGGGATCCAACGCGAACAAATTTTTTTGACATTCAAATGTTTATGCAATATTGAATGTATGCTGGTTCCACTAATGTGTAAGGTTGGCTCAATCTCACGATAGGTCACATGACGATCTTGCAATATCAGTTCGCGCACAGCATCAATGGTTTCCGGAACAACAACTGTTTTTGGACCACCTTCACGAAATTTGTCTTGGAGTGAACTACGACCTAGATTGAATTCACCATACTATCGATAAACAGTGGTCCCTGATGGAGTTTCATCGCCAAAAATTAAATTAAGTTCATCCATGCACTCTTGCTGACTTAATCCACGTCGAAAGTTGTAAAAAATAATCGTACGAAAATGTTCACGATTTAATTCCATTTTTTGGCCGAGATGAATCCTTTAAGTTACTGTAAACAACACATGGAGCTCGTATATCAAAACGTTCTGAGTACGTATAACCTCAAAAATGTCAAACTTTACGATAGAGCTGTCAGTTGTCAGATTGCAACACTAGGGTTGTCCAATCCCGAAATATAAAAGGCATACTCCAAACTAATTACATGTTTTTATGGTTATTTATGCCATAATGATGAGATAAAGATTCTAGACGGCTAGATAATATGATTTTTTATGAAAATTGAATTATTTCCAAAGTAATTTATTATATTAAATTTCTAATAAGATAGGTACGCCCCTCATTTGCCTTTGGACCCACTACCGCCTCCACAAAAGTCTCCAGCTCTCACTAGGTGGCGGTACCTTTGGAAACCTCTGGGTTAGATGATTCATTTGTTGACGCCAATTTAATTAATTAATAAGATTCCAAAAGTATTTAGTTATTATGGTAAACACACAAAACTAATTGTATTAAAAACTATCCTCTTTGTATAGTAAAATGCACAATACTTTATTAGAACTACGAACGTGTTTCATTAATTTGTGTTTCATTCTAATTGCCAGTTTGAAGAAAGCAGCTACGGAAGTAAAAAACGGAAATACCTACTTTTAACATCAGCCAGTTATATTTTCGATGATGTAGCGTTATCCCCTTTTTCCTCCTACGTTTTTCTGAAATAGATGTCGTTAAATATGCATTAGAGTTAAATAGAGCTTCTTTTATACGGTTTGCAACTCATTTCAACGGGAAAAGCCGTACGGCCATTAAAGATTAATGCAAGTAGTCGTATCGTATATTGAAGAACCGCTTACTGGAAGGACCATTTGAGGATGTGAACAGCACAGAGCCGTATTTAGGTTAAATTCCCAAATTTTAGTTGTATGAGACCGGGCTCATATATATCGGATACATCAAATCTGTAATTCCTGATACGAGAACATTTCGTATAAGTCTTCACGAAATCACTAAAGAAGTATACAAAACAGTAAGAATTCCACAACTTGAAGTATTCGTTTTCCATGAACTTGAGGAAAACCCTGGAATTATGAGCAAGAATGCAGTACTATTAAATATTTCGCCTCTACTTGTTTAGAAAATTTTAAAATAATACATACTTTACCCGCATTATATTCAAAGGATACTTGCTACAGGTTTTCCACAATTTCCTCAGCAATTTCTTCAAAGGCTGCAATAAAATCAGTTATTTGACAGGTACATTCCTTTTACAGACTAAGCTAACCTTTGCTGACACTAAATTATACATTTCCGTAACAATCACCTACGGACGAAAGGAAACCTGCTTGGAATCGTCGAATCAAATCACCAACAACAGTTCTCGCTAAATGTTTGGGCTGGTATTATTGATGATTACATAAAGAGGTTTGTTTTTCTCCCAAAAAGACTTAGTGCAGAATCGTATTTACATTTTTTTGCAGAAATGCTTGAAGATACCAGATGTGATTAACGACAGCGCATCTCCAGATTCGTTGAATACGTCTAGGAGGGACACAGGCATTGCTTCCTAGGCCTCCAGACTTAAATAGTATTGACTACTTTCTCTGGGGGCACCTGAAAAGTTTAGTTTATACCCGTTCCAATTCATATTGAAGATGAGTTACGAAATCGTATGATAGCACTTGGTCAGACCATAAGTAACATTGCAGGTATCTTCAGAAATGTGCGTCACGGTGGGAGTTTATTTCAATTATCCCTTTCATTAAAATTGCTACAGATTTAAGCTTTTTGAATTGTAATCGTTTCTTTATCCAAATTTGTAGCCAGTTGGATTCAAGCATTCATGATTTTTCCTTGGAGCTGCATCAGGAAGAATTCTCATTTTTTTAAATATGACCAAAATAGGCCGTTTTTCGTGTTTTTATAGCGTGGACCAGTTCTCTCAATTTTTCTATACTTCTTCTCAAAACTTCCTCATTATTCGTGTATATCCATGAAATTCTTAGGAGCCTTCGGTATCTCTCAAATGATTTTATACGGTTCATACTAATAATTTTTTATGTCCATCTTTCCACTTCATATAATAGTGCTGATCATATGTCACACTTTAAAAGTCTTAGACGTGAATCCGTATTGAGTTGTTAACCGCACAATATGTTATTGAGTTTAAATAAATGTTGTTTTGCTTCTTCAATTATAGACTTTATTTCTATGTCTTAGTCTAGTCTCCAGGCAATCCAACAGCCCTGGTACTTGAAACGATCAACTATACTCCATATTGCTGATGTTTATAGCCATAGTATAGTTTTTGTATGTCATATTTATCCTGTTTATTATGTTTTGTAGCCCAATATCTGTATCTGCAAGCAACACAGTGTCATCTGCATACCGAATATCTGATATATTAATACCGTTGATTTTTGTCCTGTCGGAGTAGTCTTTAAGTGCCTCCACACATAATATAAATATGAAGATTTTTGTTAACATAAATCCTTATGCATCGATATTAGCTATCGGCCATTAACAGAGAAATGCAATTTTTTTTAAACACATTATTTGTACGCAAGACAATATATATGTATATATATATATATATATATAAACAAATATATTGGGTCAGGGATCCTTCATCAGTTGCGATTCCCACCCTATCGAACACTTCTTTATGTATTTGATACATTTCGTTAAATTTGAAGACGCGAGATGTATCTAGGATTTTCGAGAGAATCAGCACACAGAGGTTCCGAATCTGGAGCCGTTCCGTGTAACTGCTGTTCTCCCAGGACAGAATGTCACGATAAAATTTTCACGTTACTTCACCTGTCAGAGGTATTGAATACTCTCTTCGAGGTGTCATTCCTTTATACGCAAGACAATATATATTATATATTATATATAACATATAGGTATTGTTTCTGTGAGCTAATTCTCTCGAAAATCCTAGATGTCGGTCTTACATCTCGCGTCTTCAAAAAAAAGATTGCCAATTTTAAAGAAACTGATTTTATTTTAAGAAAAACAGTGGCATATCATTTTGTTCTTACAAACTAGGGACGGACGCCACTGAAAAAATGAAGAAAACATGTTCTACATTAGAAGCTGCCATTCGGTACATCGAAAATACATACCAAATTTCATTAAGATATAACTGTATCGATATCACAGATATTAAAGATACAATAGAATTTTTTGGAAAACTATTTGAACAGTTAACACGTTTAGGATTTATGTTCGTGTGAAAGTTTTTTCATAAAATCAACCAAGGATTATCACCTTTATTCAATTATGAAACACCCTATATGTAAATAATAGGGTTTGTTAAAATATCTAAATCCGCCGGTGACTGGTTCTTAAAACATAAGAATTCTAGAAATTCTTAGGAAGCTTTGTATATGAGTGCCACTAACTGGCTCTATATAAATGTTGTCAGTGTAAACTGTTTCGATATAAATGTTGTCAAATATCTAATTAAAATCTAAATTATCCAATTAGTCATTTTTCCTTCTTTGTTTTTTTTGCTTTCAAAGAACGTTTCCCGTTTTCATTATAAAGAGTTTGCAATAATGTCCGAACAGCACGTTACCCAACTCCCAAGTAATTCAAATTAATCACTGAATTCGTTTTCAGAGCTCTCGATTCGTCTACACGATAACGTTCTTGCGGTAATTGTACTTGAACAAAAACAAAAGAAAAGGAAGAAAAATGCTGTTCGCGTTTTTTAAATCCCTTTAAGCAGAGAACAATTTCATCGTCTAAGTGAACGTCGAGGGTTTTTGCTAGTTTAAACACTGTTGCTGTATTTGAAGAGTCGTTTTCAGTTTCTTTTGAAAGAAAAATTGTGGTGAAATTTTACTTTATGTCAACTGGTAGTCAGCAGGAATGAGATGAGATTTTTAAATTTGTCTCTCCAATTTCCCTCGTTTTTAAAGCATTAAAATAGATGTTAAGATGTTATGAGAGAACTGGGAAACTCTTTAGGTAAACCACAGAAGAGATATGCATGTAAAATTGAAAGCATACGTGTTTATTTTTAGAAGTGTGAAGGAGACTTTAATCCAAGTTTTCGTTTTCAGGTACTAGGCATATTACTGGTTACGGTATCCTTCTATTCCTTAGCCTACATATTCTTGTGAACGATTGTAGCGCCCCAACATGTATGAACTAAAGGAGGCTCTTAGTAGCTGTCAAATAAACGAACGTTAAATTTAAATTTTCATGTGTATTTGTTGATTGGACAGCCTCCTGTAATGTTGAAAGTATCCACTGCGTACGGTTCGGCTCTCCCTACTGTTTCTTGTATATGTGAACTGATAAACTGTCTTCCTCTGTTTTGTGTAAATGTTGCACATTCTTTAGGAGAATGAGTTTGTTCTTCGCCTCACAAATTATCCACATGTTTAAAATTTGAGTTATTTAGAACTTTTTTATAGAACTTTCTTTATTCGAATGGCATGTTTTTAGTAATGCCATATCTTTTTCAAACGTACAGTATAGAACAATGAAATGGAATAAATTTTCGTATTTATAAAATTGACATCATGCAATAACTGTCGTGATTTTTCATAAATTTGTATTTTATCTGAAATAATGAATTTGGCTGTTCCATTGTATAAGTCACTTAACTTATGAGTTATAAGAAGAATGTTTGATTTTTGGACATGGATACTTAAAAAAGTTTTACTTTATACAAACAAGTAGCCCTCGAGTTAAATACACTTCACGATTCACTGGTCTATAGATGCCAAGGAAATGCTATGTCTCCTAAAAAAAATGTTAAATGTTTTAATACCTGAATGCAGACATTTTCTCGATATTATTAACCCCACAGATATCACAAACATACGGTTTCAGTAAGATAGAGCTACACCTCATTTAGTAGCATGAGTACGAGCTTGACTGAATCAATGTGCTTGGAGACTATTCATCTTCCACTATGAAGTCGTAGGCGCTACATTGGCGAATTCTTATCTTTCATCATTGACATTATATTATTGACGTACGTGAAAGTTTGAGCAGAAAGTTACTAGGTGAATAAAGGAGGTAAATATTGTTGCAGTTTACTCAGAAGTGCAATTTAAAGTAAATCGAACCCAGCTGTTGTGGGAACAAATGAAAATCTCACAATAAAACAAACGAAATTCATTCCAAATTCTTCCTACTGGACAAAATAAAATTGGGAAACATTTTGTAAAAACCATTTTTAGACATAAATTAATTCAAAATGATGTAAAGCAAAAATTGAATTATAAAACCAGGAAGATTTCCAAAAAGATATTATTGTTACAGTTCTGTTATTCTCATAAAAGTTCTGTTCAGATGCTATAACCACAAAGTCAAAGTTTTTCTGGGAAATTATTTAAGTACTTTAAAACAATATATCATTTAAATTTCTTCAAGAAGCATTAACTGAAACATTAACTAGATTTATGATCAAACCCGAGCCATTTGATAATAAACAATATATCACGAGAAAAGTCTGCTAAGTTTAATGGATTTTTTTAGGTGGCTTTTAAAGAACCACATTAAGAATTGACAACCAGTTTTGTTTTACTAAGAATAAAATCACTTCACCTACGTTTTTCTTTTAACGTAAGTTTGTCGGGTTACACCTAGTTTTCCTTTTAAATTAGTGAGTGTTGAAAAAAGCGTTTGATATTCTCTGAAATATAATGAAATGTATTAATTGTTTAAATTAAAATGTATTATGACACAACTAAAATTATACGAAATAAACTTCGTCATTTTTCTATTATTGAGTAAATAAATAAATTAATTATGATTAACTGTCGTTTTATCCCTTTATAATCTTTTGTATTTGTTAAGATTGAAGCTTAAATAGCTCCACTGACTAAAGTTACCCACAATATATCGGCTTTTTTGTTATGGATATACTAAAAAAAGCCAACGATATAATTCCATAAATTGTAAACCTAGTATGTTATGTTAAAACCAGACTCATCAGATTGATAATTATTTCATTTATTTTTTAAATAGATTGAATAACTCAGTTGGTAGTATTATAGTTCAAATACTGTGTTCGTTCTTTGATTTGTGTCTGATTTTACTTGACCTGCCTGTCTTCTTATCTCAGTATCTGTTCCTTTCCTTTGTGGTCAGCTTCAGCATCTTTTCGATTTTTGTGATCCATGAAATTTCATATGTCCTCAGTACATCTATTTTTGCTTTGTTCGTGGTAGTATTTCTCAGACTCTGTTCTCAATGACAAAGGAATTTAAAAAAATTAATAGTTCGTAGTGTCATTTGTAGAAAGAATACATTTTGATATTAAAATGTTTGAAAATAGGAACTTAGGTAACTAAGAGAATTTAACCTTATTTATACAGGGTGAGTGTTTTTTTATGATCAGTATAGGGATCTCGGAAAAGATTTGCAGTTTTACTGGCCCAATTTAATGACACTTTCGGATTTTTGTAAAAAGTCATGGTTTACTAGATATTTTGAAAAAAACGAAATTCTGTCGATTTAGTCAAATCCCTCTAGCTCCTTTGTTTTCCATTTTATAAAACAAGTGTAAATATCAAAATTGAAGGGAATTGTATCCCCAATATTATTGTCATGTCCTCGTTTGCGTGACAGTTCTCGTTCTTGAGATATTACACAAACTTATCTTTTTTTGAATGGAAACCATAGTTGGCTATGACCTCAAAAAATCGGACATTTTTAGAGCTTTTCAACGGTATAATACTCGATATAGTTATTCATAAAAATACCGGAGTTTTGGATGCTTTTCTCTCTTTTCACTTTTAACGTAGGTAGCCATGAAAAATATTGTTTTCACTTTGGCGTTTCCTCATTTGAGAGTAATTCCATTAGTAGTGCTAAACTGACAGTCGATATTGACAAGTTTTCGTGATAAAATGGAATATTCTAACGAAGAAAAACTGAATATGGTGGAATGTTATATCACATGCCATAAAAATTCAGTTCGTGCAGCTGAGGAATACTTTCATAGATATTTTAATCGTCGTCAACCTGCTCTATATACATTTAAGAGACTTTACGATAGTTTACGCAGATATGGATATTTTACTAAACCACCAAAGCAACGTAATCAACATGTGTCTTGACAATCCACAGTTTCCATTAAAGGTGTTATGGTCAGATGAAACTAGATTTACTAACTGCGGTATATTTAATAGACACAATGAGCAAATTTGGGCTAAAGAAAACCCTTTCCATGTAGAACAAAGACGACCCCATAAAAAATTTGGTTTTAATGTTTGGTGTGGTATCATAGGGTGTACTATTCTGGGGAATTATATCTATGACGAATCACTTACTGGGGAACGCTACTTGCATTTCTTGCAATACACTTTTCAAGACATGTTGCATAATTTGAATTTGAGAACTCGTTTAGAAATTGAGTGGTTCCAACATGATGGAGCACCTGCTCATAACTCGTTATTAGTAAGGCAACACTTAGATAATATCTATCCAAACTCTTGGATAGGAAGAAGTGGGCCACGGGAATGGCCACCCCGGTCTCCCGATTTGGCAGTTATAGACTTCTATTTATGGGGTGCGCTAAAAAACAAAGTATACAAAAGAAACTATGAGACAGTTGGTGACCTAAGGGAGGCGGTATTACAAGCAATTGAAGAAATTGATAGGCGGTCAGTGAGGAAAGCGGTAATGTCAATCTTAAAAAGACGCAATTTTTGTCTAAATAACAATGGTGGACTTTTCGGATATAAATTGTAACCATTATTATGTACTTTAATTTCTTAAGTTTTTACTAAGTACCTATTTATTTAGTTTTTTCAAAATATCTAGTAAGCCATGACTTTTTACAAAAATCCGAAAGTGTCATTAAATTGGGCCGGTAAAACTGCAAATCTTTCCCAATTTAACCATTGCTCTATCTCCCCTAGTTTCCGAGATACCCATACTGATTATAAAAAAAACTCACCCTCTATACAGTGTAGCTCAAAAATTCCAAAGATCAATAAAAATAGAAAAAGTCCTTTTTTAAGTTGTGGGAAGTTGAAAGACTTGTCATCAGAATAGCGCTCATAGGCTCTGTTATAAGATGGTATATTAGCCAAATATGAGTAGTCGAATTTGCTATTGGCAGCAGAAAAGAAACAAAAGAATTGTCTAAATTCATAATTAAAGACAAGAATAGGAAAAATATCATATTATAATCCAACCATGTACTGTTTTCCACAAAAAATATTCACATTGCTTGCATTGCAACTCTGTATGCTTATATTCAATTTCCTGATTTAAAAAACTGTTGTATAACTCTGACGTAGTTTGAGTCGTTTAAATAGACTGGATTTTCATTTTTAAAATTTTACGTACCTCACACTTTTCATCATTCCAACGAAACATTCTCGCAAAACACAACAAATTCGTTCTGGTTTTCTGGGTCACACACCGAGCACGGTTATCCTTCATATGAACCGAAAGAGAATATTACCGGCATCCTGCATCCAGTATGGAAAGTATTATGTCATAGCTGTGGTGATAATAAAGCTTCGAACAAGACTACGCTCTTACAACATTTGCAAACCGAATCGAAACCCGAACTGGAAACTGCTCAATTTGCATCCTAATAGTTTGGAATAACGTTCGGCAAAGTAATTCGATGTTTTCGGAAGTTGGATAATTATACAGTTAATGGCTTTTAAGGGAATAACAGGATATTGAGAAAACGTTATTGGGGGTTGTTTTCAGCAATTGCTACACATCAAATTAAGATTGTGAACTTTAATGTTATTTTAAGCGGACATAACTATGGTTGAGGTAGGTTTTATATTGAATTATGATCTATATTATATTACTGATTGATACATTGTTCTCCTTTGCTATAGTTCAAGCTGGACTATGAACCATGGAACCTTCTATGTTTTTAAGATAAAAAGTGTACTTTAGTAAATGGTAGTGGTCCAAAATTGACAAAACAAAACAGGTGAAAACAGTTTTGGAAGGTATTAGCAAAACACAATTTGAGCCGCAGTAAGATCTATTTGCATTTGTTTTTGCAATATTAATGATTGTTGCGAAAATAACTTATATCCCGACAATTTATGACAGCACACTCCCTCTATGCTATGCGTGGCTTTAGGGGAAAAGTCACTAAACCCTAGATATTCTACATATCAAAAGGGTTTAGCTCTGTGAGAGCCCTTGCCAGATTATCAGGCCCGTGGTTGGCGTCATAGCTGCAGTTTCCCATGAATTTTCTGACCGCCCAGGCTGTTCCTAACAGGACGGTCCAGACCGAGGTATTTTAAATTGTTTAATAGATATTTTGGGACTACTCCTGTTGTTGACATAACAACTGGTACCGTTCGAGTGTTGTTTATGCCCCATTGTCTCTGCATTTGAAATTTTAAATCCCTATATTTTGCTATTTTTTTCAGCTCAGCCTGTTTAGTATTTATATTATTGTTGTTAGGGATTGCTATACCAATTAAAGTTGTTTTTCTAGAGACTTTATCTACCAAAACTATATCTGGTCTATTGTGAGCAACAGTCCGATCGGTCAATATCGTCCGGTCCCAGTACAGCTTGTAGTTGTTCAGATTCTGGTTTGTATTTATAGTAGAGTGTTCTTGCCGACTGTGATAGCTCAAGTTTCAGCGCTAGTTCCTGGTGCAGTATTTTTGCCACAGCATCGTGTTTTTCTTTGTATTTAGTTGCAGCGAACGCTTGGCAACCTCCTGTGATATGCTGGATAGATTCAATGTTTGGCAACCATATCTGCATCTGTCGTTGTCGATAGAAGGGTCTTTAACGATGTACTTTAGATAGGTCTTAGTTGGAATTACTTGATCTTGGATTGCCAATATAAAGACTTCCATTTCAGGAAACATATGACCAGAGATCTACCGTAGTTCGACGCTGAACTGTCGACATAATGTCATTTATATGTCTTCCATGAAGGGGCTTCTTTTTCCATTTGAGCAGTTTCTGATCAGTTGATTGGTGCTGCAAATGGACTTGTTATGTCAATCAGTGGTGTTGAGGCACCAACTTGGTATATGACTCTGTGTAGATCAGAAAATACTGTGAGCTTCTGGAAATGACTACGCAAATTAGAAATTTGTTGATCTAGTAGTTTGCTTATATCTGCCAATCCTTATCTTCCTTCCTTATTATTATTACTGTTATAGTTTGAAAGGGGAAGCTAATTGAAGTTTGGATTGATTCATTTGTTGCTGAGATATTGTAATTTCCTTGTCATAAAACTTTAAATGTTTATTGCTGTAAATTTTTTTTGCTTAATGAACATTTCAATTTCTATAAGCGCTCATCTTTTTGTCTAAGACCATTTTAACCATTTAGTTATTTAATACGGGTAACTAACGAAGAGTCCTTCTTAGGTTTGCACTACACTTAATTTCCAAGAACAAGAAATTAAACGTTGCTTTTTTATTGAAGAAAATCCCCATAAATCGTTTCAAGGGATAGCACTGGATGGTGATATTTTAAAATTGTATCTATAAGAGAGATTTTTTTCTGTAATTCAAAAAAATGACAGTGAATACACAAATGTGCTCTGTTATTCATAAATAAAAATAACGCTATGCTGAGCTTTAAGTAAATAATTCAGATTTTAATACTTTCATTATGCGTCCATTACATATTTATAGCGGCATATTGAAAAGGCAAAGCAAAGGCAAAAGCAAAGACAATGACAAGAACAAAGACCAAGTCAGGACAAAGACGAAAGATATAAGACAAAAAGCAAAAGACAACCGACACAAGACAAGGGACAAACACAAAGCCAAAGTAGAATGGCACAGACAATGACAATGTCACAGATAAGGACGAAATAAAAGATGTAACAGCCAAAGGTTCAACCTCAGTGTGTCAGGACAAAATATTCAAGCTCACAAAAAAAATAGTTGCTCTAATTTTCTAACAAAACCATAAAAATTCACTATATTGTAGCATTTGTCTCTGAAACTAAAAAAGATGGAAATAAAATATGAGGAAATGAAAATGATTGAAATACTACTGTTCCAGATTTTTGACGTTTTTCTTTAATAACTTCATTCCAGAAATCGTTTAAAGAATATGCTTATCCTTTGAGAAGTATTCGTCACCTTTCACATGTCTAGAATTCACTTTCAGTCACATCTGTCGTATTTCACAGTTCAGTAAAAAAAACTCATCACACAGAACTGGTGAAATCAAATTATCCCGGCGAACAAATACTCGCATTCCTTGTAGAATCTTTCAGTTAATAAATTCACGGTTTTCGCTTTGAGCGCATTCATCCCGCAAAAAAAACTCCCAGCTGAGTGGTAAAACTTTCAAGCTTCAAGATCTGAGATGCTGCACTCGCTCTATATATAATTTCTTAGAGATAAGAAATTTAAATTCCGTGGACGGTGTTGCTAATTTAAAGTTTACATTTGCATAATGAAAACGCGAGGGAAATGAGTTTTTGTGGATTTATTCAGCTTTTCAATTTATCATCTGGTAGTTATTAGCTTTTAGGGGTCACTAACCAATTGAAAATAAAAGGCTGGTTATTTTAATATACAGTGATGGGCAAATGTGTGGAACCAAGTAAATATCTCTAGAATTATTAGAGATATCAAAATGAAATTTGGAAGGTGAAAACTGCAGTAGATTGCCTATTTGTTTCCAAATTACAATTTTGAACTTCTTGTATTTTAGTTTCTGATGATACATTTTATTGTGAATAGAAAAATATTGCAATAAAATGTTTCATTGCAAATTTTAAAATCGACATTACTTCCGTTAAAACCGGAAGTTCAAAATTGTAAAAAAAATTGGAAACAAATAGGCAATCTACTGCAGTATCCACCTTCCAAATTTCATTTTGATATCTCTAATAATTCCAGAGATATTTACTTGGTTCCACACATTTGCCCATCACTGTATGTTGATTACAATTTATGGCAAATTTAACGGTTATATTTTGAGAGACTTGCCAGTCTCGGTCACACCGGAAATAGAGCCCCCTATAAATTATTAATTTTTCAGATTCTACCTAAAATTTTGATTTCACTTGGTGTAGACTTTTCTATATCTAAAATATATAGATTTTTTTATTTATTTATGCAGACCTTCATATTAAAAATTCAATTTGAACAACCCCATTACCAAATACAAAAATCCCTTGCCAGGTTAATTACTGATAAGGTGAAGGTATTTGGTGACCTGTCAAAAAACTGCAATATTGTATTGGGGGTTCGCAAAAAAGCAAAGAAAATTTTTATTTAAAAAATGCCACATAACTTAATTTTTTAAATGAAACTAGCATTTTAAAAAAGTGCATGATTAACAAGCATGTTTCAAACTGAACTATATATTAAGGAATTGAATAAAATCGGTCGTTAAAAAAATGCAAACAATGCAATTCAAATAAAAACTGAATGTCCTAACCTAATCTAACCTAACCTAATACCCTGAAATATACCAGGATTATTTATTATAACATCTCATGATGCACTTATATGATTTCTCAAGCCTTCAATATCCCGAACTGGGGTAGCATAAAGTAATTATTTCAGATATCCCTAGATACAATAATTCAAAGGATTTAAATCTGGATATCCAGGTGGCCAAACATGAGGCCCACCTCTTTCTATCCAGCGATTTTCATAGATAAGATTTAGACACCTACGTACATTTGAGCTGAAGTGTGCTGAGGCACTATCATGCATGAACAACATGTCTTCTAGTTCACAGAGGTAAATGTTACCGTAAAGGAGGCAATTCTTCTTGTAAAAAATGAAAATATGACTCACTATGTAGGAAATATGGTCCAATTAAATATTCATCGGGATTCTTATCCTAACGTTAACGGAAAATGGGTATTGATGTCTAGATTCTGTTATTGAACGTGGATTATTTTCAGCTTATACATGCCTGCTAGGAAAGTTTTGAATTGCATCTTTTGAGTAACTAGCTTCGCCCGAAAAGAAAATTTTTAGCAAAAAAAAAAGTTATTCATTCGGTGAAACCATTGGGAATAAATCATTCTCGGTTCGAAATTTCCTGATATAAGAGACCTTGAACCCTCTGTATATCTTAAAAATATCACTGTTGTTCTTTTAATACTCGCTATACAGCTGATGCATCTGTATTTAATTCCGCTGCAATTTTTCTGATACTTGTCGCAGGTTGCGCATCAATAATATCAGTATCAAAACGTCTTTTGTCAAAAGTTCCATATTCATGTAGCATTTAATGTAACAATATTGTTATAAAATTCATTTTTACTCCGCTAATGGAAAAAGTAAGAAACCTTCTAAATGAATCATTCCGACAAAAACAGAACATAAACATACCACCGGCGGAGGTAATAAAAAAGGGACGATCCTGAACTTTCGGTCAGCACAAAAAGTATCCACCTCGAGAAATTTTTGAAGAACGCTGCGACAACAAACGAATAATCCTGGCATTCGAGTCTTTTTCAAATTGATTATAAAAAGGACAGTTGTACATGTCGAGTAGTTTAGTTTGGTTTATATTGCCACCTGAAATATATAAAATATTGGATTTATTTTGGTGTAATTAAAGTCATCGAAAGTGAACGTGAATATCTGTATTAAATTAAATTTTGAACCCACGAAATTTATTGTAATATTAACAGAGAGCAGTTTTTCTTTCTTCATCACATTGTCCCTAAAAGTTATGGTTATTTGATTAATGCATTACATGTATTTCATAAGACCGGCTGTCTTTTGTCAGTCTTCTTCTGATTAATGATCGATCAAATGCCGTACTTTATATGCAGAGTAACTCAATAGGGCGAAAGGTAATTCTCGTCGATTGGTTCAAACGCAACTTTCTTTTTTTTTTTCTAAGAGGATTAAACTCTCGAATTCATCGACGAAAGTAATCCTTTTAGCATCAGCGCGGAAAGTCGAACTAGAAACAGAAAATTTTCTCATCAAAAGTTCTCGCATTCTTTCAACACAATCACCGAAAAAACTCGTAAAACTCCAGACAATAAAAATGTTCTTGATTGTAGTAAATTTTGTGAAGTACATGTTCAGCTTAGATTTAAGTGATAATAAAAAACGCGGCGAGACGTTAACAATCGAATTAAAACTGTTAGGAAAGTTTAGGAGTTGTTAAAATTCTAAGCAAAGTTTTATGTACTTCGAGAGTACTAGTTCGCCTCTTTTTGGGTGTATTTTGAGTTGTAAATTCAATGCAATAATGCAGGGAAAATATTCCACACGAGATTTTAGAGCAAAAATGAAATAAACATAAAACATGCGCTGGGATTTATTATTTCAAGAATTTGTCTCTATTTTATTTGGAATACTGGTATTTTTTTAATTATAAGTTAAAAATTTAGTACGTTATAATAATAAAGAAGTTCATCTAACTTATATGGTTAACCGCTCCTCTAATACAGAGTGTCTGCAAAGCCATTGTAAATAACGAACTTACAATAATTTTTAATTATGAATTTCTTAGTAATAACATGACAAATGAGAAAAAGTCTGTACCTACTGCAGCAAAACGATGCCGTTGCTCAACTTGCCACGTCTTTTGTTCTGGATTGAACGGCGCAGATTGTTTAAAGTCTTACAGTAAGCTGCAGCATTGATTGTCTCATTACGAGCAATACTCATTTTCTGTCCCAAAAATCTTTGCTCATGATTTTCCGTAAAACGTCTGTTTTCTCTCACCTTATTAGCCACTTGCTACACCAGACTTTAATTAATGACCAAAGGAGGCCCACTCCGTTGTTCATCATGCACATTGGTGCGGCCATCTTTAAATACTCTCTTACCATTCCATAACTCATAATGTTTATTGCACAGATCTAACGATGAATATCGATCGATTTTAGGCCTTTAGAACGTACTTCTCAGCCGACGTGACTCACGACTATCGGAGGCATATTAAACTCTCAGTAAACAACAGAATATAATAGCGTCAATGCATAGGCAAGCGAAGTAGGTACCCAGTGCGCATGCTCTGAACGCCGACCGCAGCGCTGCAGCCGCGGTGTGGCAAAACAGTACTTACTTAAATAACATGCCTCGTATATAGGTCAAATTTTCAGAAAGTTAAAAAAAATAATATCCGACCGTAGCGAATTAGACTTTACAGAGGGGGCATATGGCCCTCGCTTCACCTTGCCTATTTCTCTTCTTCAAAAGGTTTCAGACCTTCTCAATCGCAATTATAAGCCAAAGACAAATGAAGATGTTAAAATGTTAACAAGGCAATTATTATTTTTCATTTGTTAAAAAGTCTTAACAGTTATGTACTCACAAGCTGGAACAAATTGCCGATATATACTGTTTGTAACTGCTTTATTAAACTTAGGCAATAACTGAGATTTTTGGCCATCAAGCTTTCATTCAAATTGTAATCGATTCAGGGAAAAATGCGTTGGTCCAAAAAAGGACCTTTTGACTCTGAATAGAATTATTCTGTTAATAACTTAAATTTTATTATGTTTTTATTTTGAGGTGATTAATCATGATTGATTGTTCGACTTTCTACTTCTGTAATATAAACTGTTCATAATTAAAAAATATGTTCTACTTTTTAGTTCGGTTTGCTATTAAAGCGTGTTTTTTCTAGTTTTTTTAACCTATAATTATTTTTTTAGTCTCATAACCATGTCTATAGTATTTATAATTGAAAACTTTGATTTAAAAGAAATATTTTTCGTTTTTCACAAAATTCAAGTTTACTTCATGTTTGCGTAACATTTCCATTTCATTACCGTAAGTTCTACTACTGCCAAGTAGATGGCAAACGCAGCGTTAATAGACGAATTTGGCATTTAGGCAAGAACAGTGACAAAAAGACAGCAAACGGGAAAATTCAACTTAAATGATTGTATTGTCATAGGCTCTTGACACGTATGCCAATTTTCAAGTTATTCAGACTTCTTCAAGTTGGTGAAAATTACGTTGTAAGTTTATGTTAAATAAATACATACATACACTTCAACCTAATAAAAGCGTGTTAAAAAAGCAAATCTAACACAGTATTTTAAAAATTGCCCATAAACTCAGTCAGAAAAATCATTGGCCGTTACTTAACAAGGAAAAGCAATAAATTCATTATTTTTACTTCAACTCTGACCTATTTTCGTTATCTACCTTGATTCTTGACAGTTACAAACAAGCAACTGAAAGTTACACTACATTTGCATTTGCAAATAAGGCTGATGTAATTTTGATAAAGCAGATAACACTTTTTTCTGTTAGTCCATTAAATAAGGTCATTTAGATTCGATTTTTTTATTTATATTTGACTTGTAGGTTTTTTTAATATTAATCAGTTAACATGTAGAGTGCGTTTGATATTAGGATGAACACTTAAAAGCATATTTATATGACGTTATATAATTAGAGAGCGAAATAAATAACATATTTAGTTGTAATTTGTTCTCTACCAACTTTTGTTATTACAGCATTCTTGCATTGTGTTTAAAATTAATACCGCTTAGTTCATTTCCATGAATTATTTATCGTATTTTATACAAATGCAGTTGAAAGTAACATAAAACATACTTTTTCCAGCCGTAAAACTTTGTCTTGCATTTTCACAGCTTGTAGCTAAAATGTATGCATGACGCACGCAAAAAAGATCATCATATTAGTATATACTTAAATGCTAATAGAATTAATCAGTATTTATATAACCGTAAGCAAGGAAAAATGTTAGATAAAAGTATAATGCTGAATGCCAATAATTTAATTTCTATAAAGATCTTTTAATCGTGTATAGAAAATTATGCGTCAATAGGTTTAAATTCCGTTGTTTATTTGTTTAAACATACATTGCTTTTACTATGTCTGACCTACTTCTTTATTATCTTCACGACTTCGAACGCGACCGTAGAAAGTAAAACTAAAATCATTTGCAACGATAGTGAGTTTTGTTTGTTTTGGCAGCAGGTTGAAATTAGAATGAAATCGTATCACCTGTCGTGTGAAGAATTTGGGTTACTATTGTTAATGATTTTTATTTTGTTCTAGTTTTTATACTCATGTTCCAATATTCTACAGATAGTATTTTACCTCAATGAGCAGTCCAAATAAAAAAATATAACCTCTATTGCGTTTATGATTATCAACCATTTTGATATCCTAGGAAATTGAAATACTAAATGTCTGTAGGTGGCCCCCAATGGTATGATTCATAAATATCCGTGCCAATCAAAAAGCAGATCAATTTCAATAGATTTATAAATTTAAGTATGAATGCTAATATGAGAATATAGTTAAATTAAATTTAACAAAGAGGATTTATCAGTTTGGGTTTTTAGAAGATTAACATGCATCAAGAAGTTTGTGACCTTTTTAACATTGTTCATCCGAATACACAAATATCCCGTTCAGTAGTGACGAAAACTTTGTGAAGGTACGACACAAGTGGAACAGTTAGCAATTTACCAAAAAGTGGACGGTTAAAAAGTGCAAGTAATGAAGGTGTAGCTCAAAATGTTGCTATATCTTTGCAAGAAAATCCTCACTTATCCACTACCGACCTCGCCAATATGCATGGGATTAGCCGTCGTTCAGTAGGAAGGATATTAAGGCGAGAAAAATATCATCCATACAAAATTCGCCTCGTTCAAGAACTCTCCGAAGACCATTTCGACAGACGTTTGCAATTTTGTGAAACGATGATGGATATTTGTAACCGTGATAATAGTTTTATAAGAAATGTGGTGTTTTCAGACGAGGCTACATTTTGTTTAAATGGTACGGTTAATCGACATAACTGCCGGTACTGGTCGCAAAGTAATCCTAGTTGGGTACAAGAGGCTTATACACAACATCCCCAAAAATTGAACGTTTGGGCCGGCATTTATAACAACAGAATCGTGGTACCCTTCTTCCTACAAGAAACTTTAAACGGAGATAGGTATTTACAGCTCTTGGAGACACAAGTTATTCCGGCATTGGAGGTAAATGGACCATTACCTAATAATATCTGGTTTCAGCAGGATGGAGCACCACCCCATTACGCTCGCATTGTTCGAGATCATTTAGATAGGACATTTCATCACAGATGGATTGGAAGAAGGGGTACTTATGAATGGCCTGCACGAAGTCCCGACCTTAATCCACTAGACTATATTCTGTGGGGTTACTTAAAGTCTAAGGTTTATGTTGATAGACCAAATAATTTGCAAGAATTAGCTGCAAGAATAACTCAAGACATCCAGAGAATTACACCAGAAGTAATAGCTAATGTTACTAGAGAATTTAAAAACTGACTTGTTTATTGTCAAGAAGTAAACGGTGCTCAGTTTGAACATCTAATACATTAAGTTTAGTTAAGTTAGGTTTCAATGTTTTGAAAATCATTTAGATTTAGTTAATAATTATGATTATGTATTTCTTTAATGATATTAGATTTTTCCTTTCCTTAATTACTTTCCTGTTAATATCTCCGTAGGTATTGAAGTAAACAATATCAAACCCGATATTTTTGTATTCGCAATAAAATGTTTCATCAGAAACTAAAATACTATACAGAGTGTTTCATTGCAAATTTTAAAATCGACATTACTTCCGGTAAAACAGGAAATTCACAATTCTAAAAAAATTTGGAAACAAATAGGCAATCTACTGCAGTATCCAGCTTCCAAATTTCATTTTGATATCTCTAATAATTCCAGAGATATTTACTTGGTTCCACACATTTGCCCATCACTGTATAAGAAAATCTACTAAAAAATTTTCGCTGATTTTCTAAAAAACGATAGATAGGTCCTTGAAATCGCTGAACACATAAAAAAATTGTATATACAGAACCTACTTCTGTGTTAAGTCGGTTAAAAATAAATATATTTTTTTGACATATACCAATTGTTAATTTCAGATGACAAAGGCAGCATCATATACCACAACGGTCAAGAGGGGCGCGTCGTCCTGCAACAACAGTGGGTGACCATGACGGCCGACATGTGGCCCCCGGAACCGACACAGGCGACAACCGCAAGAGGCTGGAAAATCGCAGCGGATCGCCTCCCCATATTAGCGGCAGTATTTTGTGGCGCAGCCCTAGTCGTCTGCTTGTTCTGCGCCTTCTTGTTGTACAAGTGCTGCGTCATGCCGCTTAGGGAGAAACACTATTGTAAGTGGGACTTTTTATTTCGTAAGTACATTTTACTATTTCATTTGCGTCTAAAACACATATTTTTGTCCTTGAACATCTATAAGTTTTGTAAGCACGTTGTCACTCGGTGACAAAATTCAATTCGGTATCTTCTAATCAGTAGGACAGTAGCATCCTCAATATGACTTTTTAATAAAGTTTGACATCAGTATGGAAATACACACTTTTTGTTAAATTTATTAGGACTGTAAATAGAATTTATTCAAAGTAAAAAAAATGACAGAACTGTCAATTAACTCTGGCTTAGCTTAGAGCATATATTTCTGGAGGTAGCCTGCAATGCAGAAATATCATGACAAGCCTCGAAAGAGAGTGCAATGAAGAGAGCATGCTTTCTCACTTTGTTGGTTGAACCAGGCAATGAACTACATACTGGACGTATTTTATTGGTAGCAGTTTCAAATCGAGTGAAATAGCCTTTATTGCCGTCTCTTTTTAGGGCTGTTGTTATGTATACATGGTGTTCAAAAAGTCCCGATACGGCTAATTATCTCGGCAGAAGAGTTTTTAAAAAAATCTGGTCAATACAAAACCCTCAGAATTTTTCCCTGGCCGCCAAAGGGTTATAATGGATTTGACCTTGACCCTGACCTTCAAGGTCAAATCGAGGCCAAGTTGATTTTTTTCAAATGGGAACACTCATTTTGAAACCGGAAATGAAGAGAGGGGGAAGTTTTACGTTCAGATATGTCCTTGTCCATTTTTTTCCATTTGACCTTGATGGTCACCAGAAGTCAAAGTTTGGCTTCGTACAACGGACATTATGGGCCTAAGAAAAAGATTTTTTTGACAGAGACATATAATTTTACCAAATTCATTATGACCATTGCGCAGCCATGATAAAATTACAAATGCCCCTCTAAAAAAATCTCTTCCTTGGACCCACAATGGTGTGGTATGACCTCAATTTGACCTCTGCTGACCATCAAGGTCAAATGAAAAAAAAACGGCAAAGGACATATCTGAACCTAAAATTTCCCCCTCTCTTCATTTTCGGTATCAAAAATGAGTGTTCCCATTTGAAAAAAAAAACTTGACCTTGATTTGACCTTGAAAGTCATGGTCAGGGTCAAATCCATTATGACCATTTTATCTCCAGGGATAAATTCTAAAAGTTTCTTATTGACCACATTTTTGTAAAATGTCTTTCTGTCGAGACAAACTGGGACTTTTTGAACACCATGTATATTTTGAAAACTTAGCATAGCAACGAAACTAGTTCTAATTGATAATTATTTACCCATATTTTACCAGTGTAGTACTTGAAAATTTTCACAAAACTATTAAATTCGCAAACTTCAAAATGATGTAACATTTTTAAACTATCTTATTTGTTATTTATACTAGATGGTTTCAATTTTTAAATGCTACAACATGTATGCAATAAACTCAGTCAACCCATTTCACTTAAAGTCTGAATATACTGTTCAACAACTACATCCTGAAAACTGACCTCAACTGATATTTTTTTTAAGTGGGGTATGGCAACCGGTTTAATTTAAACCGTAAAGTTTATTTTGTGATTCCCATAAACTTTTGAGATACTTGCAACTATCAAAAAAATACCAAAAATACCAAAATGTACAAACAAATGCAAAAAATGTCAAAATTGTTAGAAATTTCAAAGATGTGAAAAATGCAAAAAATTTCTTTAAACGTCAAAAACATCAAGAAATCTAAATACTGAATTTCAAATACATAGTGAACATTAATTTTTTAATTAATTAAGCGACACAACTAATAAGCATTGATTGTTAAAAAACTAGTATTATTTCTCTCCTTTTTAGTAAAGGTATTTTGTGTTTTTGTTGCTTTTTTCCGTTAACTATACTTAAATAGAGTATCTGAACTTACCACAAAGCAAATTTTTGTCGTTTTACTAGTTCACAGTAGCATGCATTAACCTGATTTTTCTCCAAAGCAATAAAATTCCCCAATCTATTTACATTACTCTACGAATGAAAAAATAAACCTTTGCAGAAGGCAATTGAAATAACATAATGGAGAAGCCAAACAAATTGAAAACAAGTTTCCTAAAGGTGAAAAGTTTAGAAATTCTTCATTACATGCTTGAACTCTAAAAGCGAATGTCATGTTTATTTTGACTGTTAAAGGGTAAAACGGAATACAAATGTCAAACGCAAATTTTCGAGAATTCATGTGAGACTAATAAGGGATCTATACCTGAAAGCAGGCAGCCTATATAGTATTCAAAAGCTTTTTGATACCTACCGAAAATTCTCTATAAACGTGTTCAATCACTATCAATCATGACTTAAAAGAAAACTACTTACCGTTTTTGCTTTCCTTGAATTGAGATGTCTATTCTCGACGCTTCTAAGGAATTATCATTAGAGAGGCCGTAGACGAAATGCATGTCAGCCATTTTTGTATTTGAGTAAACCGCCATATTGGTGAAAATTCGTATAAACATCACTGAAAAAAATTGTGTCAGTTCTTTACCCATAATACTGATTAGTTACTACGATTGTACACAAGCTACGCTTAAACAGTTACTGCCATTACATAATATATGGAACTGTATCCTATATAAATTAAACATGTAACTATAAATTAAAATAAGTGCCACGATAATATGGATCGTGTTAGGTATGCTTAAGAACAATGATTTATTCAAATACACTTCGCGAAATCATATACTCTCGTTTTTAGTTCACAGAAAACAAATGGATTATTAATTTTCGAAGCAAAATTGTTTTATTTGACGTTAAGTTTTTTTAACACGACGTGTTAATACCTGTTTCTCGTGTAACTTTCAGTTATTGACTTGTATCGTCGTGCATTTCTTCGCTGATAGCATCTATTAGTATCGAAATTCGGCAGTTACAGTTTCAACTCGTATAATTATACAATTACACGAATTCGAAAGGCCAATTTCCATTTCAAATCGGCACGAACATGCATATTAATATAGTCGGTACGAATTCGTACACTTCGAACGGTTCGATTTCCTTTTTGCAGACGGCGAAAATAACGGAAATAGTCAATCTCCAGTATAGGAAAGGCCTTTAAATAATGTTTTAAAGATCATACATTGATGTGTAAATGAGGAAATGATTTCGTTTTTCGAATGGACGTTTTGGGGATGTGAGTTTTTATCGATCAGTCAGACGTTTGAATTAGTTCTTTCAATCAATCGGTAGATCTGAGTAATATTATTTGATGCAATGTTTGTTAAGGAGGTATTTGATTATTTTACCGATATATTAGGGGTTTTTGTTCTGTAAATGTAATAGTTAAAGAAGACCCCGTTGTTTGAAAACTGAAGAAGAATTATTAATAAGGGATCCGGAAGGAAAGCGGAATTTTCAGAAAAAATGTTTTTATTTAAAAAAGAAAACATTATAACACATGTATACAGTGTTGAACAGCCAAATCGAATAAATCAAATACTGTTTGACATTTTTGATGTTTTATTTTATTTTATTCTTATATACGGGTAACCCCATTTACATAAAATACCAAAAACAAAAAATTAAGAGTAAATAACATTAAATCTAAATTTAAAAAACACAAAACACACAAAAAACATATAAACCTAAAGTTGACATGTCTAACATTGAACTCAACTTTTAGAAATAATACAAAATACAAAATAAAATATAGTTAATTAAAATTATAATTAAAATACATGTAGTCGCGAACAAAAGATAACACATCACAACAAAACAAACGGCTGCATTAAATATTATAATATTACGAGCGTTTGATTACATTGACGGAGTTATAAAACACATCAATATGCGAGGAGTACTGATTGGCTGTACGCATTAACCTAGTCATTGCTGAACAAAATCCATAGTTAGTTCTATGAAATGAAACATTGAAGAGTTCTGAACAACGAGTTCTCATTGACGTATTCAAGGATATTCTGTCTAGTAAGGAAGGGTAGTTAAGTTCACCTGACAATAACTTGTATAGAAAACAAATATCAGCTATGTTACGCCGATTTTGCAAAGATTGTAAATGCATTTGTAATAAAATGTCACTATATTGATAATTGTCCCTGCTCAAACACATTTTAAATGCTACTATACAGAGAAATGTATTTTGAACTTTCTCAATATTATATGTGTGTTATAGTGGGGGTTCCAGAATAGATCGTACTAGTGAACAATATAATAAACGAATCGTATTATGAGAAAATGTTTTAGATGAACGAGTAATAAAACCCAAAACCTTGTAACTCTTGGAAACAACTAGATCAATGTGTCTACAAAAAGTCAGAGAATTATCGAAAACGACACCAAGGTCACGAATTTCACTTACTCGCTGTATCGTTTGTGAATTAATAGCGGATGAAATGATTATAGGTTGTGAAATTTTTACAAAAGTAATAATAAAACATTTATTGATATTCAGGTCAAGATCATGGCTAATACCCCAGGCAAATAAAGAGTTTAAATGGGATTGGAGTAACATAGCATCATTGCAACTGCAATTTCTTTAAACAGTTTGAAATCATCAGCATACATTAACATATTACAATGATTAATAATGTTGCCAATATCATTAATAAATAAATTAAAAAGAAATGGTCCCGCGTGAGAGCCCTGTGGAACTCCTGAAGACACACTTATAATCCTGGAAATAATACCCCCCACTTTAACATAATGGTATCGGTCTGAGAGATAACTCTTTGTCCACTCTAAAAGTGGCCCATAAAATCCTAGAGCATGAAGTTTGGCCAAAAGTATTCTATGGTTAACTCTATCAAACGCTTTAGCGAAATCCGTATAAACAGTGTCAACTTGTAGTTTATTCTCCAAAGTTTTTACTATAAATGACTCGTAGACGGCCAAATTTGTTAAAGTAGATCTACCCGAAAGAAATCCATGCTGTTCGTTAACAAAAATGTGTTTAAATTGCCATGATAAGAATTGAGAGAAAAAGTAGTCCAATAATTTCGGGATCTCCAATTGCAAGCATACAGCTCGGTAATTCTCAATATTTTCTTTAGATCCACCTTTGTGGATTGGTCTCAGGTAGCTCTGTTTCCAAAAACTGGTAAACTTTCCGGATGACAGTGACAAGTTAAAAATTGTTTTCAGAGGAAGCGCTAGAGAGTAGACACAATTCATTAAAAAATGCGATGGGATACCATCAGGGCCACACGAGAGCTTTATCCGAAGTTCATTAATTCTGCTAATGATGTCTGCTACAGTTACACAAAAGGAAGACAAGTTAACAGAGTTTTCATATTGAAAATGAGGCACATTGATGTTCTGATCCAATTTATAAACCGTTGAAATGTAGGTAGCAAAAAGATCTGCAGTTTCCTCAGCCCCGTTGCTTATTTCATCCTTATGACTTTTTCATGCCATTAATATACCCCCAAAAACTTCTTGGATTGTGATTTAAAGTATTTTCAATATTATTAATGTACAATCTGTAACAATTATTAGTGACATCTTTACAAATGCCTCTGATATGCGAAAAAACCAAATAATCATCATAACTATTAGTTCACTTAAACTTTTATGCGCTTTTTATATGGCATTATATAGTTTAATCACTTTAAACGACGAGTCCACATTTACTCTCAATTAAATCGCCACCCTAATTCTACCTTACTTTTCATCGCCCAAGCCTTGCCCTCAGTGTTATTGGATCACTGGCGAATTCTTCTACTTCTTAAATATTCTTAAAATCTAGTAATCTCTCAACCGTTTACTTTCCAACAATAACAAATCATTTTGTTTTTTAGGTCTTCGAAAGGTAGACCCGAACGCCTCGGGCACTCAAGTGCCTCCAACGGTATCAACGGGGACGGTAGTTCCGCCGGCCTATCCTACACAGTCGGCTGTTTTCGCTGAGCAAAAGAGCGGCTGCAGGTGGGGTTACAGTAACAGATTAGTGGCACCTGTGCAACCTAGTCCTTGGTACACTCCAAGATTTATTGGAGGTCCACAGTGCACGCAGTGCCCCGGAGTGTGTCCTGTGCCTAGAAGTTCCAGCAATCCTGGTGCGACGGCGACGAGTTCACAGGTAAAGCAGTGGTAACAAAAAATACAAATGTTTTTCACCCTTTGAAACCCGTTTGTTACTTACGAAAACCCAATCGTTTTTGTCGAGGTTCTCAAAATTACCATTATATCGAAAAAAACACTTTTGAGATAATATATAGTTATTTTGGTTAGAAATAGGCTGGTCTATTAGCGCTCTTAGTTTTAACGTTGAACTTTGGGACACAGCGTACATAACATTTAAAATTTCTGGAGATTACAAAAAGCTGCGATTAAAATGGACACATAAAACAATAAAGTGATTGTAATTACAGAGAATGCCAAACGTACAAAGATTTTTTTCAACCTGTAAACATAAATTAAAAGTATTTTTCATACGTTAAATGTGCAACGACGATATTGCAGCATTTCATTCATGATTTTTTCCTCTAAAGCACAAAATTAATATAAATGAATAAAGAAAATTTCACCAGTTTCTTAATGTTCCCTCCTAAGTCCTACTTGCCATAAAAAAAGTCATGCCTATCATCATCATTAATCACGTTTTTACGGAACCCATTTTCCCCAAAGCTGGAAAGTTATTATTCGTCATAAATGCGTCCCACTTTTGTAATTAGTTTCCATTATGGAACGACATTTTTAGCACTACGAAATAAAAAATTACGCGGAAATGAAACTGTACTACAAAGTCGATGTATTTGACAAAATCCTTTATTACGAAGGGAATCGTAATTACAGTTTTAGCACGCATTTAAAGAAAATCAAAGGATTATATCGATATGATTTTAGTGGTGTGTTTGAATAGCATTTGTTATTCCAGGTTCAGCCTGCCACTCATCACCATACAACGAGGAAACCTCGACCTGTTAGTCAGCCCCCAATACCTTCGAATTCTTCGAATGGGGAAATCGTACCAAAGAGTCAGTTACCAGAAATCTGTGAATTTTCACCGAATAGCCCGCAATATGCTTCAAGCAGTAGTAAGTTTGCTTTATTTAAAAGACTGTTTTACCGACTAGATATATCAAAAAAGATGTAATGTGTAATAAATGAAGATACTGTCTTCGGTAGTATACTAGGACAAAAATAGAGTAGTATATAAAAAAGTAATGGCATTATGAATATTATGAAAATGTTCTTTTGTACTGAAGATGTCTTACTGAAAATTTAAGATAATTAGGCATCAAAATCGTATTATTTAAGTTCCCTGAATTATTTTCTATGGCCTTTTATACATCACCGGTTCATACCAACAAACCTTGAGGTACGGATCATTACAGAGACAGCTGCTAAGGGGGCGAGGGGAGGATGGTGTTACTCTGAAGGAGCGATCTGGTAAAAAATTAACCTAAGTGGGGGTGGGATGGTTTTGGATTCAAAGTATTTCTCGACTAATTGTATTAAAAATAGTCGATCTTCGATTTAAACCCTCAGAACCAAAGTAGATTCTTTCTTTAATTACGGTTTTTTATTATCTCACAGTGATATCATTCTTAATGAAAAAGCTTGTGTAATGCCGTGGACTTTATTATAAATTAGGTTCTAAATGATTGTGTTTTTTTTCAGTTTTAGATGAAGTTGGAGCCAAAGACGAAACTCCCTCAGGTGAACCAACCTTGAAAACGAGGAGTTTACCGGCGTGGGTGAGGTCAAAACCAAGACCTTTATCTACAGAGGATGACATTAACGATTTATATGCTAAGGTAAACTCAGTAGTGGAATTCAATCCGTTTATACCAGAATATTTTCATCTCTCATTCGTTGAATTAATTGAATTGAATTGCAATTGAATTAATAATTTAACATATTGCCATACCGTACGTATTTTCTATATCTGAAGAAATTTCAATGATCAGTCCGATCATACTGTGTATGGTCTGATAGTCTTAAATGTAGAAAATTGTTAATGCAACGTCTTTCTCCAACACGATGTGGTTGTCCATATTTTTCCAATTAATTTTTGCGAACATCCAACCAATCAATTGTATGAGAATTCTGTCCATCCATTTCAAAGTGATTAACTAACGTTCACGTCGTTCACAAGAGGTCGTCGCGTGACGCTGTAAAATCCAAGAAATGATAGTAAATGATCGAAGAATTAAGGTGCATGCGAAGACACATCAAATGTCTTTAGTGAAGTTCAGTCGCTATTAGAACGGTGTTTTTGAGGCGTATTGATTTGAGGAACGGTCATAAATGGTGAAAAAAAAAGTTCTATCAAGACAATGGGTGCCCACATGTGTAGTTACTACTAGTTACCAGGGCAAAAATCCATAAATAAGGTTACAATCTGCTATCCCAACCGTCTTATTCTCCAGATTTACTCCATTGTGACTATTCCCTATTTCCAATTCTGAAGAAATGGCTGCGCGGTAAAAGATTTGGGTCGAATGAAGAGATCATCAAATAAAACAAATGGAAAAACACGCTGAACAAAATCGAGCTAACAGGGTTCTATTTTGAGAAATAAAACTTTTAATTGCCGAAATATCGTTTAATCAAAAGATCACTGACATTTTGTTGATTAAATAAATTGCTCTTTTCAATTGAACCCAGCCGATAAACTTATTTTTCAGGTAGGGTTGTATCACATGGACTAATCATTAAAACTATTCTGTTATAATGTCAACTGGTTACAGTAACATGATTGATGCAGAGAAGTTATACAATACTTACCTATAATTACTAATAGCTATTGAACAATACTCTGTTATATTTGGTCGTTCCTATGGGACTAATACCCCTATTGCTTGTAAAGATTGCGCCAATTTCAAACAAGAAAAAATCGTACACCTTAAATTGTGTAAAGTACATTGAAGGGTAAGCCTTGTAAAACTGCAAAAAATATTTAAATGAAAAGCACTATAATTGCAACTTTAATAATTGCAGTATTTTCATTGGCTAATTTATTAATCGGAATTAAATTAATTAGACTTGTTTGAATTAAAGGCCCATTTACTCATTTGTATACTTTCACATTCTTTTATTAACTCTTGTAAATTTATTTATATGTTTTTTCTTCTGTAGGTGAATTTTAGCAAAAAACGAAAAAACCGAATGCGCAACGACGAAGCTGCCATAATAGCTCTTAGCAAATCGAGGAGCCAATTCCTGCACAAAGATACCGACTCGTTGGTGGACAACGAAGCAGTCATAGTTTACGACGAACGCACAGCATTGTAAAACAGTCATATTTATAATTTTAATGTAAGACCAAGTGCTCTTGTATTTTTATAAAAGGAAGTCATAGTCACGCAATTTTTGGAAAAAAAAGAAAAATCATAAATAAATTTTTGAGGTTTAAACAACGTTATTGCGATCCTTGTTTTCTGCAATACCTAAGAGAAAGTTAATACCAATTTATTACGCCTATAAGGGTCTTTAATGTAATAATCTTCAACGTGATAACTTTGTCGACAAAATTATCAAAAGAAGGCCCCATCATAATATATTGTTTATTATTTCGACTTCTCAAGTTATAAAGCCACAAATATACAACAAATTCTTCGCCCACACATTTATAGTTCTATCGCGCCGACCGCAACATAAATCACGTTCACACAGAACACAATATTAAACGAATTATTTCTCTGAGATATTTCTGTAATATTCGTATATTCGCGACAAAATATCTTTTGAAATTTCTCAAGATTTTTTATATATCTATAGTTATTTCAGAAACATTCCAGTGTAATATTTCCAACATTTTTTTTTGGCGGAAATATACCATATACCAAAATTTCAGACAAATTTTATAAAATTTTAAATAAAACATGAAATCTTTTACCCCGGGTTTTGTCGCAACATATGAATATTTCAATAAATATTTTGAAATACTTCATAAAAATATAAATATATAACATATAACTCTTTAAAGTCATATGTAATAAAAAGTAATTCTCCGAATAAACAAATGGACAGCAAAAATCATAACTTTTCAACGCATATTAAGGACCAAAAAGTATGGAAGATCCTATAGTGTTCTGGAAAATGAAATTATATATGTTAGCAAGTCAGGATGCTTACGGGAAAGCCAGGGTACAAATGCAATAGTATAAAACGCTGCAAGAGTTGAATTCACAGTTGCCGACGTAATGGAACAGCTGATTTCGAAGTGTGAGGGAGAGTTCATTGATGTTCTGAAAAGTCAAAATTTGCAATAAAAATTATTGCTAATTTCTGAATAAATGAACATACTTTTGTTTGGTGTAAAAATGTTTGAACCCACGGAGTTTACATCAATATTGTTAGAAATTATTAGAACAGACGTTTTATGTCACTAAAACTTCATAATATCGGCTGAGGCATTTATCTTGAGCCAGAGGAATATTTTAAGTGGATTTCTTTATTTTGAAAAGTTTCAATTGAACGTTGTAGAGTTTCAAATGGATCATATTACGACTTTTGGTCTGCATAGGAAATAACGTGCGTTGTCCGATCGGAAGTGGTTGATTTCGATAGAAAAGTGAAAAAAAATGTCTAGAATTGTTCACACATTTGTTTAATATGAGCATTATTTTATTCTCATACTTTATGATCAATCAGTAAATCAGTAATAATTATTAATATGTAAAAAATGTTTTTGTATAATTATCATATTTAAACTAAATTGATTAAACTAGTATTGAATTCAGTCCAGCTTAATTCAATACAGTAAACATTAATTGAAGTGGTGGAGGCGTTTTAGAACTTTTTATTTACGATTTGGTTGTACAAAAATTGCAATGACTTTGATTTCTTTATAATTACAGAGCATTATTTGTATTATAAATGTGAACCGACGAATTTGTACTTAAGAGATTTTGTACAGTTTTTGATAGCGAAATTTTTAAAATTAAATAAATATCATTAATTCGCATATCCTGTGAAAACTGAAGACTTTGACAATTGACAAATAAGAATCACTAGCTGTAAGAGATTTGAGAAGTATCAAGTTTTCGATATGTTGAGTATATTTTTCTGTGATATAGACCCAACCTAAGCTTTTAACGTTAGTTTTTAGTGATATTTAAAAAAATCTATATATGTCATTTTAGGTCGCAATTTAATAAGACTGGGCATCCATTGATTCGTTATAAAAATAAATAAATTGTTAAAATAGCGCAGCTCCTGTGGGAGCATAAATATTATCTAATGGACAAGTTTATCAAATAAACTAATTAGATGTAGTTCATCTCTTAAAAATGCCTTTAATGTATGCAGACACAATCCTGTGCTTGAATCCCCATTTTTGTAAAGAAAATAAAAAATATATTAATTGCACTGAATGACATGTTTTATTTCACAACCACAAAATTCTAGCGACATTAAAACGAATGTACAAAAATTGTCCCAGAAGTACACGATCCACCAAAAAAAAAAAATGGAAAAATTATTTTTTTCTACATAATCTCTTTTCAGCTCTATACACTTTTCCAAGGGATGTTCAATAAGTTCGATACCCTTTTATAATCTGCCATCACTTCTTCATCATTGGAAAATCGTTGATCATTCAGCTTTTTTTTCAAGCTTGGGAAGAGAAAACAATCCTGGGGGCTAAATATGGCGAATAGGGTGCATAAGGTAGGTCATTCAAACTTTAGTTCATTCATTTTGGCCGTTGCATTAACAGATTTGTAAGCTGGTGCATTGCTTTAAAGAAACAACACTTTCTTCTTAGCCAAATGGGTCATTTTTGTTTGATTTCTTCGCTTAAACGTTCGTTTAAAAGTTCGCATAATATTCCCAGTTTATAGTTTTTCCTTTTTCCATATACTTACTGCAAATTATCCTACACGCATCCCAAAAAACCGACGTGATGATAAAACGGTCTTCACATTCTTTAGAGTCGGATCGCTCTTTTCAGTCCATTGTTTTGATTGGTGTTTTTTTTGTCTTGGGTGTCAGTGCAGGACTTATGTTTCATCCATGGTTATGAAACTGTGCAAAAATTCTGCTCTGTTGCTGTAAAACTTCGCTAAACATGTTTGACACTGCTTTTGCTCGAGTGTGAGCAAACGCGGCACCCATCGTGCACAGTTTTGCTCATGTCTATTCCAGATAATATGGGATGTGCCGCAATTTTTGATATGCCTACTAGTTCGCGCACTTTCAGTCGACGATCATACAGTACCTTTAAACTCTGCTACCACATTTTATTGCTATAAACGAAGGAGCAGACTCACCCAGAGTAGAATCTAGTTCAGCTGTTCAGGTATTGGTTGGGCTGAGGCCTTTCAAATAAAAATATTGTATCATAAACGATTACCAATTGTTCCCGTTTTCACAATTTCACTGAAAACGTTCACTATTTATGGCTGCCAAACAAATACCAAGCAACATGGCTAGTTACAACTTGAAACATATGCTTCATAGATATTTGATGTTTTGTTGATTTAAAAATTTTGAAATATTGACACCGGGGGAATCTAGGTATGTAATAGTTTTATATGTTTTATCTAGGTCTGTGGTTTTTGGATATATCATTTGGATTGCTTGAAGATATTTTTTTTCATAGGAAAATTATCCAATTTTGACAACAGACCTTAAATATCAGGGTTTATTCGGTTACATCTTGTTTCCATTCTACATTTCAGACACTTATTTGTAACAGAAAAGAAGTGAGGAGAGAGAGAATTCCTATGAACAGATAAAATAATGAAGGACCTCCTCAACATTTTGACACTACAAGCCAGGAACACTGAAATTAAGTGAATAGCTTTTAAAAATTTAATTTATTGTTTAAATAAATACAAAATACAATATAACAAATCGCCATTTTATAATATATATTGTTCTGTTACAAAGAAAATTTTGTATGTACATTATTTACACATATTAAAATATTAATCGGCCTTACGCATAATAGATAATCACAAAGTACAATCGTATTTACAGGTTATGCTTAAAGGCTAAAGCTGAAGGAAGAAATGCATTTTATAAATAAATTAATTGGAATTATTTAATATGTTTCCTAAGTGACTACAGCATTCCCCAAAAAAATATATTTACGTATAGTATTAATGAATATTGACGAAACAAATAACAACTAGAGCAAAACAAAAACTAAACTAGGAAGATCTTATGATTGAAGGAAAAACATATCAAATATGTAAAAAGATCACCCCAAATAGTGGAAAAACTAAGTCACCGGAAAAAATTCTCAAAAATATATATCATCACAGTAAAACTCATAAAATCGAAAGTGAACTGTGGTGGCTCCAATTTTTTATAAGCTTTCAGCATTGTACATAGTTTTAAATTTTTTAAATCATATTACGTTTCACATGCTTTTTAAAGACGTATTTTTGTATAGTAAACAGAGGAAAGTATAAGGTATCCTGGAATGTGACAAAGCAATGTTCAACTAGAAAATATAGTTTCGATTAGTTTGTTGATAATTTGCCTGTTCATTTTTTTTTTATCTATCTTATTCAAGTATGTTACTAAATAAATCACATAGTTTAAACCAGTAACAAAGTTGTTAATGTAACTCGAATATTTCGGCACATAAAATGCTTAATGATAGAAGAAATCTTGAAAATAACTCCCAACTATTGTTGCAAATACTCATGTATTTTGAGAAACTTGATAAAGGCATTGTATGCCGAAACACGTGTCGTTTATAAAATAAAGTGTAAATCTCGAAATATAATTTTCGTTTTTGTGTTTCACAGTCATATTGCCATAAAATAATAAGTTAAACTAGAACCATTGCATCAGCACTAAGCTACCTCCTCATTTTTGGGAAGTAAAACGACCTAAAGGCTGCTTTCATACAGCGTATTAGCCGACTATGGTATTCCGGGGCACCTGGACAAAGGACGTTGGCGTAGCTACTAAGAGTAGCATCCGACTGGTGTCGAAAAGGGCTCTAAATGTGATCATCGCTATTCTTTCCATTGAACTAGAGGTAGAGAAAAGGAATGGCTCTATGAGTGTACTGGGGATTACTGACTAAAGAAACAAGGGGAAGAAAATTATACATAACCAAGGTGCATTGATAAGGCTTCTAAATCCTGTCGTGAGAAAAGCAAGGAATCTAACATTACTTGTTACAGAGTATGGGAACCTCAGGGCAAACCTGAAGAGTTTCCAAAAAGCTAGAGATCACATGTATGTATGTATGTGGGTAAGTGTCTTGTTGGTTAAGTGTGCCTGCCCTAACCACACATTTTACTGATGTGAAAGATGGCGCGATGATAGAGTCGGCATGGAAAAGATATTACGGGTCGAGGTCGATAAGAACAGGTCCACAAGATATGTTAAGTTGCGAGAGGAATTGTAGAAAACGAATTTACGGGATAGAACGAAAAGAAGTAAGTTTTATATAAATAGAGCACAGTCGTGGATTAACATGTAGAACTGGAATAAAGAAATGGATGAGTATCTGCCGCCACATCTACTTTGATAATTCCAGATATTCAAAAGGACTGGAGGTAGGCAGATACGATATATAATGACCTTATATTTATTTCTTATAATTTCAATACCTGGTAGTCTCATACAAGGTATAGCCTCTTATTTCCTTTAAAACATTTTGTTACCATATAGAGATAATTGTCCCAAAATGTCTTTAGAGATCAAAATCAAAATCCTGGAATTATAATAGCAATTATTTTTAAGCTGAAGGTAAATTAATATGTTGGAAGTGGGAAATTAGATGTGGACATTTAGTAATGGGTATTGCATTTGATGAAATCGAAATTTGAAAGAATTTAAGATAGTATGTTAAATAGTTCCATCATATAATGTAATTAGTTGTGTGTTACTTTTAATAAAACTTGGCATCTTGCATCTAGGCAGGATCTTAGGTATGCCTCTCAATTTGATATAATAACTGCAATTACACCATCACAATACATTTATTATTGTCTTAATTAAGGTTCAAACAAAATCATCAATGGGTATTTTATTATAATTATTTAACGTTGATTGAATTAATTAATTTTTATACTTTGTACTTTATTGCCAAAACTTTCCGTCGCGCCAATGCTAATTTTCATTTTGTACATTTTTTGCGCCTAAAAAGTCAAAACTAAAAGACTTGCCTTTTTATGGCCGATCCATTCGGACGCATTGTTTTGCTTATTGATCACCGTTCGAGACAAGACGCTTTTATTTTGTTGGATTTATTGTGTTATGATTTCGCAAGTTATTTAACTTCAGACATAACAATTTACCACGTTTTGATTCTCCTACGGGAGCGCTATAATTGTTTCTTTCGTGTTTACGAAGACGCTTTTTTATTTGTTCAATTGAGCAACATTCTTCGTCGCCATTTTGTAAGGAGTACCGCCCAGATTTTAGTGTAAGGACATTACGAAGCCAGAAGAGAATCAAGAATAAACCACCTTCAGGGCTTCGTAGGAAGGTTAGTGATTAACTGGTACCTGCTGACTTTATTAACTGAGGTTAACATTCCCAAACATATTTACCAAATGCCCTGTATAATGTTGAAGGAATAAAATGCAACAGAAACGAAGAAAACAAATTCAAATGAATAGGCAAACTACTGACTTAATTTCTTTATCGTTACTCTCGACATGTTCATAGAGCAAATTTTCACAAACAAAACGACGTTGTTCGACATTACGAGTTATAATACAAATTACTTAACCACCATCAGCTGTTCAAAGCGCCCCTCGATTTCGAACCACCCGGATATTTCGGTTTGCTACCGAACCACGACCGTTTCCAATCCAAAGTGTCCTGTATCAGTTTCTCCTCTTCGGCTGTGAACTTTAGTAGCGTTGATATGGCTTTGATCAAGTGCTGGGCTTCGTATTCTCGACTGGTTAAAAACTTCAACACTACGTGCTTCAAGTATTTGAAGTTGACGTCTTCGTCGTCCCGTCGGACTATGCTCGGGAAGTTCCGGGTAGACATTTGGGTAGGCAATAAGACTGCGGGCGTGTTGTTGTCCATCAAGTCGGAGTGGTAGTTCGGGTTGCCGGGCGTTCTCAGTTCTTGTTGGAGTGTCTTTTTCATATCGGCTAATCGGAGCTGCAACATTTTTATGCTCTGAAAATAACAAATTGCGATTTCAGAACAGCAGTTTAACACAAAACATAAATTTTCGAGTTTTATTGTGTGGGTTTTCAGGAATTTTGATAACACGTAAACAACGCCAGATGATAGATATTGCCATTAATATAGAAGGCTTTCATTTCAAAACTAGCCATCCATCAAATAACGACAAAAACACGTTAATTTATATTTTACACATATCTTGATCTGTTTGGTTTTCTAAAGATTCGGTTATTAGGGGATTTATCACATTTTTTAATTAGTCCAAAAACAATTCCCTAGTTAAATTTTCTTTCACAAATAGGGCACCAATAATTTTATTTTCGAGAATTCCAACCCATACTTTGATTTTCTGAGGATGTTAGTTGTGCTATTCTTGAAAAACTTGTGTATTGGTTTTGTCACAGAATCTACAGTTACGTTTACAAATCCATTTAATTAAAATCTTACTTTGTCAGAAAAACACATATTTTTAATAAAATAAGGGTCTGCATTTGCCCTTTGAATCATTAATTCGTAAAATTCTAACTTTTTGTCATAATTTATTTAGACATAACGTTTTATGCACAGAGCCGACGAAAATATTTGTTAAACTGGAGACTTTTGGTATTGATGTTTGAAGATCTATGACAAAATGACCTAAAATCTCAAATTGTGCAGCTTACAGTTAAAACTGTACGATTCTTGACAATTTTATTGCACACGCCATCAGTTTCTTGAAATTTTTTAACAAAATCGAACACATACTGATGCCCAATATTTTTATAGGGATGTCTCTGCGTGCAAAGCGTTGTTCTTCCCTATAAATGAATATTATTTCAATTCTTTCTTGTAAAGAATAAACCATTATCGAAATTTGATAGTCAGTATACAACGTAACAGGTACTAATTATAAATTGTTTATATTTACATTCACAAATATTTTTCGCAAAAACAGTTAAGGATTTTTTTCTCTGAAAAAATAATCTGATTTTAAAAAATGATAAGTCAGAAAATCGGCAAAAAAAAGACTTTTAGTCTTTTTTGTCTTTTTCTTTTAAACATATTGTAAAAGTTATTTTAGGTGTCTAGTTTTCAAATGAAAGCCCTCTATATGTTTATATGGTTTTACTGTACTTCGTATCTTATGCGCATGTTCGAAAATACCTCATTTTCCACCTCTGTCGTTAGGGTTATGTTCTCTCTGTTTGATCTGCGGTTAATGGTTTCCCATCATATACTTGCTATTTTCCAATTACCGCACAACTGCGCACAGTGCCCACCAAATGTTTTCCAATTACAGCACAGGCTCGCACAAAGGGGCACAGGAAATAACTATGCCTTCTGATATTTTATCTAAGTCACTTTGTGCTCTGCTAATTGGGAAACTACATACATTCTCGCAACGCTTGCGCACCACGGGTCAAGTACAGTGTGAGGATATAATCTGCTGTCTCTCTTAGTCGGTGACCCTTCCACTTATAGGCGATAGCAGTGCAGTATATTAATGTTAAGTATATGGCTGTGACCTTTGACAAGGGAAGGGAGAGGACAGGTAATGTACATCTTGAGCAATGATATAAAAGTGTGCCGGTTTTTAGGAGAACGGTGCCCATTTCCTTAATTTGTTAAATGAATAATTTGTGATTTCTGAATGAGAGAGCATTCAATACTTGCATTGTTAGCATAGTTTATTGTGTGGCATTCAAGTGTAAAAGTAACAACTATAAATTACGTTTTACGAGAAAGTATAGAATGATTTAATTTATAAGAAATTGGTGCCCAAACGGCACACTTTTGCTGGCAGCATTACGCATCCTCTCCCTTCCCTTGTCAAAGGCTGTGACAATACAACGTAACTTTACAAATTAGGTACCTAAATGTGAACAAAAAATCGAAAATTTTAACTTTAACTCAAAAACAAAAGACGACAGACAGTAAGTGTATGATTGCACCATTAGGTGTATCTTACAAAAAGGGATCGAGAATATGTCATCCTTTCTTTGTTGTATCTTTTAGTTACTGAGAGATGTCCTATAGAAACGTCAAATTTTGCCACTCTGTACATACTCTCAATTAATTCACAAGCATGTGTATTTACTTTGTTTTTCTCCGATATTTGGTCCTCCAATTCAGTTATAGTGTTCTGTAATTTCTGCTCTAACGCCATGTTGTCTTTCAGTTTTTTGTTCTCGTCCTCCAGTGATGTCAGTTGTTTCAGCAGATCATTCATATCGCATTCTTGACGCCTCATATCTTGTTTCACTAATTCCATTTTTTGAGAAATCTCTGCATTTCTTAATAAGGCGGTGTTTTTTTCGGAAGTCACTCTGAAAATTAAAAACCATAATTATAATTTTTTCGGGGGGAATAATTTGGGGGTTTGGATCATTTTTTCGGGGGACATTTTTTGGCAGCTTGGATCATTTTTTCGGGGAGTTGGATAATTTTTCTGAATGATGGAGAGTTGATTAGAACTGCAAAATTTATATTTTTGTTCGTGTATTTCAGGATATATAAAATTGTATAAATATAAAATTTATTTTTTTGAAAAAGATGATTAATTTGTAAAAATGAAACCCAAATTAAAAAAATTAACCCCCCAAACCCCATCCCGCTGGCTATGGTCTTGGCAAAAGTGTATATTAGAATTATAATTTTATATTTGAGAACATATTGGTATGAGTGTTAAGTCCATAAATAGTAATGCCTTACCTGGTCAGGGTTTTTTGAACATTCAGAGAATTTATTTTCTCCTCTCCTAGTTCCTTCTCCAATTTAGTGATCATTTGGCGAAGCGAATTGCTGGTTTGGTGTTCTGAATCAACAGATATTTTCAGTTTACTACATTCATCTTCAGTTTTGTCCAATTCACCTTCAACATTTTCTAAATTTTTTCTAACTATTTTCAACTCAGTTTTCGAATTATCCTAAAAAAATAATATGTTTCACAATGAACAAAATACTAAACATACAAAGCATTACAAAAGAATCGTACATACCAATGTTAACACAAAAGAATCGTAACGAAATAATTAAAACACAACCCTTAAAAGAAAATAAAAGAAATCAAAATAATTAAACCTTTATTTTATTCAATAAAATATAAAAATTATATAATACAAACATTTATTGCATAAAATATATAAAATAAATAATACAACATAAACAATATATATATTTAGAATGGAATGAAACCATAAGTATGCTAAAAATAAAATTAAATAAAAATATTTATAAAGCAGATAGGTGTGAGAGAAAATAGAATTAATAATTCCCCACATAAGGTACTGGGTAAATACTTTATCCCCGACTTTGCCATGCACTTAACCAAGCTTATCAAAAAACAATTATTAAATTAATACTGATTAGTTTTAAGCTTTAAATAATATTCAACAAGCCAATAAATCGTAAATATAAACGAAATTGGAAATAATCTCGTAAAAAATACTAAAGAAAACATCTATTCTTATACATTATAATAGAAGCCGTAACTACTTATGGGAGAAAGCTTATAAACATGAAAAAAAAATGGCAGTGGAATTAATAAAACGTCTGGTTTGATACTGCTTTGTCTTAAATTAGCAAAATGCCAACTAAGCCCAACAATGGAAAACAGAAGTGTATTATTACAGTTACAACAGTAAAAAATATTTTATGATGAAAATTTTATAATTGAAAAAAATATAATAAACAGAAAGAATTATGATTTTTATTACAACTATTAAAAAAATCAAATATCAGTATTCAAAATATTTTTGACAAATGAATGACCCCCCAAATTTTTCGCTGGAACCGCTCCTGGCAAAATATTTACGGTAGTTTGCTAAGTTTAGCTTTTAGCTTTATTAATTCCACATAAACTATAGTACACAGTAAGCAACACTTTTTGTTAATTTACTACTATATTTCTGAGACTTTGTAGTAATTTCAATTCATGTAGATAACTTTTTTTAACCAAATTCAAATAACAAGAAGATATTCTCAATTCATCTGTATAATATATTCCTTTATTATGGTTATTCAAAATCTAGAATGTAATTAATTGAAAATCTATTGAAATTGAAGCCAGAAAATGATGGTAATTAATAAAAAAATAGAAGTCATGTAAAATTTACTCAATAATGATATTTAGATGAAAAGTTATTCTTCAATTATATCACTATAAAATGTATGTGAAAAAAAAAAACACAAACCAATTTAGAAAACGTCAAAAATAAATTACCTAAAAAATATGAAAAAGATATTTTTCAGCAACAATACTTATTTTGAAGTTGGTGTAAAATAGAAATTATAAAAATATATGTACTTAATTATGGAAAATTATTTTTAATTTGACACCGAATTCAAAATAAGTATTTAATTTGTTGCACAAAAATATAATATCCTATATTTTAGTTAAATCACTTTTAAGTTGAAGATGGTTTTTGTTTTTTGTTTACTTTTTAAAGTAGCAAAGTACATCGATTTTAAGATATAATAAAACATTTTCCTGATGGCGAACTGGGAAAACGACTCTTGATATTTATCTGACAATGTATTGTATGTATTGCAACCACAATTATTAAAAAAAACTACAATTTTTCAGCTGGCCTGTGATAAACTAACAAAACCGCCTCATTTTGACGGTGTCGGCCAATCAGATCACCCCATTTTTCTTAGCCCGACTAATTTGTTTTATATTTCATTCCACGTCACAGTTAAAGTAAAAAATCATAGTGAAGGTCATATACTTTCAATACGTCATACAATCGATAAAAATTCTCGCAAATACAAAAATTGTCTGTCGTCAAAATAACATTACTCACGAAATTTTTAAGTATGGGGAATAAATTAACAAAATTGGTTACATACTATGCACTGTAGTGGATACAAACCAAAAAGAATCACCATAAGTGTTGAGGAATTGAAATAATCAATAGAAAATTAAAGATACATCTGAACTTCCAGGAACAAAGCTAAATTAACAATCAACCCTATACAAGCTGGCTTTCTACTTGGACAACTGACTCACGAGTTCTGTTCGAAGAAACGTTACTTCCTCCTCATTTTCAGTCTGTAAATTCTTGAGCTCATTAGAAATTTCGTTAACGTCCTCAATCAGACGTTTGATTTTATTGTCTTTGTTGACCAATTCAATTTTATTGTAGTCTAATTCCGCTTCCATTTGGCGTATTTTATCTACGAGTTTTTCTTTTTCTTGAACCACCCTTCTACGTTCGGAGCCCTCTTCGGCCGCTTGGCGGCTCAATCTACCAACCTGTAAAGGACGAAATAAAAGGTGAAAATACGGTTAAAAGTAGGTTCATGTCTGACCTGAGTTTCCAACGAAGCAATTTTATCACTCCAAGAAGTCTTGATGTCGGCAAGATGAAGATGGGCTTCCTCCAGTCGCTGCTCTAACAATTTCCTCTCTGAATTCAGTCTTTCATCTGGAGTGCTGTTGTTAGCACTGCTTTCTCGCAAAATGGCAACCAAATCGGAGTAATGTTTGCGTTCCTGTTCGCTTTTAGCTAGTTCTGTGGCAAGTCTGGCCATGTCCCGCGAGGTCGAGTGTCTCAGCGATTCGAGATCATCCTAAAAGATGGCAATTCAGTGATTTAGCATAGGCGTGAAGAAACATACTGCACAGAAGCACATACCTGCGTACTGCCCAGAAGCTCACCAAAAAAAAACCAACAACATTAACAAAAATAAACACACTGTGCAAAAAAAAAATAATAATGTGCAAAAATGAATTTATCAAAAACAATTGCCAAAAAATCTTCAAAATACAAGATTTTTAACGAACGATTTGATGTTGAATTTTCATTAAATTTTGATTTTAGTAAGAGCATATAGCCTGTTGATGATTCCTCATATCAATCTATTAAAAACAGGAACTGACAATATTTTCCTGAAAACATCATATAATGAGTAGTTTTCTTCGTAGTTTTTTTAATATTCACTAAAGGAAATCAGATTCATTGAAGTTAGACTAATTTTTAAAAATTTTTAAAAATTAAAAATTAAACACAATATGTCTTTAGATTGTAGAATATATACAGTAAAGACCTTTTAAACTGTCAACCTCACAAACAAATACAGTGCGTTTTTTTTAATAAAAACTTCTCCGTTAAATTGATAAAGTCTTATATGATGAAGAATTTTTGGCATGAAATTTTAAAATAATTATATGTTAAATAACCTATATAACAAAAAATAATAATAATTACGGTAATCTATTTACATACAAGGTAAATCGGGAGAGATCCTTTCTGGTCAGAACGGAAAGGTATGTAGCTCCTTTGATTAACAAGACACTTTTAATTTGTTACTATTTTCTCAATTTTTACTTGTTTGACAACCATGGCAGGTACACATTGAATTCTTTGAAATAAAGCTTAAGCGAATCAACTTCACCTACACGGCGTTTTAAAATTTCTCATAACTATTTTCTATTTTTGTATGTTAATAATTATTACGCAGTCTTGTAACTTAGTAGGTTAACATCACATCTCAAGCAATGTCCAAACAAATTTGAAATTCAGAAAACTTAGCACACTTAGCGAAAATTTACGTGTAAATTAACTGTTAGTAATTGCATGAAAATTAATAATATGACTCTTTTCTTTAAATGGATTGAGGAGTTATTCCCCATTTTGCCAATACTGAATTTATGTCCCAATTGAAGTGTTCACTACCTGAAATCTCAATAACATTAGAGAATGTCCGAAATACAAAAAAAAAATGTCAAAAAATCAAAAATAATAAAAACGTGAAAAGTTACAGATGTCAGATGTCATTTAAGACACTAATAACTAAATACTGATTATTTTCCGTCGTTTGAGGGAAATATTTTTATTATTTTGGGAATATTTTAGATTTATTTTTAATAATCAGAAACAGAAGGGTTTTTTTTTGAAAACGTGACGTTGCAAGGTAATTAAAACAATAAAAAATATTTTTTAGGGGATTGTTATCATATTCTATTACAACTGCTGAGAAAATAATAACTTTGGAATTTGATCAAAAATATAATTTTAATCATGCTTTGTCCTCTTAATCCACACATTCATACTGATAAAGTCATATATCAAGATTAATTTTTTATATATTTTGTATTACAAAAATCACAGATCATGAGATTTTATAAACATATTTGGTTAAGAGATTTTCCAGAAGTTATGGCATAGTAAGATTGATTAGCTAATTCATTGAATGCTGTTACTTAGGTCCATTTTCATGTTTTTTTCAATAATACAACAACAATTAACAAACTGATATTGGTATCATGAAGTTGGCTTCATTTGATTTAAATCATTATCAACTGCACTTGCATTATGTTAATACATTTTAGGGCATGCAACTACATTTTAATAATTTTAATGTAAAAAATGACAAAATAACAGAAAATATTTGTCAGAAATGTTTTCCCCTTTATTACACAATTTGGGTTACAAGAATTAAATATCTCTAGTCTCAAATCAACCAGAATTTTAACCAATAAAAAAAAATTGTTTGATTTGAAAATAAATAACCTGAACAATGAAGTTTTCTTTGTTTTTATAGGTCTCGTCCGAGAGCTATAATTCTAAATATTTAATACTAATAACCATAAACACAGAACAAATATATTTCAAAATATTTTGCAATTAGAAAGTGTTTCTGCAAGTCATAAGAAAAAATGTAGCAATCGAAACCAGAACGAATTTGGAATCTTTATAATTACAAAATAATATTAGTACACCAAATAACTGTTTCTAATTTAAGTTTACACAGGGTTTTTCAAATATAAACTAAAAACTTGCAGATAAGATTACAAGAAATGTCACAACATAATGAACATTCATGTATAATTACAACAAAATAGCAATGAAATGTATGTCATAAAGAAAAACCTTATTTATTTACACTCCCTGTTGACATTTTTGTTCTGAAATAAACAATTGCATGGAATTTTAATAGCACAAGTATCATGGTAAAAATTTTTGCATGAGTCAACAAAATGCAGTCAATGATATAACAAATATGTGAGAATATGTTATAGTTGGATTATTAGGAACAAAAAGTATGTCAGGTATAACCATAGTATTTATTTGAAATAATGTCTTTAAGATTTGTAATTTAATAGCAAAATCATATTTAAATTAAAACAATATTTGTACAAATCTTCAGCACTACTTCTTAAACATTCACCTGGTGATGAGAACAGATCCAAAGCTATTGAAACATTGTGAGATAAATCATTTCAAGATGATGGAAACCCAAGGAAATTTCGCGGAATTCTTATGCCAGTCAATCCCCCTTTTGATGTTTCTCATTAAACAACATGCATGTTACCGCCATTTCCTGTTAAGTTCACTGATAAATCTGTAGTTATGAATGAACATATGGGAAATGAGCATAACATGCATGCTGTTTAACATAAAAGAGATACATCATAAGGAAGAATATTTAGTATAGTCAACAACAACCTACACAGAATAACACTGTCTCAACAACATTCATATTGAAGACGCGAGATGTAAGACCGACATCTAGGATTTTCGGTCTTACATCTCCCGTCTTCAAATTTAACGAAATGCATCAAATGCATAAAGAAGTGTTCGGGAGGACATTCAATTGTGGGAAGCGCAACTGATGAAGGTTCCCTGACCAGAAACAATATGAATTAAATATAATATATATTGTCTTGCGTACAAAGGAATGACACGTCGAAGAGAGTAACATTCATATTGCCATAGATTATGTATGTTGAAATCCAATTTACACAAATATTCAATTTCGCTTTCAACATCTGTTCAACTGTTTACAAACTCTATGTGTAATACTATTGGAAGCAGCTAATCCCTTTTCTCTGTTGATTCAATCACACAAATATAAAAAGTAAACTAAATTACTCAACTTTTCCTTTAAATAGCTGGTTTAGAACATACCCGAATGTGATGATTATTTCTTTGTTGTCAGAGCATTTTCAGACACCTTCTTGAGGCTGGCTTTTTTACATCCATCAATATTTCAGGATATCCATTGTTGATTTTTGATTATTTCAGTTGTTTTTATGTTTAAGTGTTGTTTTTATCAGAATGATTGGTTCAGAAGGTTTCTTAATTTTTCTCATTGACAGCATAAAATGAACTTTTACTATTTTTAAATTCGGGTTAACTTATAGAACAAGTAATTAGAGATCTTTCAATCTCAAAAAGAAAGTATCATAATATTATTGATAGGTTTTAGTTAACTTACAAATTCTTTTGTATGGTATATATCCTAAGAATTACAGGGAAACAGCATTACACAGTATGACTCCTGATTTTGAGTCTCTGTGAGTAGTAGCTTTTTTCCTGAAACTCCTAGAATTCAAAATTTAATTTGCAATTAAATAAGATATTAGAGATAATTAAAAACTCTATGACAGCAACTTGTATAAATATTTTCTTTGCTAATACTGCACAAAATAAATAAATCTATCAAATGGTATTACACAATTTCAAAATATTATATTATTAATACTTCTAATCTAATAGATTCATGAGAAGATAGAAACACTTTACCTTTAGACTTTTACACCAATAAAGTAAAAAATTATATAAAAAAATACACATATACTGTTATTAAATGATAAAGACATACCTGTACATCACTTAACATCTCTTCCTGCCTCCTCAACCTTGTAACTTCATTTCTTAGTTTTTCCAACTGGGATGTAGCATCTTTAAGTGCATTTGTTTTCTCTGACAACTCTTGCTCTCTTAGTAAAACCAGCTGTTTTATTTTTGACAACTCCTGCAATTGTAAACTTTCAATTTGCTCACTATCCTCCTTGTGCTCTAATACTTTAAGCTTATATTCTAAAAAAAATAAACTAGAGCTATTGGTGTTTATAAGTTAAAAAATCGTTTTGTACCTTCTGCTTCCTTCAGTGATTCTTTCAAGTTTGAAATCTGTCTATAAGCCTCGTCTTTTTCTCTTTCTAAATTCTGTAATTGCCTGTCTTTATCTTTCACTATCTCACGCCACTCGTTTTCTTTCTGTTCCAGCTTTTTGGAGAATTCAGCCTCAAGTTTGGAAAATCTTTTTTTATATTCTTCCGGGTCCATTGGCCCGTCATCTCTGAAGCCTTCAGAAGAAACTACAGAATTTAGACTAGATGTAGATCCCTGGTGCGATCTACCACGAAGTGAGTCGATTTTTTGTACCGTCGACGAAGTTATTTTAGCCGTTAATTTCGATAAATCATTACCTGTTTCTTCCCGAATTTTATTTTTTAATGAAGCAAACATTTTTCGACGACTTCCACTTAGCAAATCTGCATTATTTAGTGACATATGTACATTAATTTAAGGCAAAAGTAAAATGTTAATATTTTCGCTAACAAATGTATAATAAAGCGCAAACATGCTTACAAGCAACCACGTAACTTATTTACTTAGATAAAATATTGCAGCAAGTTAAATGTTAATTATACCAAATTCGTCACCAATCCACAACACAGTTGACAAATGATGTCAATTATTTTAAATGTCAAAAGTTTGCTTCTTCTTTCTTTTAATTTTTTTTTTGTAGTTTTAAACATAGTGCTTGTACTTCAGGAGGTAGCCTTCAATGCACAATGCAATGAGATTAATTAGTCAATGTATGAAGTATCTGAACCTGTATCCGGATATCAGATTCGATAACAACTTCATTATATGAATTGTCTTCTAAATGTTATTTGTGGCAAGTTCTTCATTATTTTCAAATTTTCTTGGGAATAACACCACAATTGAATTAAAAAAGATGTATAATGAAGTCAGAATCGACATTGAAACGTTTGGTATTTTCTTTCAATATACAGCTTTTTTATTTCAATTGTGGTGTTATTCCCAAGAAAGCTTAAAAATATTCATTATATGAATATCTGATCAGTTAAGCAATAAGTGACGACATGCGCCGGTTGGTTTCAATAACTCGCTGGTCTGCAAAATGTTGATATTCAATTTAAAACGTATTTATCTGTTATAATATTGATATAACAACAATACAAACTTTCTTTGTAGTTGTAGTAATATACAATAGCATTTTCACAACCATAAATAACTCTATCTCAAATAACCACCCGCATTCAAATATTTTGCGGACAAAGATATTTTCCAAGCCAACCACTACGTGGGGCCACTGGTAATATTACCTTCAAATAATCTATTTTTATGTTCTAAGAATATTGTTAAAAATCTAACCTCAATTACAGATTTGACATTTAATCGATAAAATCAACAAACATGAATGTACAATAATAATAATTGTAATTTAAAGACATGAAAAGGATGAATTACGATTCCACTATAGATAAAAGTAATGACAGATATCCCTGTTGCATAGTATGGACTCCAATACCTTTTCTAACTTGGATTTTCCCAGTTATTGGACATATGGGTATCGCAATGTCTTCAGGAATTATTAGAGACTTTGCCGGTCCCTATTATGTATCTGAAGGCGATATGGCATTTGGGAGACCTACCAAATATTGGCAACTTAATCCGACTTTGGCAAGAGGAGGTATCAGGTAAGAAATGAATGCTCAGACATTTAAATTGTATTTTAATGTTTATTTTTAGTAATTGGGATGCAGCAGTAACAGAGGCATCTGATATTTACAAAGGTAGAATGCACAATTTATTCTGTGACAATTGCCATTCACATGTTGCAACTGCTCTTAACATAATGCATTATGATAATTCAAATAGTTGGAATATGGTAAAACTGGCATTTTTAATGCTTATCCACAGTAAATATGTTTCTTTTGGAGGCTTTGTAAAAACATGGCTACCATTTATTGTTTTATTTATCATTGTATTATTAATAATTGTTTTTTCTCAATAAGATATATTTCATATTACTGGTCTTTTTTTATTTACAAAATGCATCCTTATAAACTATTTTAAATGCTTATTTCTGTTAGAAAGATTTGAATTGATAATGCTCCTGGTTGTTCCATAAAAAACTTAACCATTTTATTGTGTACTATGCTACATAATGTCTTACAGTTGTTAATTTGTAAACCAGTAACAAATGTAAGAAACTTCTTCATATCAACTGTACAAGAAACAATTTCATCAACTTCACTTGAACTAACAGGACCAGCAAAACTTTCTAAAGTCATTTCTGGAAAGTGTGCAGCTAATTTCACGATATTTGTTTCAGTTTGCAATGTCAACTTTCCATTTTTGTTAGCACTAACTGTTAAACTGTGGTTAATATATCTCATTCTCTCACAAATGTTTCGAATAGCTTTTGAATTAGGTATTTGTATTGTCACCTGCAAATAAATAGATAAGTTCTACCAAAAGTTAGTTAACTAACCATTGCAATACATGAAAATTATCAAATTTTGGTTCTGCATAATCTGACCAGTGCTTCCTTGAAATCACATCTACAGGTATATCATGAACCACCTGTCTGTTGGCAGTTTCACTGGCTGCAAGTTCCATTTCCACAGTAATACATGGAGTATCTTTGTTTGTTAATTTGATTTTAAACAATCTCACATCATGTTTTAATATAGCAAGAGATCTTGCTAGTAGCACTGGAACATTTCAGATAAAATACAGCATTTTCAAAGATATTCCCTTACCTATAGGTACTTCCAAGTAGATTTCATTATACTGTTCATTAACACCTGTGAAACTGAACTCTTTGAAGTAAAAGCTAACAGGAAGCTCACACCAAACCAATGGCCTTCTTGGTCCCGTTTCTTCTTCAGAAATGATAAAATAAACTTTTTTGGTTGTCAATCTCATCACACAGTGTTTAGAGAATTTTGATATGCTCAATATAATACCTAAAAGAAAAATGTATAAAACAGAAGAGGAATACGTTATCAACATACTCATAAACTCCTTCATTTCTGGAGTTTCTGTAATTAACGCCCTAAATTTCATTTTTATGATTTTAAATTATTGGAGCACTTCGAATTACCGCCAACCACCAGCTTACCGAATTTGAATACTGACAAATATGTCTCATATGTCAAGTCAAGAGAGGTCTGGAATCAAGGATAGTTTACAAAGGATTGCTTGAACAATATTAAAATATTTCGAATAAAACTAGTCACTTTGTGACGTATCATCGTCTCTTAGGCCAATTGTCGAGTTGTTGTGGCGCTTTGTTTGTTGACAGTCGAAGGGTTTATCTGGTTTTGTTTTATTTTTTAATGTGATATTGATAACAACTTAATTAGAACAAGTTACTGTACAACTATTATCAGCCACTGTGTGACGTAAGCTTTCTGAAACATTTACAATTATCGAGCAATCCTTTATGTAATATCTTTGGTTTGGAATCAGAAAACACGGAATAGTTAAAACGTCGGAATATATTATTTCATTTTTTACATTCATCTTCTGCGAGCTCTCTTCAACTTAGAGCATATACGCTAAAAGTTGTCGGATTAATTCAACGATAGTACACAAAGGACTGATTGACCTTTCAAAATTTCGAATAAACCAGACACCTTGTGACGTACCACCGTGCCCTTGACCCTCCGAGACGCTTTGTCTGTTGAGAGGTAAGGGTTTTTCTGGTTTTGTTGCATTTGATTAAAGTGATATTTGTAAGAACTTAATTAAAAAAGTATCATTTGTGTCATAATCAGACCTGAGCCACCAAGTGACGTCAACTTTAGTAAAAAGGACATCTATCGAGCAATCCTCTGAGTACTATTCTTGGGATTAATTTAATTGAGTGGAAGACTAAATAGAAGAGAAGTTTCTATTTTCATACAAATCCGAACTTTGACAGGTAAATAACCATATAGATAGTAAACAAGAATAATAATTCAAACGATAAACAGAAACTAATTAAAAAAATAGTTGATTTCAATCAAATAGTAATAGCAGTAATGGAAATTAAACAAAAGGAAAATACCAAAGTCAATTACAAAAGGGTTATACTAGTGTGTATAGTTGCCGGAGTTCTTCGGTATTATTTAATGACTTCCAAATACCAAAGTATTATATCAAATCATGTAGAAGTTTCTACACCGCTTAATTCATGGAAGAGAGTATCAGAAGGAATATTTCTACTCTCAAAAAATATTGATCCTTACAATGGAGATCTATTGCATGAGACGCCCTTATCACTATTGTTTTACAAGCACTTATTGGGCATTTTCAACCATCATACACACCACCTGATGCTTGCTGTTGATATAGCTACTAGTTTACTACTTTTCCTGGTAGCAAGGAAACACCTCCAAATAACTTACATGGAAGAAAATAGAAAAAAGGACTATCCAAAAGGAGCTAAGGAAGTGCTATTAAAATATGATGAAGTGGTACAAGCACCTTTCTTTGTGATGCTCGCTTATTTATTTAACCCATTCACTTTATTAAGTTGTATTGGATACTCAACAACTGTAATTCATTCATTTTTGTTGGCTTCAATGTTATTCTGTTTAACTTATGGACTTACGATACCATGTGCAGGTTTCCTTGCTGTATGTGCATCTATCTCTTTCTATCCACTGTTTCTAATTGTACCAGTGTGTATTTATTTCACAAGAGTTCATCAAAGTAGTTTAAAAGCTGTGATTGCTGTAGTATCATTTGTAGTTAGTTCAATTTTGATAGTTATTTATAATAGTGATTACGGCAATAGTTTTAGATATATAAGAAATGTGTATGGGTGTATATTAACAATACCTGACTTACAACCAAATATAGGATTGTTTTGGTACTTTTTCACAGAAATGTTTGATCACTTTAGGGATTTGTTCATATATGCATTTCAGATAAATGCGACAATTTTATATTTAATTCCATTATCCATAAAATTGCGAAAAGAACCATTTTTGTTGACAGTAGCCATTATTTTTATTATAACAATTTTCAAGTCCTACCCAAGCACTGGAGATATAGGCTTTGTCCTGAGCCTGCTTCCAAATTTCATCTACCTGTTTTCATATACACAACAAAGTTTTCTTGTTGGAGTTATTCTGTTAATTGCATCATCTCTTGGCCCAGTTGTTTGGTATCTTTGGATTTACTGTAATTCTGCAAATGCTAATTTCTATTTTGGTGTCACATTAGCATTTGCAATATCGTTAATTTTTCTGTTAACAGACATCTTATTTGCACAAGTCAAGAGGGAGTTTGTATTGAAAAATGGCACTGAGAAGCAGTTAAAAGGTGGTGAGGGTATGCTCAGTTTAGAATAAGAATGTTTTTTATTTTTTACAAAAACATTAAGTGTTTTAATGTATGTGTGATATATAGATACTAAAATTTGAAATTGTTTATAATAAAAATAAATATTTGCAAACACATCAGTTCAAGAATGTTTTCATTTTCACCAATGATTGGGGGCAGAGTTAAGACTAAACAAGTTTCAGAAATGGTATTAAAAGTTATTTATGAACTTACACTTGCATAAATTAAATTGAATCTGTTGATTCCTAAGTCGAACTGTGTTGTTTATAACAATTGTGTAATATTGTCATACTCTCAGTTTTTAGTACATCTAATATGTATATAAAATTACAGTTTTAACAAAAAACTTGCAAATGCAGTTAGTAAGTCACTAAGCTATCCAGTGGGTCTAGGTTTATGTTGTCTCTTGTCCAACAATAACTTCCATTTATTGGTCATCTTATACAACCAGTATTGCAAGTTACTTCTTTAAACATTCAGCTAAGTAGATAAAAAAATGAATTTCCTATTTGGGACTTCAGACGTAACTGGTAAATGACAAATTAGCAATTAGCTTAGTGCTGTTGATATACACACAAGAATATGCATCCAGAATAAAGAAAATTTTTGTATATTGTTGAATTATTTTCCCCTGCTCTCATGCATTGTTTTTCTAATATTTCATTTTTATTTCTTTGCTTTCTCCTTATATGTTTAGTTTTATTATCGTCATACCCTAAAATAAAAAAAATATATGTGAGTGATCTTTTCTATACAGTTATACAAAGGGATTTAAAAACCTTACAAGTACCTAAATGTAATATTCGGTGGTACATAAGTAGTTGCATATATAGGAAGGTTGAAATATAAGGTGGAAAAGAATTAAAGTTATAAAGTGGTTCAATAAATGTTGTATTGGGTGAAACATAAGTGGTTGTGTATACTAGGTTGTTGAAACAAGAGTGATGTAAAACTATAGTTATACAGAGTTGATAAAAAAACTTAAAAAAGTTAAACAACAAATAATTTAAATTGCTTGACCAATACTCACAAACACATGCAGGGCTGATGCAATATACGGTGAATTAGAGTTACACTCCTAGAAAGTGCAAAATATAGAAAAATACCAATTAGAGAGTGACAGAAAGAGAGATAAGAATACACTAAAATAATGAATAGTATTGCACCTTAAATCAGCAGTTTCTAAATAGTATTTATTTTAAGCCAGTTGAAGACCATTCCCTTTTAAATATAAATTATTTAAACTTAATATTAAAAATTATGAACAAATGTCATAAGAAATTTATTTATTTATTTTTTTTTGTTATTTCTAATTTACTCTTCAAAATTAACTTTATAAGCCCTGCATTACTGTTTGTTATGTTGGATTCAGTTGTTTTGGAGATAAGGAAGGAGGATAATAGAATTTTGTATTTTTCTGTAATATCTTTTAAAATATGGATAGTAAAATAGATATTTAAATTGCAACTTGGTCAATTAAATCTTTGCAATCTAATCGTTGAAGTATGTCTAATTCGATGCATAGAATACTTAAGTTATTGAGTCTAATTGCACTCATTGTAGAGCTTAAGAATTTTTAAACTCTTTAAACATGAAAACGATCGTTGTGCGCTACAATTTGTTACAGCTAATGTCATAAATATGCGAGACATGCACTTTCCACTCAAAAAAGATTTCACTTTCCAAATTTTGCCACCCTAGAAAATTTGCATTCCATGGGCACTAGCCACGACTGCCCCTAGCGTAAATCCACTACTGTGTATGGTGCTTTAGTAAATAAAGAATCAAAGTCCTCATATTTGAATTCTTTCTTTATTACAGAGTGGTTCAGAAGAATGTATACAGTAAGTTTTGCAGTCTTATTGTGTTAACTCATTTCTGTGATGTTTATATGTTTGTTTAGTTTACTGTTACTTGTTTAATTTATTGTTACTAACCAAATTTATTATCTATGTACAATTAGGATTAAAAAAAGACAAAAATGTAATTATTTTATTTTTACCTAAAATATTAATAACAAAATTTCAGCATTTGTAGGTGTAAAATGTATACAATCGTACTTAAAATTAATTGAGAAGCAGGAGACTAGTACCAAGTTGCTTATTTGGATATGAAATTTTCATGACAAGCATCTATCTAAGGATATGCATTATCTCAGCCCTCAGAAGTTCTTGTAAATATTGCAATGTACCCATTGACATAGAAAATAGGCACATTCAAAGTATTAAAATCCCTCATTGGTCTCATACAAGAAAATGGATTTCTCTGTGGTTCTAATATCATTTTTAAATCTTTAGAACTATTTTTCAGGACAATGTCAACATCACATTGTAATTCTTTAGATGTATAGGCAGTGAGTAGTAGTGGAACTCCACAATGTTTTGTCAATAAACCAATACTTTTGCCCCAGCTGACTTCATCATAGGCATGAAGACCACTATTGAAAGCTGCTACAATATCTGGCCTATCTAAATCATTCACAACTTCATGATACATTTTTGAATAGTATGAGCAAGTAACTTTAACATTCCTTTCTTTGCAAGTGTGACACAGTTCACTATCAAAATTGGTAGAAGACAATGATGCATCTAATTCTGGTCCAATTAATATGAAATTCAAATTTTGCAAATTTGTAATCCAGTGAAATAAAATCTCAAAAACAACTGCCCAGTCCCAAGATATCTCCACTATATCAGCACCTACCAAATGTATAGTTAAAGCTGTTTGATTTAAATTTCTGTCTTTCAAAAATTCACTTTGCTCCAAACAGTATAAAATGTTAGCTGCTGGGGAACCATAGTCACAAATTTTAATACTTTTAATTCTATCATCAACAATTAATTTTTTAAAATCATTATTGTACAAGTTCATAAGATCAAAGAGATTATTTGGCAGTGTTTCCACATCCTCAGGGATAACTGATATCTCAATATTTTCGGGTTTAAATTCTTTAACAATTTGATATATATCAAAATCTATACTAAGCTTTAATAAATCACAGTAATGTTTATGCATATCCTCATAATTCTTTTGATGTTCACTCGAACAATACAAGACGCTTATGCAGTTTCTGCAATCTAATTTAACATCTCTTGAGTAACAAACTGCACACACTCTTGGGAACATCCACATTTGGTTTTCGAAATTTTCTAGAGGTCTGTTCAATCTGTTCTGCCATGCTGTACACCTTATGTACCTTAGCGTTTGAAAGTCCTCATAGGTTTTTACGGAATAATCACTAAAATCGTTGTCGGTCAACGAAATCACTTTGCAAATATCTTTATGTTGTTTCCAGTCTTGTTTTTGATGATCTTTAGAACAATATGCCAAGGTTCTGCAGTTTCCGCAAATTTTTAACTGCTCGCTTGGAGTTTTACAAACATGGCATATATTATTGTGGTAAAAATTACAATATTTTGATAATGTTAGCATGTTGTTTATTTTTTCAAATATAAAATTGTGGTTAAACATGTCAAATATGTCGTAAAATGTCGTTCACGATCATAAAGATAGGTGAAATACTTCATAGGATATTTTAAAAAGGATTGCTTGATCAATGTTAAAAATTTAAAGAAAAAAAAACAGCCATCTTGTGACGTATTACCATATGTTGGGCCCGCTCTCGAGTTGTTATGGCGCTTTACCTGTTGACAGTTAAAGATTTTTCCCGGTTTGGTTTAAGCTGTTTATTGTGATATTGATAACAACTTAATTAGAAAAGGTTACGGTGCAAATATTAGCAGCCACTTTGTTACGTTTGCTTTCGGAAAAATTTACATCAATCGAGCAATCCTTTGTAATTATGCATGAGCATGCTCGAAGTATTTTTTTCCTAAGTCATAAAATCGGCAAAAATTTAAAATTTTAAAAAATTATAAAAATTAAGCGTCAGGCGTATAAAAATGTGTAGAATTCGATGACAATCGTTAGAAAAATAATCTTGATTGTTGGACATAGTTGTCCCAAGACCCCACCCTCCTTCCGGGGTCTTAGAGCATTTACTTTCTAGAGATAGCCTGCAGTGCACAAATGTCCTGGTAAGACTAAGGAGAGAGAGGGCAAGAGGCTATTTCACTCGGTTGGGAGCTGCTTCCAATAAAGCATGTTGTTCATTGGCTGCGTCCACCGACGATCCACCCACTAAGTGAAATAGCCTCTTACTCTCTCTATTGCCCTCTCTTTCTAGCGTTGCCACGATTTTATGCCTTGACAGACTATATCTAGATGGTAAATGATTTAAGTCAGGGGTGGGGTAGGTCAACTAAGTTGATGGTGTTGTTAGTACAGGTGGTGCATATTGCACTGCCCGAATTTCATTACTTTTTTTCAAATAGAAGTTGGTTTTTTAGTGTGGAAATTTGTCGAAATAATCGAATCTGTTCATTTGCCTGGCCCCGTTGGTTTAATTTCTATCAAAGTCAATAAATCGAAAAAAAATTAAAATTTCAGAAAATTATGAAAAGTGTCAGGCGTAGAAAAATGTGTAGAATACGATGACCGTAAAAAAATTATCTTGATTTTTGGGGGTAGTTACCCCCAAGAAGCCCCCTCCCAGCGGTGGGCTAGGTCAACCAAATTAAGGGTGTTGTTAGTATAGGTGGTGCATCTTGCACTGCCCGAATTTCATTACTTTGTCTCAACCTTTCCCCCCCCGGGCCACCTCAGGCTACGCCTTTCCACCCGATGCCACGCCACCTCACGACATCCCACGTTACGCCACGTCACCCCACCAAAAATAACACTGGACGTTCTTGAAACCAAACACGACGAACAGCGTAATTACCTATTTACATAAAAAATGATAGGCCTTATTTGGCAAATATTTAATCAAGTAATTTAGGATTGCATGATGATGAGTGGGAATTTAATTAATACTCTGGAGGGAAGAAGGTAAAAGTTTCTAAATTCTTTCACTAAATGTTCTTGACATTCGATGTCTACGTTGACAACTACAATTAAAATTTATATAAGTTCAAAGGAATCAACAGTTCAGCAAGTAACAGCAAACTTCCAAATTTTAGTATATTTATGCATATATATTTTAGAACTAAGCCATTAGAAGCTACATTATAAATTCTGATCGATATTGAGAGATATAACATGTAAAACTCATTTTGATAAAAGGTGCCGGTAGGCCGCCAACTATCCGCAGCAACTATGCTGATTCAGCTATTGCTGAGGAGAGGGCAGAATAGTTTTTTTAATTCAATAGTTTTTTTAATTCAATATTCGAATTTCTAATTTGCACATTGAAAAATATTAAATAAATAGTAAATAGAAATTTCTCAAAATAAATATCTAAACGTTACATGATTAGCTAGACATGAAATAATATTCCTGTGATCAAAATCAATTAAATATATTATTAAATATTTCATGTAGAGAATGATACACACAATATTCTGCAGTATTTTAATTGTTAAGAAAATATAAATAGAACCCTTTTTGATTATTTTAAATTACGCCAGCACGTAGGCCACCTACTTTACGCAACAACTACTCTGACCCAGCTATCACTAAAGAGATGGCAGTACAACTACTTTAATTTTTTAACTCAATATTTGGATTTCTTTCTTTACATATTTGCACATTGGCAGATATTAAATAAATAATAAACAGAATCTTCTCAAAATAAATATCTCATTTTTTGTCTATATGTTTCCTGATTAGCTGGACGTGAGGTAATATTCATGTAATCAAAAACAGTTAAATATTGTATAAATTGTATAATACACAAAATATTCTGTAGTATCTATATTTGATTGACTACGAAATTCTTTCCAATTTTTTAATGGTTTGCTTTATGAAAAAATATAAATAAAACTCAGTTTGACAAATCTAAATTACGCCAACACGTAGGCAACCAACTTTACGCAGCTACTACGTTGACTTAGCTATCGCTAAAGAGATGGCAGAACAAATAGTTTATTTTTTAAATTCAATATTTGAATTTCTATAAATGATATAGAGATTCTTCTCAAATAATTGTCTTATATTTTGTATATCTGATGGAAAACAATTATTAAATATCGCACCTATATATATAGGTGAACAACAAGCAAAATGCATAAAATATTTTATGCATTTTGCTTCACTGTTGGTTACACAATATTCTGTTGTATCTAATTTTGATTGACTACGAATTTCTTTACAAATTTTCAACAGTTTAATTGCTGAAAAGATATTCGTAAAACGCATTTTGATAAAACTTAATTACGCCATGTTGTAGGCCACCACTTTTATGATCATTTTGTTAAGTTGTAGGGTAACGACTTTGCCACCCCATGCTTTACCACCCCAGCCGACGCCACCCCACGCCACCCCATCCGACGTCACATCAGCCGACGCCACGACATGCAACCCGACGCCACGCCACCCGACGCCACTCCACCCCACCCGACGCCTCCCCTGTTGTTAGTATAGATGGTGCATATTGCACTGCCTGAAATTCATAACTTTGTATCAAATAGAAGTAGGTTTTTTAGTCTGGACATTTGTCGAAATAATCGAACATTCGTCTGTTAATTTGCCTGGCCCCGTGTGCTTCATTTATATCAATCGATAAATCGTAAAAAATTAAAATTTTCTGAAAATTATAAAAATTAAGTGGCAGAGGTAGAAAAATATGTAGAATTCGATGACCACCGTTGAAAGATATAATCTTGATTTTTGGGGTTAGTTGTCTGTTCATTTGCCTGGCCCCGTTAATTTAATTTCTATGAAAGTCGATAAATCGAAAAAAAAAATAAAAATTTCAGAATATTATGAAAATTAAGTGTCAGGCCGTGACCGTTAAAAAAATAACCTTGATTTTTGGGGTAGTTACCCCAAGACCCCTCCCTTACGGGGTGGGCTAGATCAACCAAATTAAGGGTGTTGTTAGTATAGGTGGTGCATCTTGCACTGCCCGAATTTCATAATTTTGTCTCAACCCGTACCCCCAGATCACCCCACGCCACGCCTTTCCACCCGGTGCCACTCCACCGCACGCACCCTACGCCACCCCACGCCATACCACCCCACCCGACACCACGCCACCCAAAGCCACGCCCCCCGACCTCACGCTATCCCACACCACCTCACCCAACGCCACGCCACCCCTCTGTGTCGAAATAAACGAAAATATAATAATAAAACTCATTCTGACAAACCTAAATTACGCCAGCACGTAGACCACCAACTTTACGCAGCTACTACGTTGACTCAGCTATCGCTAAAGAGATGGCAGAACAAATAGTTTATTTTTTAATTTCAAAATTTGAATTTCTAATATTACATGTTTGCACATTGGCAAATATTAATTAAATGATAAACAGAATCTTCTCAAAATAAATATCTCATTTTTGGTCTATCTATGTCTTGATTAGCTAGACGTGAAATAATATTCATGTTAACAAAAATAATTAAATATTATTAAATATTGCATCTAGAGATTGTATAATACAAAAAATATTATGTAGTACCTAATTTTGATAAACTATGAAATTCTTTCCAATTTTTTAATGCTTTATTGTTGAAAATATGCAAATAAAACTCATTGTGAGAAATTTAAATTACGCCAGCACGTAGGCCACCAACTTTACGCAGCAACTATGCTGATTCAGCTATTAGTAAGGAGAGGGCAGCATAAATAGTTTATTTAATTCAATATTCGAATTTCTAATATTACATTTTTGCACATCGAAAAATATTAAATAAATAATAAACAGAATTTTCTCAAAATAAATATCTAAACGTTTCATGATTAGCTAGACATGAAATAATATTCCTGTGATCAAAAACAATTAAATATTATATTAAATATTTCATTTAGAGAATGATACACACAATATTCTGTAGTATTTTAATTGTTGAGACAATATAAATAGCACTCTTTTTGATAATTTTAAATTACGCCAGCACGAGGGCCACCTACTTTACGCAACAACTACTCTGACTCAGCTATTACTAAAGAGATGGCAGGACGGCTACTTTATTTTTTAACTCAATATTTGGATTTCTTTCTTTCTTTACATATTTGCACATTGGCAAATATTAATTAAATGATAAACAGAATCTTCTCAAAATAAATATGTCATTCTTTGTCTATCTGTTTCTTGATTAGCTAGACGTGAAATAATATTCATGTTAGATATTGTATAATACACAAAATATTCTGTAGTATTTAATTTTGATAGACTACGAAATTATTTACAATTTTTTAATAGTTTGATTGTTGAAAAAATATAAATATAACTCATTTAACAAATCTAAATTACGCCAGCATGTAGGCCACCAACTTTACGCAGCAACTATGCTAACTCAGCTATCGCTAAAGAGATGGCAGAACAAATAGTTTTTTTAATTCAAAATTTGAATTTCTAACACTACATGTTTGCACATTGGCAAATATTAATTAAATGATAAACAGAATCTTCTCAAAATAAATATCTCATTTTTGGTCTATTTATTTCTTGGTTAGCTAGACGTGAAATAATATTCATGTTATCAAAAACAATTAAATATTATTAAATATTGCATCTACAGATTTTATAATACAAAAAATATTCTGTAGTATCTAATTTTGATAAACCATGAAATTCTTTCCAATTTTTAATGCTTTGATGTTGAAAATATATAAATAAAACTCATTTTGACAAATCTAAATTACGCCAGCACGTAGGCCACCAACTTTACGCAGCTACTACGCTGACTCAGCTATCGCTAAAGAGATGGCAGAACAAATAGTTTATTTTTTAAATTTAATATTTGAATTTCTAATATTACATGTTTGCACATTGGCAAATATTCAATAAATGATATACAGATTCATCTCTAATATTTTGTCTATCTGAAAAATATTATTAAATATTGCTCCTAGATATTTTATGCAATTTGCGTCACTGTTGGTTACACAATATTCTGTTTATCTAATTTTGATTGACTACGAATTTCTTTACAATTTTTCAACAGTTTAATTGTTGAATCTTATTTACGCCATGATGTAGGCTACCACTTTTTTGATCATTTTGTTAAGTTATAGGGTAAGACTTTGCCACCCTACGCTATACCATCCCACCCGACGTCACGCCACGCCACCACACGTTACCCCACCTGACGCCACGCCACAACACCAGACCCCACGCCACGCTACCCGACGTCACGCCACGCCACCCGACGCCACGCCACGCCACCCGACGTCACGCCACCCCACCCGACGCCACCTCACCCTACCCGACGCTACGCCACCCAACGCAACGGCACCCCGCGCCACCCGACGCCCTTGTTGTTAGTATAGGTGGTGCATATTGCACTGCTCGAATTTCATAACTTTATCTCAAATAGAAGTTAAGTTTTTAGTAAAAAATTAAAAATGTCATAAAATTATGAAAATTATGTCTCAGGCGTAGAAAAATTTGTAGAATTTGATGACTACCGTTAAAATAAATAATCTTGATCTTTGGGGGTAGTTGCTCCCCGACCCCCCCTTCAGGGGTGGGGCAGGTTAACCAAATTAATGTTGTTGTTAGTATAGATGGTGCATCTTGCACTGCCCGAATTTCACCATTTTGTCTCAACCCGTACACACCCAGGTCACCCCACGCCACGCCTTCCCACCTGATGCCATGCCACCCCACGACATCCCACGTTACGCCACCTCACCCGACGCTACGCCACCCCAACCGACTTCACGCCACGCCACCAGACGCCACGCCACTCCATCCGACGTCACCCTACGCCACGACAAGGCTTATTTGTCTTATAAGAGTTTTAGCTGTTCAAAAATAACACTGGACGTCCTTGAACCAAACACGACGAACAGCGTAATTACCTATTGGCAAATATTTAATCAAGTAATTTAGGATTGCATGATGATGAGTGGGAATTTAATTAATACTCTGGTAGGAAGAAATTATTTCACTAAATGTTCATGACATTCGATGTCTACATTGACAACTATGAGCTTAAATATATAATTATATATATATATATATATATATATATATATATATTATTAAATATTGCACCTAGATATTTTATGCATTTTGCGTCACTGTTGGTTAAACAATATTCTGTTGTATCTAATTTTGATTGACTATGAATTTCTTTACCATTATTAACAGTTTAATTGTTGAAAAGATAACTGTAAAATGCATTTTGATAAAACTTAATTACGCCATGATGTAGGCTCCAATTTTATGATCATTTTGTTAGGTTGTAGAGTAACGACTTTACCACCCCACGCCATACCACCCCGCCCGACGCCACCCCACCCCACGCCACGCCACCCGACGTCACGCTACCCCACACCACCTCACCTAACGCCACGCCACCCAACGCCACGCCACACACGCCACCCGACGCCACTCGACGCAACGCCTGTTGTTAGTATAGATGGTGCATATTGCACTGCCCGAATCTCATAACTTTGTCTCAAATAGAAGTGGGTTTTTTAGTCTGGACATTTGTCGAAATAATCGTACATTTGTCTGTTCATTTGCCTGGCCCCGTGAGCTGAAATCGTTGAAATTTACTTAATTTCTATCAGTCTTTAAATCAAAAACAATTTAAAATTCCAGAAAATTTTGAAAATTAAGCGTCAGGCGTAGAAAAATGTGTAGAATTCGATGACATCCGTAAAGAAAAAATAATCTTGATTTTTGGGGTGGGGGTAGATAAACCAAATTAATCAGTTTGGGAGTGAAGAATTTTTTTTTTCAGACCCAAGATGGAGTACTTTCTTATATATACTCTTAGCTATGTTAGTAAAACGAAATAAATCGGAAGTGGGAGCAAGCTCCAGGGCCATTGGAATTAATTTTTGAAAATTCTAAATAAATCACATTTTTTCATTTTTACAAAAATGTATTTGGGTGTGAAGAATATTTTTTTCAATACCCAAGATGGGGTACTTTCTTATACTCTTAGCGTTGTTAGTAAAACGAAATGAATCGGAAGTGGAAGCAAGCTCCAGGGCCTCTGGAATTAATTTTTGATAATTCTAAATAAATCACATTTTTTCATTTTTACTAATCTATTTGGGTGTGAAGACTATTTTTTTTAAACCCAAGATGAGGTTCTTTCTTATACTATGAGCTTTATTAGTAAAACGAAATGAATCGGAAGTGGGAGCAAGCTCCAGGGCCCCTGGAATTAATTTTTGAAAATTCTAAATAAATCAATTTTTTTAATTTTTACAAATCTATTTAGATGTGAAGACTATTTTTTTCAGACCCAAGATGGGATACTTTCTTATACTCTTAGCTTTGTTAGTAAAAAGAAATGAATCGGAGGTAAGCGCATGCTCCAGGGCTCCTGGAATTAATTTTTGAAAATAAACAATTTTTTTCATTTTTACAAATCTATTTGGGTGTGAAGTCTATTTTTTTCAGACCCAAGATGGGATACTCTCTTATACTCTTAGCTTTGTTAGTAAAACAAAATGAATCGGAAGTGGGAGCAACCTCCAGGGCACCTGAAATTAATTTTTGAAAATTCTAGATAAATCAAATTTTTCATTTTTAGAAATCTATTTGGGTGTGAAGACTATTTTTTCAGACCCAAGATGGGGTACTATCTTATACTCTTAGCTTTGTTAGTAAAACGAAATGAATCGGAAGTGGGAGCATGCTCCAGGGCCCCTGCAATTAATTTTTGAAAATTCTAAATAAATTACATTTTTTAAATTTTTACAAATCTATTTGGGTGTGAAGACTATTTTTTTCAGACCCAAGATGGGAAACTTTCTTATACTCTTAGCTTTGTTAGTAAAACGAAATGAATCGGAAGTGGGAGCATGCTCCAGGGCTCCTGGAATTAATTTTTGAAAATTCTAAATAAATCACATTTTTTCATTTTTACAAATCTATTTGAGTGTGAAGACTATTTTTTTCAGACCCAAGATGGGAAACTTTCTTATACTCTTAGCTTTGTTAGTAAAACGAAATGAATCGGAAGTGGGAGTAACCTCCAGGGCCCCTGGAATTAATTTTTGAAAATTCTAAATAAATTAAATTTTTTCATTTTTAGAAATCTATTTGGGTTTGAAGAGTATTTTTTTCAGACCCAAGATGGGGTACTATCTTATACACTTAGCTTTGTTAGTAAAACGAAATGAATCGGAAGTGGGAGCATGTTCCAGGGCCCCTGAATTTAATTTTTGAAAATTCTAAATAAATCACATATTTTCATTTTTACAAATCTATTTGGGTGTGAAGACTATTTTTTTCAGACCCAAGATGGGATACTTTCTTATACTCTTAGCTTTATTAGTAAAACGAAATGAATCGGGAGTGGGAGCAACCTCTAGGGCCACTGGAATTAATTTTTGAAAATTCTAAATAAATGACATTTTTTAAATTTTTACAAATCTATTTGGGTGTGAAGACTATTTTTTTCAGACCCAAGATGGGGTACTATCTTATACTCTTAGCTTTGTTAGTAAAACGAAATGAATCGGAAGTGGGAGCATGCTCCAGGGCCCCTGCAATTAATTTTTGAAAATTCTAAATAAATTACATTTTTTAAATTTTTACAAATCTATTTGGGTGTGAAGACTATTTTTTTCAGACCCAAGATGGGAAACTTTCTTATACTCTTAGCTTTGTTAGTAAAACGAAATGAATCGGAAGTGGGAGCATGCTCCAGGGCTCCTGGAATTAATTTTTGAAAATTCTAAATAAATCACATTTTTTCATTTTTACAAATCTATTTGAGTGTGAAGACTATTTTTTTCAGACCCAAGATGGGAAACTTTCTTATACTCTTAGCTTTGTTAGTAAAACGAAATGAATCGGAAGTGGGAGTAACCTCCAGGGCCCCTGGAATTAATTTTTGAAAATTCTAAATAAATTAAATTTTTTCATTTTTAGAAATCTATTTGGGTTTGAAGAGTATTTTTTTCAGACCCAAGATGGGGTACTATCTTATACACTTAGCTTTGTTAGTAAAACGAAATGAATCGGAAGTGGGAGCATGTTCCAGGGCCCCTGAATTTAATTTTTGAAAATTCTAAATAAATCACATATTTTCATTTTTACAAATCTATTTGGGTGTGAAGACTATTTTTTTCAGACCCAAGATGGGATACTTTCTTATACTCTTAGCTTTATTAGTAAAACGAAATGAATCGGGAGTGGGAGCAACCTCTAGGGCCACTGGAATTAATTTTTGAAAATTCTAAATAAATGACATTTTTTAAATTTTTACAAATCTATTTGGGTGTGAAGACTATTTTTTTCAGACCCAAGATGGGGTACTATCTTATACTCTTAGCTTTGTTAGTAAATAGAAATGAATCGGAGGTAGGAGCATGCTCCAGGGCCCCTGGAATTAATTTTTGAAAATTCTAAATAAATGACATTTTTTTAATTTTTACAAATCTATTTGGGTGTGAAGTCTATTTTTTTCAGACCCAAGATGGGATACTCTCTTATACTCTTAGCTTTGTTAGTAAAACGAAATGAATCGGAAGTGGGAGCAACCTCCAGGGCCCCTGGAATTAATTTTTGAAAATTCTAGATAAATCAAATTTTTCATTTTTAGAAATCTATTTGGGTGTGAAGACTATTTTTTTCAGACCCAAGATGGGGTACTATCTTATACTCTTAGCTTTGTTAGTAAAACGAAATGAATCGGAAGTGGGAGCATGCTCCAGGGCCCCTGCAATTAATTTTTGAAAATTCTAAATAAATTACATTTTTTAAATTTTTACAAATCTATTTGGGTGTGAAGACTATTTTTTTCAGACCCAATATGGGAAACTTTCTTATACTCTTAGCTTTGTTAGTAAAACGAAATGAATCGGAAGTGGGAGCATGCTCCAGGGCTCCTGGAATTAATTTTTGAAAATTCTAAATAAATCACATTTCTTCATTTTTACAAATCTATTTGAGTCTGAAGACTATTTTTTTCAGACCCAAGATGGGAAACTTTCTCATACTCTTAGCTTTGTTAGTAATACGAAATGAATCGGAAGTGGGAGTAACCTCCAGGGCCCCTGGAATTAATTTTTGAAAATTCTAAATAAATTAAATTTTTTCATTTTTAGAAATCTATTTGGGTTTGAAGACTATTTTTTTCATACCCAAGATGGGGTACTATCTTATACACTTAGCTTTGTTAGTAAAACGAAATGAATCGGAAGTGGGAGCATGTTCCAGGGCCCCTGAATTTAATTTTTGAAAATTCTAAATAAATCACATATTTTCATTTTTACAAATCTATTTGGGTGTGAAGACTATTTTTTTCAGACCCAAGATGGGATACTTTCTTATACTCTTAGCTTTATTAGTAAAACGAAATGAATCGGGAGTGGGAGCAAGCTCTAGGGCCACTGGAATTAATTTTTGAAAATTCTAAATAAATGACATTTTTTAAATTTTTACAAATCTATTTGGGTGTGAAGACTATTTTTTTCAGACCCAAGATGGGAAATTTTCTTATACTCTTAGCTTTGTTAGTAAAATGAAATGAATCGGAAGTGGGAGCATGCTCCAGGGCTCCTGGAATTAATTTTTGAAAATTGTAAATAAATCACATTTTTTCATTTTTACAAATCTATTTGAGTGTGAAGACTATTTTTTTCAGACACAAGATGGGAAACTTTCTTATACTCTTTGCTTTGTTAGTAAAACGAAATGAATCGGAAGTGGGAGCAAGCTCCAGGGACCCTGAAATTAATTCTTGAAAATTCTAAATAAATCACATTTTTTCATTTTTACAAATCTATTTGAGTGTGAAGACTATTTTTTTCAGACCCAAGATGGGATACTTTCTTATACTCTTAGCTTTGTTAGTAAAAATAAATGAGTCGGAGGTAGGAGCATGCTCCAGGGCTCCTGGAATTAATTTTTGAAAATTCTAAATAAATCACATTTTTTCATTTTTACAAATCTATTTGGGTGTGAACACTATTTTTTTCAGACCCAAGATGGGGTACTATCTTATACTCTTAGCTTTGTTAGTAAAAATAAATGAATCGGAAGAAGGAGCATGCTCCAGGGCTCCTGGAATTATTTTTTGAAAATTCTAAATAAATCACATTTTTTCATTTTTACAAATTTATTTGGGTGTGAAGACGATTTTTTTCAGACCCGTCATGGGAAACTTTCTTATACTCTTAGCTTTGTTCGTAAAACGAAATGAAGCGGAAGTGGGAGCAATCTCCAGGGCCCCTGAAATTAATTTTTGAAAATTCTAAATAAATCACATTTTTACAAACCTATTTGGGTGTGAAGACTATTTTTTTCAGACCCGAGATGGGGTACTATCTTATACTCTTAGCATTGTTAGTAAAACGAAATGAATCGGAAGTGGGAGCAACCTCCAGGGCCCCTGGAATTAATTTTTGAAAATTCTAAATAAATGACATTTTTTAAATTTTTACAAATCTATTTGGGTGAAGACTTTTTTTTTCAGACCCAACATGGGGTACTTTCTTATACTCTGAGCTTTATTAGTAAAACGAAATGAATCGGAAGTGGGAGTAACCTCCAGGGCCCCTGGAATTAATTTTTGAAAATTCTAAATAAATTAAATTTTTTCATTTTTAGAAATCTATTTGGGTTTGAAGACTATTTTTTTCAGACCCAAGATGGGGTACTATCTTATACACTTAGCTTTGTTAGTAAAACGAAATGAATCGGAAGTGGGAGCATGTTCCAGGGCCTCTGAATTTAATTTTTGAAAATTCTAAATAAATCACATATTTTCATTTTTACAAATCTATTTGGGTGTGAAGACTATTTTTTTCAGACCCAAGATGGGATACTTTCTTATACTCTTAGCTTTATTAGTAAAACGAAATGAATCGGGAGTGGGAGCAAGCTCTAGGGCCACTGGAATTAATTTTTGAAAATTCTAAATAAATGACATTTTTTAAATTTTTACAAATCTATTTGGGTGTGAAGACTATTTTTTTCAGACCCAAGATGGGAAATTTTCTTATACTCTTAGCTTTGTTAGTAAAATGAAATGAATCGGAAGTGGGAGCATGCTCCAGGGCTCCTGGAATTAATTTTTGAAAATTGTAAATAAATCACATTTTTTCATTTTTACAAATCTATTTGAGTGTGAAGACTATTTTTTTCAGACACAAGATGGGAAACTTTCTTATACTCTTTGCTTTGTTAGTAAAACGAAATGAATCGGAAGTGGGAGCAAGCTCCAGGGACCCTGAAATTAATTCTTGAAAATTCTAAATAAATCACATTTTTTCATTTTTACAAATCTATTTGAGTGTGAAGACTATTTTTTTCAGACCCAAGATGGGATACTTTCTTATACTCTTAGCTTTGTTAGTAAAAATAAATGAGTCGGAGGTAGGAGCATGCTCCAGGGCTCCTGGAATTAATTTTTGAAAATTCTAAATAAATCACATTTTTTCATTTTTACAAATCTATTTGGGTGTGAACACTATTTTTTTCAGACCCAAGATGGGGTACTATCTTATACTCTTAGCTTTGTTAGTAAAAATAAATGAATCGGAAGAAGGAGCATGCTCCAGGGCTCCTGGAATTATTTTTTGAAAATTCTAAATAAATCACATTTTTTCATTTTTACAAATTTATTTGGGTGTGAAGACGATTTTTTTCAGACCCGTCATGGGAAACTTTCTTATACTCTTAGCTTTGTTCGTAAAACGAAATGAAGCGGAAGTGGGAGCAATCTCCAGGGCCCCTGAAATTAATTTTTGAAAATTCTAAATAAATCACATTTTTACAAACCTATTTGGGTGTGAAGACTATTTTTTTCAGACCCGAGATGGGGTACTATCTTATACTCTTAGCATTGTTAGTAAAACGAAATGAATCGGAAGTGGGAGCAACCTCCAGGGCCCCTGGAATTAATTTTTGAAAATTCTAAATAAATGACATTTTTTAAATTTTTACAAATCTATTTGGGTGAAGACTTTTTTTTTCAGACCCAACATGGGGTACTTTCTTATACTCTGAGCTTTATTAGTAAAACGAAATGAATCCGAAGTGGGAGAAGCTCCAGGGCCCCTGGAATTAATTTTTGAAAATTCTAAACAAATCAAATTGTTTCATTTTTACAAATCTATTTGGGTGTGAAGACTATTTTTTTCAGACCCAAGATGGGATACTTTCTTATACTCTTAGCTTTATTAGTAAAACGAAATGAATCGGAAGTGGGAGCATGCTCCAGGGCTCCTGGAATTAATTTTTGAAAATTCTAAATAAATCACATTTTTTCATTTTTACAAATCTATTTGAGTGTGAAGACTATTTTTTTCAGACCCAAGATGGGGTACTATCTTATACTCTGAGCTTTGTTAGTAAAACGAAATGAATCAGAAGTGGGAGCATGTTCCAGGGCCCCTGAATTTAATTTTTGAAAATTCTAAATAAATCACATATTTTCATTTTTACAAATCTATTTGGGTGTGAAGACTATTTTTTTCAGACCCAAGATGGGATACTTTTTTATACTCTTAGCTTTATTAGTAAAACGAAATGAATCGGAAGTGGGAGCATGCTCCAGGGCCCCTGCAATTAATTTTTGAAAATTCTAAATAAATTACATTTTTTAAATTTTTACAAATCCATTTGTGTGTGAAGATTATTTTTTTCAGACCCAAGATGGGAAATTTTCTTATACTCTTAGCTTTGTTAGTAAAACGAAATGAATCGGAAGTGGGAGCAAGCTCCAGGGACCCTGAAATTAATTCTTGAAAATTCTAAATAAATCACATTTTTTCATTTTTACAAATCTATTTGAGTGTGAAGACTATTTTTTTCAGACACAAGATGGGAAACTTTCTTATACTCTTTGCTTTGTTAGTAAAACGAAATGAATCGGAAGTGGGAGCAAGCTCCAGGGACCCTGAAATTAATTCTTGAAAATTCTAAATAAATCACATTTTTTCATTTTTACAAATCTATTTGGGTGTGAAGACTATTTTTTTCAGACCCAAGATGGGATACTTTCTTATACTCTTAGCTTTGTTAGTAAAAATAAATGAGTCGGAGGTAGGAGCATGCTCCAGGGCTCCTGGAATTAATTTTTGAAAAATCTAAATAAATCACATTTTTTCATTTTTACAAATCTATTTAGATGTGAAGACTATTTTTTTCAGACCCAAGATGGGAAACTTTCTTATACTCGTAGCTTTGTTAATAAAAAGAAATGAATCGGAGGTAGGAGAATGCTCCAGGGCTCCTGGAATTAATTTTAGAAAATTCTAAATAAATGACATTTTTTAAATTTTTACAAATCTATTTGGGTGTGAAGACTATTTTTTTCAGACCCAAGATGGGGTACTATCTTATACTCTTAGCATTGTTAGTAAAAAGAAATGAATCGGAAGTAGTAGCATGCTCCAGGGCTCCTGGAATTAATTATTGAAAATTCTAAATAAATCATATTTTTTCATTTTTACAAATCTATTTGGGTGTGAAGACTATTTTTTTTAGACCCAAGATGGGCTACTTTTTTATACTCTTAGCTTTGTTAGTAAATAGAAATGAATCGGAGGTGGGAGGATGCTCCAGGGCCCCTGGAATTAATTTTTGAAAATTCTAAATAAATCACATTTCTTCATTTTTACAAATCTATTTGGGTGTGAAGACTATTTTTTTCAGACCAAAGATGGAATACTTTCTTATACTCTTAGCTTTCTTAGTAAAACGAAATGAATCGGAAGTGGGAGCAACCTCATAGGCCCCTGGAATTAATTTTTGAAAATTCTAAATAAATGACCTTTTTTAAATTTTTACAAAACTATTTGGGTGTGAAGACTATTTTTCTTAGACCCAAGATGGGGTACTATCTTATACTCTTAGCATTGTTAGTAAAACGAAATGAATCGGAAATGGGAGCAAGCTCCAGGGCCCCTGGAATTAATTTTTGAAAATTCTAAATAAATGACATTTTTAAAATTTTTACAAATTTATTTGGCTGAAGACTTTTTTTTCAGACCCAAGATGGGATACTTTCTTATACTCTTAGCTTTGTTAGTAAAACGAAATGAATCGGAAGTGGGAGCTAGCTCCAGGGCCCCTGAAATTAATTTTTGAAAATTCTAAATAAATCACATTTTTTAATTTTTACAAATTTATTTGGGTGTGAAGACTATTTTTTTCAGACCCAAGATGGGGTACTATCTTATACTCTTAGCTTTGTTAGTAAATAGAAATGAATCGGAGGTAGGAGCATGCTCCAGGGCCCCTGGAATTAATTTTTGAAAATTCTAAATAAATGACATTTTTTTAATTTTTACAAATCTATTTGGGTGTGAAGACTATTTTTTTCATAACCAAGATGGGATACTTTCTTATACTCTTAGCTTTGTTAGTAAATAGAAATGAATCGGAGGTAGGAGCATGCTCCAGGGCCCCTGGAATTAATTTTTGAAAATTTTAAATAAATGACATTTTTTAAATTTTTACAAATCTATTTGGGTGTGAAGACTATTTTTTTCATACCCAAGATGGGATACTTTCTTATACTCTTAGCTTTGTTAGTAAAAAGAAATGAATCGGAAGTGGGAGCAACCTCCAGGGCACCTGGAATTAATTTTTGAAAATTCTAGATAAATCAAATTTTTTAATTTTTACAAATCTATTTGCGTGTGAAGACTATTTTTTTTTCAGGCCCAAGATGGGGTACTTTCTTATACTCTTAGCTTTATTAGTAAATCGAAATGAATCGGAAGTGGGAGCTAGCTCCAGGGCCCCTGAAATTAATTTTTGAAAATTCTAAATAAATCACATTTTTTAATTTTTACAAATTTATTTGGGTGTGAAGACTATTTTTTTCAGACCCAAGATGGGGTACTATCTTATACTCTTAGCTTTGTTAGTAAAAAGAAATGAATCGGAGGTAGGAGCATGCTCCAGGGCTCCTGGAATTAATTTTTGAAATTTCTAAATAAGTCACATTTTTTCATTTTTAGAAATCTATTTGAGTGTGAAGACTATTTTTTTCAGACCCAAGATGGGGTACTATTTTATACTCTTAGATTTGTTAGTAAAAAGAAATGAATCGGAGGTAGGAGCATGCTCCAGGACTCCTGGAATTAATTTTTGAAAATTCTAAATAAATGACATTTTTTAAATTTTTACAAAACTATTTGGTTTTAAAGACTATTTTTTTCTGACCCAAGATGGGGTACTCTCTTATACTTTTAGCTTTGTTAGTAAAACGAAATGAATCGGGAGTGGGAGCAAGCTCTAGGGCCACTTGAATTAATTTTTGAAAATTTTAAATAAATGACATTTTTTAAATTTTTACAAATCTATTTGGGTGTGAAGACTATTTTTTTCAGACCCAAGATGGGGTACTTTCTTATACTTTTAGCGTTGTTAGTAAAACGAAATGAATCGGAAGTAGGAGCAAGCTCCAGAACCCCTGGAATTAATTTTTGAAAATTCTAAATAAATCACTTTTTTTCATTTTTACAAATCTATTTGGGTGTGAAGACTAGTTTTTTCAGACCCAAGATGGGAAACTTTCTTATACTCTTAGCTTTGTTAGTAAAAAGAAATGAATCTGAGGTAGGAGCAAGCTCCAGGGCCCCAGAAATTAATTTTTTAAAATTCTAAATAAATCATATTTTTTCATTTTTACAAATCTATTTGGGTGTGAAGACTATTTTTTTCAGACCCAAGATGGGATACTTTCTTATACTCTTAGCTTTATTAGTAAAACGAAATGAATCGGAAGTGGGAGCATGTTCCTGGGCTCCTGGAATTAATTTTTGAAAATTCCAAATAAATCACATTTTATTATTTTTACAACTCTATTTGGGTGTGAAGACTATTATTTTCAGACCCAAGATGGGGTACTTTCTTATACTCTTAGCTTTGTTAGTAAAACGATATGAATCAGAAGTGGGAGCAAGCTCCAGGCCCCCTGGAATTAATTTTTGAAAATTCTAAATAAATCACATTATTTCATTTTTACAAATCTATTTGGCTGTGAAGACTATTTTTTTCAGACCCAAGATGGGGTACTTTCTTATACTCTTAGCTTTGTTAGTAAAACGAAATGAATCGGAAGTGGGAGCATGTTCCTGGGCTCCTGGAATTAATTTTTGAAAATTCTAAATAAATCACATTTTATCATTTTTACAACTCTATTTGGGTGTGAAAACTATTTTTTTCAAGTCCAAGATGGGGTACTTTCTTATACTCTTAGCTTTGTTAGTAAAACGAAATGAATCGGAAATGGGAGCAAGCTCCAGGGCCCCTGGAATTAATTTTTGAAAATTCTAAATAAATCACATTTTTTCATTTTTACTACAGAATATTGTGTTTATTATACAATCTCTAGAATCAATATTTAATTGTTGTTTAGGCAACTACCCCCAAAAATCAAGATTATATTTTTTAACTGTGGTCATCAAATTCCACATATTTTTCTACGCCTGACACCTAATTTTCATAATTTTCTGAAATTTTAAATTTTTTTAGTCGAAAGGGGGGAGTCTTTGGATTCTATGCCATAAAATCAAGATTATCTTTTTCACAAAAAACCAACTTCTATTTGAGATAAATTAATGAAATTTGGGCAGTGCAATATGCACCAACTATTCTAAAAACACCATTAATTTGGTTGATCCACCCCACCCCGGTAGGGGGGTCGGGGGAATGACGACCCCCAAAAATCAAGATAAATTTTTTTAGCGGTAGTCATCAAATTCTACTTATTTTTCTATGCCTTACACTTAATTTTCATAATTTTATGAAATTTTTAATTTTTTTCGATTAACGACTGATGGAAATAAAGCTCACGGGGCCAGGCAAATGAAAATACAAATATTCGATTATTTCGATAAATGTCCTTACTAAAAAACCAAGTTCTATTTGAGATAAAGTAATGAAATTCGGGCAGTGCATTATGCACCACCTATACTAAGAACACCATTAATTTGGTTGACCTACCACACCCCGGAAGGGGGGTCGGGGGGGCAACTACCCCCAAAAATCAAGATTATATTTCAAATTCCACATATTTTTCTACGCCTGACACTTAATTTTCATAATTTTATGAAATTTTTAATTTTTTTCGATTAACGACTGATGGAAATAAAGCTCACGGGGCCAGGCAAATGAAAATACAAATATTCGATTATTTCGATAAATGTCCTTACTAAAAACCAAGTTCTATTTGAGATAAAGTAATGAAATTCGGGCAGTGCATTATGCACCATCTGTACTAACAACACCATTAATTTGGTTGACCTACCACACCCCGGAAAGGGGGTCGGGGGGCAACTACCCCCAAAAATCAAGATTATATTTTTTAACGGTGGTTATCAAATTCCACATATTTTTCTACGCCTGACAATTAATTTTCATAATTTTCTGAAATTTTAAATTTTTTTAGTCGAAAGGGGGGAGGGAGTCTTTGGATTCTATGCCATAAAATCAAGATTATTTTTTTCACAAAAAACCAACTTCTATTTGAGATAAATTAATGAAATTTGGGCAGTGCAATATGCACCAACTATTCTAAAAACACCATTAATTTGGTTGATCCACCCCACCCCGGTAGGGGGGTCGGGGGGGTGACGACCCCCAAAAATCAAGAAGATATTTTTTAACGGTGTTTATCAAATTCTACTTATTTTTCTACGCCTGACACCTAATTTTCATAATTTTATGAAATTTTTAATTTTTTTCGATTTAACGACTGATGGAAATAAAGCTCACGGGGCCAGGCAAATGAAAATACAAATATTCGATTATTTCGATAAATGTTCATACTAAAAAACCAACTTCTATTTGAGATAAAGTAATGAAATTCGGGCAGTGCATTATGCACCACCTATACTAACAACACCATTAATTTGGTTGACCTACCCCACCCCGGAAGGGGGGGTCGGGGGGGCAACTACCCCCAAAAATGAAGATTATATTTTTTAACGGTGGTCATCAAACTCCACATATTTTTCTACGCCTGACACCTAATTTTCATAATTTTCTGAAATTTTAAATTTTTTTTAGTCGAAAGGGGGGAGAGTCTTTGGATTCTATGCCATAAAATCAAGACTATCTTTTTCACAAAAAACCAACTTCTATTTGAGATAAATTAATGAAATTTGGGCAGTGCAATATGCACCAACTATTCTAAAAACACCATTAATTTGGTTGATCCACCCCACCCCGGTAGGGGGGTCGGGGGGGTGACGACCCCCAAAAATCAAGATAAATTTTTTTAGCGGTAGTCATCAAATTCTACTTATTTTTCTACGCCTTACACTTAATTTTCATAATTTTATGAAATTTTTAATTTTTTTCGATTAACGACTGATGGAAATAAAGCTCACGGGGCCAGGCAAATGAAAATACAAATATTCGATTATTTCGATAAATGTCCTTACTAAATAACCAAGTTCTATTTGAGATAAAGTAATGAAATTCGGGCAGTGCATTATGCACCACCTATACTAAGAACACCATTAATTTGGTTGACCTACCACACCCCGGAAGGGGGGTCGGGGGGGCAACTACCCCCAAAAATCAAGATTATATTTTTTAACGGTGGTCATCAAATTCCACATATTTTTCTACGCCTGACACCTAATTTTCATAATTTTCTGAAATTTTAAATTTTTTTAGTCGAAAGGGGGGGAGGGAGTCTTTGGATTCTATGCCATAAAATCAAGATTATTTTTTTCACAAAAAACCAACTTCTATTTGAGATAAATTAATGAAATTTGGGCAGTGCAATATGCACCAACTATTCTAAAAACACCATTAATTTGGTTGATCCACCCCACCCCGGTAGGGGGGTCGGGGGGGTGACGACCCCTAAAAATCAAGATAAATTTTTTTAGCGGTAGTCATCAAATTCTACTTATTTTTCTACGCCTTACACTTAATTTTCATAATTTTATGAAATTTTTAATTTTTTTCGATTAACGACTGATGGAAATAAAGCTCACGGGGCCAGGCAAATGAAAATACAAATATTCGATTATTTCGATAAATGTCCTTACTAAAAAACCAACTTCTATTTGAGATAAATTAATGAAATTTGGGCAGTGCAATATGCACCAACTATTCTAAAAACACCATTAATTTGGTTGATCCACCCCACCCCGGTAGGGGGGTCGGGGGGGTGACGACCCCTAAAAATCAAGATAAATTTTTTTAGCGGTAGTCATCAAATTCTACTTATTTTTCTACGCCTTACACTTAATTTTCATAATTTTATGAAATTTTTAATTTTTTTCGATTAACGACTGATGGAAATAAAGCTCACGGGGCCAGGCAAATGAAAATACAAATATTCGATTATTTCGATAAATGTCCTTACTAAAAAACCAACTTCTATTTGAGATAAAGTAATGAAATTCGGGCAGTGCATTATGCATCACCTATACTAACAACACCATTAATTTGGTTGACCTACCCCACCCCGGAAGGAGGGTCGGGGGGGCAACTACCCCCAAAAATCAAGATTATATTTTTTAACGGTGGTCATCAAATTCCACATATTTTTCTACGCCTGACACTTAATTTTCATAATTTTATGAAATTTTTAATTTTTTTCGATTAACGACTGATAGAAATAAAGCTCACGGGGCCAGGCAAATGAAAATACAAATATTCGATTATTCGATAAATGTCCTTACTAAAAAACCAACTTCTATTTGAGATAAAGTAATGAAATTCGGGCAGTGCATTATGCACAACCTATGCTAACAACACCATTAATTTGGTTGACCTACCCCACCCCGGAAGGGGGGTCGGGGGGCAACTACCCCCAAAAATCAAGATTATATTTTTTAACAGTGGTCATCAAATTCCACATATTTTTCTACGCCTGACACCTAATTTTCATAATTTTCTGAAAATTTAAATTTTTTTAGTCGAAAGGGGGGGAGAGTCTTTGGATTCTATGCCATAAAATCAAGTTTATTTTTTTCACAAAAAACCAACTTCTATTTGAGATAAATTAATGAAATTTGGGCAGTGCAATATGCACCAACTATTCTAAAAACACCATTAATTTGGTTGATCCACCCCACCCCTGTAGAAGGGTCGGGGGGGTGACGACCCCCAAAAATCAAGATAAATTTTTTTAGCGGTAGTCATCAAATTCTACTTATTTTTCTACGCCTTACACTTAATTTTCATAATTTTATGAAATTTTTAATTTTTTTCGATTAACGACTGATGGAAATAAAGCTCACGGGGCCAGGCAAATGAAAATACAAATATTCGATTATTTCGATAAATGTTCTTACTAAAAACCAAGTTCTATTTGAGATAAAGTAATGAAATTCGGGCAGTGCATTATGCACCATCTATACTAACAACACCATTAATTTGGTTGACCTACCACACCCCGGAAGGGGGGTCGGGGGGCAACTACCCCCAAAAATCAAGATTATGTTTTTTAACGGTGGTCATCAAATTCCACATATTTTTCTACGCCTGTCACCTAATTTTCATAATTTTCTGAAATTTTAAATTTTTTTAGTCGAAAGGGGGGAGGGAGTCTTTGGATTCTATGCCATAAAATCAAGATTATTTTTTTCACAAAAAACCAACTTCTATTTGAGATAAATTAATGAAATTTGGGCTATGCAATATGCACCAACTATTCTAAAAACACCATTAATTTGGTTGATCCACCCCACCCCGGTAGGGGGGTCGGGGGGGTGACGACCCCCAAAAATCAAGAAGATATTTTTTAACGGTGTTCATCAAATTCTACTTATTTTTCTACGCCTGACTCCTAATTTTCATAATTTTATGAAATTTTTAATTTTTTTCGATTTAACGACTGATGGAAATGAAGCTCACGGGGCAAGGCAAATGAAAATACAAATATTCGATTATTTCGATAAATGTCCATACTAAAAAACCAACTTCTATTTGAGATAAAGTAATGAAATTCGGGCAGAGCATTATTCACCACCTATACTAACAACACCATTAATTTGGTTGACCTACCCCACCCCGGAAGGGGGGGTCGGGGGGGCAACTACCCCCAAAAATGAAGATTATATTTTTTAACGGTGGTCATCAAATTCCACATATTTTTCTACGCCTGACACCTAATTTTCATAATTTTCTGAAATTTTAAATTTTTTTAGTTGAAAGGGGGGAGGGAGTCTTTGGATTCTATGCCATAAAATCAAGATAATTTTTTTAACAAAAAACCAACTTCTATTTGAGATAAAGTAATGAAATTCGGGCAGTGCAATATGAACCAACTATACTAAAAACACCAATAATTTGGTTGACCTACCCCACCCCGGAAGGAGGGTCGGGGGGGTAACGACACCCAAAAATCAAGAAGATATTTTTTAACGGTGTTCATCAAATTCCACATATTTTTCTACGCCTGACACTTAATTTTCATAATTTTATGAAATTTTTAATTTTTTTCGATTAACGACTGATGGAAATAAAGCTCACGGGGCCAGGCAAATGAAAATACAAATATTCGATTATTCGATAAATGTCCTTACTAAAAAACCAACTTCTATTTGAGATAAAGTAATGAAATTCGGGCAGTGCATTATGCACAACCTATGCTAACAACACCATTAATTTGGTTGACCTACCCCACCCCGGAAATGGGGGTCGGGGGGGCAACTACCCCCAAAAATCAAGATTATATTTTTTAACGGTGGTCATCAAATTCCACATATTTTTCTACGCCTGACACCTAATTTTCATAATTTTCTGAAAATTTAAATTTTTTTAGTCGAAAGGGGGGAGTCTTTGGATTCTATGCCATAAAATCAAGATTATTTTTTTCACAAAAAACCAACTTCTATTTGAGATAAAGTAATGAAATTTGGGCAGTGCAATACGCACCAACTATTCTAAAAACACCATTAATTTGGTTGATCCACCCCACCCCGGTAGGGGGGTCGGGGGGGTGACGACCCCCAAAAATCAAGATAAATTTTTTTAGCGGTAGTCATCAAATTCTACTTATTTTTCTACGCCTTACACTTAATTTTCATAATTTTATGAAATTTTTAATTTTTTTCGATTAACGACTGATGGAAATAAAGCTCACGGGGCCAGGCAAATGAAAATACAAATATTCGATTATTTCGATAAATGTCCTTACTAAAAACCAAGTTCTATTTGAGATAAAGTAATGAAATTCGGGCAGTGCATTATGCACCACCTATACTAACAACACCATTAATTTGGTTGACCTACCACACCCCGGAAGGGGGGTCGGGGGGGCAACTACCCCCAAAAATCAAGATTATATTTTTTAACGGTGGTCATCAAATTCCACATATTTTTCTACGCCTGACACCTAATTTTCATAATTTTCTGAAATTTTAAATTTTTTTAGTTGAAAGGGGGGAGGGAGTCTTTGGATTCTATGCCATAAAATCAAGATTATTTTTTTCACAAAAAACCAACTTCTATTTGAGATAAATTAATGAAATTTGGGCAGTGCAATATGCACCAACTATTCTAAAAACACCATTAATTTGGTTGATCCACCCCACCCCGGTAGGGGGGTCGGGGGGGTGACGACCCCCAAAAATCAAGAAGATATTTTTTAACGGTGTTCATCAAATTCTACTTATTTTTCTACGCCTGACACCTAATTTTCATAATTTTATGAAATTTTTAATTTTTTTCGATTTAACGACTAATGGAAATGAGGCTCACGGGGCCAGGCAAATGAAAATACAAATATTCGATTATTTCGATAAATGTCCATACTAAAAAACCAACTTCTATTTGAGATAAAGTAATGAAATTCGGGCAGTGCATTATGCACCACCTATACTAACAACACCATTAATTTGGTTGACCTACCCCACCCGGAAGGGGGGGTCGGGGGGCAACTACCCCCAAAAATCAAGATTATATTTTTTAACGGTGGTCATCAAATTCCACATATTTTTCTACGCCTGACACCTAATTTTCATAATTTTCTGAAATTTTAAATTTTTTTAGTCGAAAGGGCTCCCATTAATTTGTTTGACCTACCTAATTGCGCAACGACTCTTTCCTCTAGAAGAAATTAATTATTTCTCATTATTTGCTCCACTTGGTAGAATTAGGTCCTTGCCTGGAGCAAATAAATTCCTTTTAAAACTCTGAGTGCGAGAATGAAATATGTTTAGAATATCGTCACAAATTTTACACCACATTGTATAAATCTCATTAAAAAAAGAACAAAAACCCTGTTAACGATGGTGATCCAGTCCATATTTAATGTCGTTCCTCAGGGAACATATTAATTATGTTTCATCCCATATTCGTGCAAACGATTTGAAATGCACGTCTGAAGGTAATCTAGAGCAGTTTGTATACAGAGTGCAGGGAAAATATATGCACAGTGATGTATAAAATGTTAACAATCCCTACATATTGTCATTCCTCAGGAAACATTGTCAAATGATTTTTATGGACACATTAAGCATCACGTATATAGATTGGGTTCAAATAATTTTATTATAAAATATTACATACAGGTTGAGGAAAAATAATATGTTTTCGATATTGGAAAATATTAACTTTGTTCCCTCTCAATATTCGTATAGACGATTTAATATGCACGTGCTTCTTATGACATATTTCACTTCATTAATACAGGTAGTGGCGAAAGAAACAATACTGCAACTAGTATCTGTTTTGTACTGTCTTAAATATTATATGTTATCATATGTTTTATGTAATGTATTTATTTTGCATTTTAGGGACTTATTCAATGTTATCAGTCGAAAACCAAGAGTGGTATTGAACTAACAACTTTCTGTATGTGAAGTAGAAGAGTATTAGCTGCAACCCTGTTCAGGAGGAATAGCAAGAACTTGTTGTTTGTGTCTTAAAAGTATTTGTTCTGGGCATTGAAGATATAAATTACTAAACCACACACAATTTTTTGTTTTCAAATTATTTTTAATGTGAAATTATTAAAAAAATTCGACAAAAAAGTAAACTTCATTCTCCTTCGTTGCATCTATCTTTCCCCCGTAATCGGACTTTCAGCATTAATCAGAACATTAACTTGAGCGGCAAAAGGTCAACGAATGGTGGTTTATAAGTGCAGCAGCAAGAAATGTTACAGGCTATATAATGAACTAGTTAAAGGTACATTTCTGCGACAATCACCATTCTTTCGACGACCGGAAGGTACACAACACAACACGGCCACAAAAAGAGGAAGAGAATATATCGCACCATAGAAAGTGGCGAGTCAAATGCGAGCTAGGGACAGGTCTAGTGTTGCACTTGGGTCCCACTTGCACTTTTCCCTAGTAACTATAGTGTGACTTTTTATACTTTCAACTACCTTACACTATTTACAGTAATTTTTTCAACATATTTGACTGTTTGGTTTCTATTCTGAGCATCAACTGACGCATTCGCTTTTTGTAGACAAGAAAAAAATACTTTAAATAGTGTGGTGATTCTGTTAAATATTAACTTTATAAGAACTCATGATGAAGGTAAGTAAGTCAATATTAATGTATAGCTTAAACTTTTATTTTTAAATGTATAGATTTAGAGTCGGTTTGAGACAGGTCAAAAATGGCCCAACCATTAACGCTGGTAAAACATTAACATAAATAATTTAATTAGTCAAACATGACCTAACATCAAGAAAAACGGTGGCCTACATCATGGCTTAACTTTTATCAAATTGAGTTTTACAAATATCTTTTGAACAATTAAACTGTTGAAATTCGTAGTTAATCAAAATTAAAAATTAGATGCACCAGTGACGCAAAATTCATAAAATATCTAGTGCAATATTTAATAAATTTAATAATTGTTTTTCATCACCGGAATAGTATTTCATGTCTAGCTAATTAACAAACAGATAGACAAGATATAAAATAATTGATTATTTGAGAAGAATCTCTATCATTTATTGAATATTTGCCAATGTACAAACGTATGTAAAATTAGAAATTCAATTTAAAAAATAAACTTTTTGTGCTGCCGTCTCTTTAGCGATAGCTGAGTCAGCATTATTGCTGCGTACAGTTGGTGGCCTACAACTGGCATCATTTACATGTCTCAAAATGAGTTTTATTTATATCTTTTTAACAATTAAAAAATTGTAAAGAATTTTTTGTAATGTAATAACTCTAAATTAAATACTACAGAATATTGTGTGTATTATACAATTTCTACAATATTTAACCGTTTTTGTTCACATGAATATTAATTACTTCACCTCCAGCTAATCAGCCAAGGTGCAAATTCAAGTACTGAATAAAAAAATAAACTTACTGTTTTCTGCTGCCATCTATTTAGTGATAGCTAAGTCAGCGTAGTCACTGCGTACAGTTGGTGGCCTACGTGCTGGCGTAATTTCGATTTATCAAAATGAGTTTTAATTTATTTATATCTTTTCAACAATTAAACCATTACAAAATTGTAAAGAATTAAGAATTCCGTAGTCAATCAATATTAGATACTACAGAATATTGTGTTTATTATACAATCTCTAGAAGCAATATTTAATTGTTTTTGATCACGTCTACCTAATCAGGAAATTGATAAACAAAAAATGAAAAAAATATTTTGAAAAGATTCTATTTATTTAATATATGCCAATGTGCAAACATGTAAAATTAGAAAATCAAATATTGAATTCAAAAACTATTTGTGCTGCCATCTCTTTAGGGATAGCGCTGAGTTAGCGTAGTACAGTTAGGCTACCACCTAGTGGCATAATTTAGATTTATAAAAATTGGTTTTGTTTATATCATTATAACGATGAAACCATTAAAAAATGGAAAGAATTTAGTAGTTGATCAAAATTTGATACTGCAGAATACTATTTGTGCTGCCCAACACTTTAGCGATAGCTAAGTCAGCATAATTTTTGCGTAAAGTTGGTGGCCTTCGTGCTTGCGTAATTTAGATTTTTCAAAATGAGTTTTATTTATATCTTTTCAACAATTAAAATACTAAAGAACATTGTGTGTATCAGACAATCTCTAGATGCAATAATTAATTGTTCTTGATCAGATGAATATTATTTCACGTCAAGAAACAGATGGACAAAAAATGAGATATTTATTTTGAGAAGATTCTATTTATTATTTATTTCATATGTGCCAAGGTGTAAATATGTAATATTAGAAATTCAAATACTGAATTAACAAAATAAACTATTTGTTATTTGTTCTGCCATCTCTTTTGCGATAGCTAAGTCAGCGTCGCTGTTGGGTAAAGTTGGTGGCCTAAGATTTAGATTTATCAAAATGAGTTTTATTTATGTTTTCAACAATTAAACCATTAAAAAAATTGGAAAGGAATTTCGCAGTCAATCAAAATTAGATACTGCAGCACGTTTAATTTAATTGTTTTTGATCACATGACTATTATTTAATTTTATTTCACGTCTAGCTGATCAGGAAACAGATAGACAAACAATGGGATATTTATTTTGAGAAGTGTTTGTTTATTATGTATTTAATATTTGTAAATGTGCAAACATGTAGAAATTCAAATATTGAATTAAAAAACTATTTGTGCTGCCATCTCTTTAGCAATAGCTGAGTCAGCATAGGTGGTGCGTACAGTTGGTGGCCTACGTACTGACGTAATTTAGATTTATCAAAATGAGCTTTATTTATATGTTTTCAACAATTAAACCATTAAAAAATTGTGAACAATTCCTTAGTCAATCAATATTACACAAAATATTGTGTTTATCATATGAATATTATTTCACGTCTATCTAATCAGAAAATTGAAAAACAAATAATGAGAAATTTATTTTGAAAAGATTCTGTTTATTATTTTTTTATTTATTTATTATATGTAATATTAGAAATTTAAATATTGAATTTAAAGAAATAAACTATTTGTGCTGCCACCTCTTTAGGGATAGCGCTGAGTCAGTGCAGTAGCTGCGTGCAGTTGGTAGCCTACCTAGTGGCGTAATTTAGATTTATCAAAATTAGTTTTGTTTATATCTTTACAACAATGAACCCATTAAAAAAATGGACATTTTGTAGTCAATCAAAATTACATACTGCAGAATACTATTTGTGCTGCCATCACTTTAGCGATAGCTAAGTCAGCGTCGTTGTAGGGTAAAGTTGGTGGCCTACGTACTGGCGTAATTTAGATTTATCAAAATGAGTTTTATTTATCTTTTCAACAATTAAACCATTAAAAAATTGTAAAGGATTTCGTAGTCAATCAAAATTAGATACTGTAACACGTTTATTTTAATTGTTTTTGATCACATGATTATTATTTCACGTCTAGCTGAACAGAAAACAGATAGACAGACAAACAATGAGATATTTATTTTGAGAAGTGTCTGTTTATTGTGTATTTAATATTTGCCAATGTGTAAACTTGTAATGTCAGAAATTCAAATATTGAATTAAAAAATAAACTATTTGCTGCTGCCATCTCTTGGGCGATAGCTAAGTCAGCGTAGTTACTGCGTACAGTTGGTGGCCTACGTTCTGGCGTAATTTCGATTTATCAAAATGAGTTTTATTTATCTTTTCAACAATTAAACCATTAAAAAACTGTAAAAGATTTCGTAGTCAATCAAAATTAGATACTGCAACACGTTTATTTTAATTGTTTTTGATCACATGATTATTATTTCACCTCTAGCTAAACAGATAGATAGACGAACAATGAGATATTTATTTTGAGAAGTTTCTGTTTATTGTGTATTTAATATTTGCCAATGTGCAAAACATGTAATATCAGAAATTCAAATATTGAATTAAAAAACAAACTATTTGCTGCTGTCAGCTCTTGGGCGATAGCTAAGTCAGCATAGTTACTGCGTACAGTTGGGGCCTACGTTCTGGCGTAATTTCGATTTATCAAAATGAGTTTTATTTAAATCTTTTCAACAATTAAACCATTATAAAATTTTAAAGAATTCCATAGTCAATCAAAATTAGATACTACAGAATAAATATTGTGTGTATCATACAATCTCTAAATGCAATATTTAATTGTTTTTGATCCCATGAATATTATTTCATGTCTAGCTAATCAAGAAACAGATATGACATATTTATGACAAGAACAAAATATGACATATTTATTTTGAGAAGATTCTGTTTATTATTTATTCAAACATTGAATTAAAAAATAAACTGTATGTGCTGTCCTCTCTTTAGCAATAGCTGATACAGCATAGTTGCTACGTTGGTGCCCTCCCTACTGGCGTAGTTAGTCTTTTATAGAAAAGGGTTTTACATATTATATCTTTCAACAATTATACCGTTCAGAATTTTTAATGTAGCTTCTTATAGCGTAGTTCTGCCAGGTCATACTTATTTGCTGTTGAATATTTAGAGTTCTTTGTCAAAAAAAATATATAAATATACTAATATTTGTAAATTTGCTGTTACTTGCTGAACTGTTGATTCCTTTGAACTTATATAAATTTTAGTAATGTAGACATCGAACATTTAGTGGATGGAATTTATAAACTTTTATCTTCTTCCTACCAGAGTATTAATTAAATTCCTACTCATCATCATGCAATCCTAAATTACTTGATTACATATTTACCAAATAAGGCATATATATATTTTTATGTAAACAGGTATTTACACTGTTCTTAGTGTTTGGTTTCAAGGGATGTCCAGTGTTATTTTTGCATAGCTAAAACTCTTGTAAATTAAATTGGCCTTGATATTGATATTTATTTATCAGCTACTAACACGAAATTATGTGTTCTTCCTTATCGACGTATTTAGGCTGCCTAACTCGCATTTCTTGAAATTTTTTAACATTTCTTCAAATCACTTTTTCTTCTTGTCACTCCCTTACATCTCAACAATATTCACATGTATCTCAACTATTCTATACTTGGGCTAGTAACCACTCCCACGCTATTTTCACGGCAGTTGATCTCGTACCCATTCCCCCATTATTTACACTTTAAGGACTATTAGCCACTCCCACGCTATTTACACGTCAATGAACTAGTAGTCACTTCCACGCTATTTACACGTTCCTTGGACTAGTAGCCACTCCCAGGCTTTTTTACACGTCCTAAGGACTAGTAGCCACTCCCACGCTATTTACACGGCGACTGGTGTCGTAGCCACTGCCGTATTATTTACACTTTAAGGACTATTAGCCACTCCCACGCTATTTACACTTTCAGTACTATTAGCCACTCGTACGCTATTTACACGACCTTAGGAGTAGTAGCAGACACTCCCACGCTATTTACACGTCAATTGGGCTAGTAGCTACTCCCACGCTATTTACACGGCAGTTGGTTTTGTAGCAACTCCCGTATTATTTACAAGTCAATTGGACTAATAGCCGCTCCCTCGCTATTTGCACGTCAATAGGGCTAGTAGCCACTACCACGTTATTTATACGGCAGTTGGACTCGTAGCCACTCCCATATTATTTACACGTCTGGTGTACTAGTAGCCACTCCCTCGCTATCTACATTTTTAGGACTATTAGCCACTTCCACGCTATTCACACGTCAATTGGGCTTGTAGTCACTCCCACGCTATACACAGCATTAGTGTCATAGCCACTCCCGTATTATTTACTCGTCATTAGGACTAGTAGCCACTCCCTCGCTATTTTCACGTCATTAGAACTAGTAGCCACTCCCACGCTGTTTACACGTCAACTGAACTAGTAGTCCCCACCTAGCTATTTACACGTCAATTGGACTAGTAGCCACTACCTCACTATTTATATGTCAGTTGGACTAATAACCACTACCACGTTATTTACACGTTAAAAGGCCTTGTAGCCACTTCCCAGATATTTACACGTCATCTGCCTCTACCACATATTAACACGGCACTTATTTTGGATGTTCAGGTGGGTTTTCAATCCTCACAATGCTTTCTGAAAAAACACAGATAAGTAGAGTATTTGAAAATCAAAGTGTTATATCTAAGAACAGTTTGTGGAAACTGCCCGGTAAACTGGTTGCCTTCGTATAGAAAACCTCTCTTGCAGGATTAAATGTGAGAGAGTCGGTCTACGGATTTGTCAACTAGCTATCCTGTATAATATGTTGGGATGTATTTTGTGTGATACTTATCTGATCTAACGTTTTGATTCCTTACCAGGAATTGTTGTCGAACAATGTAGTTTGAAAAATTTACACGATAATATAGCTTGACTTTTTGAAAATGTCAATTGGTTGATTAATTCACTTTAAAGACGAACAGTTTCTGGATATTAAGAAAAGTTTTTTTCCAGGATTACAAGCTCTAGAGAAAAATGGCAAATTGCACGCTTATAGAGCATAAAGTGACCACCAATTCTCCTATGAACGATTTTCATGTTGGACGGACAGTCTGGGAATTATTTATAAAAATTCATTTTTTTCCCTGACAATAAGTTCTAGAGAAAAATTGTAAATTGCATGTTTGTAGAGCATAAAATGACCATCAATTCCCCTATGAACGATTTTCATGTCAGACGAACAGTTTCTGAATTATTTACAAAAATTCATTTTTTTCCCGGACTATAAGTTCTAAAGAAAAATTGTAAATTACATGTTTGTAGAGCATAAAATGACCATCAATTCCCCTATGAACGATTTTCATGTCAGACGAACAGTTTCTGATATTATTTACAAAAATTCATTTTTTTCCCGGACTATAAGTTCTAAAGAAAAATAGTAAATTACAAGTTTGTAGAGCATAAAATGACCATTAATTCCCCTATGAACGATTTTCATGTCAGACGAACAGTTTCTGAATTATTTACAAAAATTCATTTTTTTCCGGACTATAAGTTCAAGAGAAAAATTGTAAATTACATGTTTGTAGAGCATAAAATTATCATCAATTCCCCTATGAACGATTTTCATGTCAGACTAACAGTTTCTGAATTATTTACCAAAATTCATTTTTTTCCCGGACTATAAGTTCTAGAGAAAAATTGTAAATTACATGTTTGTAGAGCATAAAATGACCATCAATTCCCCTATAAACGATTTTCATGTCGGACTAACAGTTTCTGAATTATTTACAAAAATTCATTTTTTCCCGGACTAAAAGTTCTAGAGAAAAATTGTAAATTACATGTTTGTAGAGCATAAAATGACCATCAATTATCCTATGAACGATTTTCATGTCAGACGAACAGTTTCTGAATTATTTACAAAAATTCATTTTTTTCCCGGACTATAAGTTCTAGAGAAAAATTGTAAATTACATGTTTGTAGAGCATAAAATGACCATCAATTCCCCTATGAACGATTTTCATGTCAGACGAACAGTTTCTGAATTATTTACAAAAATTCATTTTTTTCCCGGACTATAAGTTCTAGAGAAAAATTGTAAATTACATGTTAGTAGAGCATAAAATGACCATCAATTCCCCTATGAACGATTTTCATGTCAGACGAACAGATTCTGAATTATTTACAAAAATTCATTTTTTTCCCGGACTATAAGTTCTAGAGAAAAATTGTAAATTACATGTTTGTAGAGCATAAAATGACCATCAATTCCCCTATGAACGATTTTCATGTCAGACGAACAGTTTCTGAATTATTTACAAAAATTCATTTTATTCCCGGACTATAAGTTCTAGAAAAAAATTGTAAATTACATGTTTGTAGAGCATAAAATTATCATCAATTCCTCTATGAACGATTTTCATGTCAGACAAACAGTTTCTGAATTATTTACAAAAATTCATTTTTTTCCCGGACTATAAGTTCTAGAGAAAAATTGTAAATTACATGTTTGTAGAGCATAAAATTATCATCAATTCCCCTATGAACTATTTTCATGTCAGACGAACAGTTTCTGAATTATTTACAAAAAATCATTTTTTCCCGGACTATAAGTTCTAGAGAAAAATTGTAAATTACATGTTTGTAGAGCATAAAATGACCATCAATTCCCCTATGAACGATTTTCATGTCGGACGAACAGTTTCTGAATTATTTACAAAAATTCATTTTTTCCCGGACTGAAAGTTCTAGAGAAAAATTGTAAATTACATGTTTGTAGAGCATAAAATGACCATCAATTATCCTATGAACGATTTTCATGTCAGACGAACAGTTTCTGAATTATTTACAAAAATTCATTTTTTTCCCGGACTATAAGTTCTAGAGAAAAATTGTAAATTACATGTTTGTAGAGCATAAAATGACCATCAATTCCCCTATGAACGATTTTCATGTCAGACGAACAGTTTCTGAATTATTTACAAAAATTCATTTTTTTCCCGGACTATAAGTTCTAGAGAAAAATTGTAAATTACATGTTAGTAGAGCATAAAATGACCATCAATTCCCCTATGAACGATTTTCATGTCAGACGAACAGTTTCTGAATTATTTACAAAAATTCATTTTTTTCCCGGACTATAAGTTCTAGAGAAAATTGTAAATTACATGTTTGTAGAGCATAAAATTATCATCAATTCCCCTATGAACGATTTTCATGTCAGACAAACAGTTTCTGAATTATTTACAAAAATTCATTTTTTTCCCGGACTATAAGTTCTAGAGAAAAATTGTAAATTACATGTTTGTAGAGCATAAAATGACCATCAATTCCCCTATGAACGATTTTCATGTCAGACGAACAGTTTCTGAATTATTTACAAAAATTCATTTTTTTCCCGGACTATAAGTTCTAGAGAAAAATTGTAAATTACATGTTAGTAGAGCATAAAATGACGATCAATTCCCCTATGAACGATTTTCATGTCAGACGAACAGTTTCTGAATTATTTACAAAAATTCATTTTTTTTCCGGACTATAAGTTCTAGAGAAAAATTGTAAATCACATGTTTGTAGAGCATAAAATTATCATCAATTCCCCTATGAACGATTTTCATGTCAGACAAACAGTTTCTGAATTATTTACAAAATTCATTTTTTTCCCGGACTATAAGTTCTAGAGAAAAATTGTAAATTACATGTTTGTAGAGCATAAAATTATCATCAATTCCCCTATGAACGATTTTCATGTCAGACAAACAGTTTCTGAATTATTTACAAAAATTCATTTTTTTCCCGGACTATAAGTTCTAGAGAAAAATTGTGAATTACATGTTTGTAGAGCATAAAATGACCATCAATTCCCCTATGAACGATTTTCATGTCAGACGAACAGTTTCTGAATTATTTACAAAAATTCATTTTTTTCCCGGACTATAAGTTCTAGAGAAAATTGTAAATTACATGTTTGTAGAGCATAAAATGGCCATCAATTCCCCTATGAACGATTTTCATGTCAGACGAACAGTTTCTGAATTATTTACAAAAATTCATTTTTTTCCCGGACTATAAGTTCTAAAGAAAAATAGTAAATTACAAGTTTGTAGAGCATAAAATGACCATTAATTCCCCTATGAACGATTTTCATGTCAGACGAACAGTTTCTGAATTATTTACAAAAATTCATTTTTTTCCCGGACTATAAGTTCTAAAGAAAAATAGTAAATTACAAGTTTGTAGAGCATAAAATGACCATTAATTCCCCTATGAACGATTTTCATGTCAGACGAACAGTTTCTGAATTATTTACAAAAATTCATTTTTTTCCCGGACTATAAGTTCTAGAGAAAAATTGTAAATTACATGTTTGTAGAGCATAAAATGACCATCAATTCCCCTATGAACGATTTTCATGTCAGACGAACAGTTTCTGAATTATTTACAAAAATTCATTTTTTCCCGGACTATAAGTTCTAGAGAAAAATTGTAAATTACATGTTTGTAGAGCATAAAATGGCCATCAATTCCCCTATGAACGATTTCATGTCGGACGAACAGTTTCTGAATTATTTACAAAAATTCATTTTTTTCCCGGACTATAAGTTCTAAAGAAAAATAGTAAATTACAAGTTTGTAGAGCATAAAATGACCATTAATTCCCCTATGAACGATTTTCATGTCAGACGAACAGTTTCTGAATTATTTACAAAAATTCATTTTTTTCCCGGACTATAAGTTCTAGAGAAAATTGTAAATTACATGTTTGTAGAGCATAAAATGACCATCAATTCCCCTATGAACGATTTTCATGTCAGACGAACAGTTTCTGAATTATTTACAAAAATTCATTTTTTTCCCGGACTATAAGTTCTAGAGAAAATTGTAAATTACATGTTTGTAGAGCATAAAATGACCATCAATTCCCCTATGAGCGATTTTCATGTCAGACGAACAGTTTCTGAATTATTTACAAAAATTCATTTTTTTCATGGACTATAAGTTCTAGAGAAAAATTGTAAATTACATCTTTGTAGAGCATAAAATGACCATCAATTCCCCTATGAACAATTTTCATGTCAGACGAACAGTTTCTGAATTATTTACAAAAATTCATTTTTTTCCCGGACTATAAGTTCTAGAGAAAAATTGTAAATTACATGTTTGTAGAGCATAAAATTATCATCAATTCCCTATGAACGATTTTCATGTCAGACAAACAGTTTCTGAATTATTTACAAAAATTCATTTTTTTCCCGGACTATAAGTTCAAAAGAAAAATTGTAAATTACATGTTTGTAGAGCATAAAATTATCATCAATTCCCCTATGAACGATTTTCATGTCAGACTAACAGTTTCTGAATTATTTACCAAAATTCATTTTTTCCCGGACTATAAGTTCTAGAGAAAAATTGTAAATTACATGTTTGTAGAGCATAAAATGACCATCAATTCCCCTATAAACGATTTTCATGTCGGACTAACAGTTTCTGAATTATTTACAAAAATTCATTTTTTCCCGGACTAAAAGTTCTAGAGAAAAATTGTAAATTACATGTTTGTAGAGCATAAAATGACCATCAATTATCCTATGAACGATTTTCATGTCAGACGAACAGTTTCTGAATTATTTACAAAAATTCATTTTTCCCGGACTATAAGTTCTAGAGAAAAATTGTAAATTACATGTTTGTAGAGTCATAAAATGACCATACAATTCCCCTATGAACGATTTTCATGTCAGACGAACAGTGTCTGAATTATTTACAAAAATTCATTTTTTCCGGGACTATAAGTTCTAGAGAAAAATTGTAAATTACATGTTAGTAGAGG